>CM042255.1:42888149-43290649 GCA_023566225.1 Romanogobio albipinnatus | reverse complement strand
ATTGGTCAGACAAACAGATAGTCCCACCCCAAACTCATGCCATTGGTTGAGCAAATGTAGCCCTTGCTGGCAAATGTCATAATTACACACTTAAAATAAAATACAAATTCTCCACTAACAATGATTCAAAAGTAGCTGTCTATTTTGACAAAATGTTGTTGTAGTTGTTTGTTTTTATAGAAGAACCCTATAAATTGTAATCATTTGTCTGTCTGTCTGTTTATCATCTGTCCATCTGTCTATCATCTGTCTGTCTTTTATCTGTCTGTCTATCATCTGTCATCTTTCTGTCTCTCTGTCTGTCTATCATCTGTTCATCTGTCTGTCATCTTTCTGTCTATCATCTGTCCATCTGTCTATCATCTGTCTGTCTATCTGTCTGTCTATCATCTGTCTATCTGTCTATCATCTGTCTATCTGTCTATCATCTATTTGTCTGTCTCTCTATCATCTGTATGTCTATCATCTCTCTGTCCATCTGTCTGTCTATCATCTATCTGTCTATTGTCTATCTGTCTGTCTGTCTTTTATCTGTCTGTCTATCATCTCTATGTCTATCTGTCTGTCTGTCTATCATCTGTCTATCTTTATTCTGTCTTTATTCAGTCTTTATTCTGTCTTTATTCTGTCTGTCTATCATCTATTTGTCTGTCTGTCTGTCTATCATCTATCTGTCTATCATCTCTCTGTCTATCTGTCTGTTTATCATCTATCTGTCTATCTGTCTGTCTGTCTATCATCTGTCTGTCTGTCTTTTATCTGTCTGTCTATCATCTATCTGTCTGTCTGTCTGTCTATCATCTGTCTATCATCTCTCTGTCTATCATCTGTCTATCTGTCTATCATCTATTTGTCTGTCTGTCTATCATCTCTCTGTCCATCTGTCTGTCTATCATCTATCTATCTGTCTATCATCTCTGTCAAATTCAAAATTGCTTTATTGGCATGAATGTAAATCATACAATATTGCCAAAGCTAGGAATATATGAACATATATAATTATACACTAACATTTATAATAATATTAATGATGATAATAAACATAAAAATAATAGAGGAAAATATTACAACATAACTTAAACTTAAATAAACAGTGTAACAAATCATCTCCGTCTATCTGTCTGTCTATCTATCATTTGTCTGTCTGTCTATCATCTATCTATTTGTCTGTCTATCATCTGTCTGTCTGTCTTTTATCGGTCTGTCTATCATCTATCTGTCTGTCTATCATCTATCTGTCTATCATCTGTCTGTCTGTCTGTCTGTCTGTCTGTGTATCGTCTGTCTGTCTATCCGTCTATCATCTGTCTGTCTGTCTATCATCTGTCTATCTGTCTGTCTATCATCTCTCTGTCCATCTGTCTATCATCTGTCTGTCTGTACGTCTATCTGTCTGCCTGTCTATCTATCTGTCTATCATCTATCTGTCTGTCTGTCTATCATCTGTCTGTCTGTCTGTCTATCATCTATCTGTCTGTCTATCATCTGTCTGTCTGTCTGTCTATCATCTATCTGTCTGTCTATCATCTATCTGTCTGTCTATCATCTATCTGTCTGTCTATCATCTATCTGTCTGTCTGTCTATCATCTGTCTGTCTGTCTGTCTATCATCTGTCTGTCTGTCTGTCTATCATCTGTCTGTCTGTCTATCATCTATCTGTCTGTCTATCATCTCTATGTCTATCATCTCTCTGTCCATCTGTCTGTCTATCATCTGTCTGTCTGTCTATCATCTATCTGTCTGTCTATCATCTATCTGTCTGTCTATCATCTATCTGTCTGTCTATCATCTATCTGTCTGTCTGTCTATCATCTGTCTGTCTGTCTGTCTATCATCTGTCTGTCTGTCTATCATCTATCTGTCTGTCTATCATCTCTATGTCTATCATCTCTCTGTCCATCTGTCTGTCTATCATCTGTCTGTCTGTCTATCATCTATCTGTCTGTCTATCATCTATCTGTCTGTCTATCATCTGTCTGTATGTCTATCATCTGTCTGTCTGTCTATCATCTGTCTGTCTGTCTGTCTATCATCTATCAGTCTGTCTGTCTATCATCTGTCTGTCTGTCTGTCTGTCTATCATCTATCTGTCTGTCTGTCTATCATCTGTCTGTCTGTCTGTCTATCATCTGTCTGTCTGTCTATCATCTATCTGTCTGTCTATCATCTCTATGTCTATCATCTCTCTGTCCATCTGTCTGTCTATCATCTGTCTGTCTGTCTATCATCTATCTGTCTGTCTATCATCTATCTGTCTGTCTATCATCTGTCTGTATGTCTATCATCTGTCTGTCTGTCTGTCTATCATCTATCTGTCTGTCTATCATCTGTCTGTCTGTCTATCATCTGTCTGTCTGTCTGTCTATCATCTGTCTGTCTGTACGTCTATCGTCTATCTGTCTGCCTGTCTATCTATCTATCTATCTATCTATCTATCTATCTATCTATCTATCTATCTATCTATCTATCTATCTATCTATCTATCTATCTATCTATATATCTGTCTGTCTATCATCTATCTGTCTGTCTATCATCTATCTATCTATCTGTCTATCATCTATCTGTCTGTCTGTCTATCATCTGTCTGTCTGTCTGTCTATCATCTGTCTGTCTGTCTATCATCTATCTGTCTGTCTATCATATCTATGTCTATCATCTCTCTGTCCATCTGTCTGTCTATCATCTGTCTGTCTGTCTATCATCTATCTGTCTGTCTATCATCTATCTGTCTGTCTATCATCTGTCTGTATGTCTATCATCTGTCTGTCTGTATGTCTAGCATCTGTCTGTCTGTCTATCATCTGTCTGTCTATCATCTATCTGTCTGTCTATCATCTGTCTGTCTGTCTATCATCTGTCTATCTGTCTGTCTATCATCTCTCTGTCTATCATCTGTCAGCCTGTCTATCATCTGTCTGTCTATCATCTATCTGTCTGTCTATCATCTGTCTGTCTGTCTATCATCTGTCTATCTGTCTGTCTATCATCTCTCTGTCTATCATCTGTCAGCCTGTCTATCATCTGTCTGTCTGTCTGTCTGTCTATCATCTGTCTGTCTGTCTATCATCTGTCTATCTGTCTGTCTATCATCTCTCTGTCCATCTGTCTGTCAGCCTGTCTGTCTGTCTATCATTTGTCTGTCTGTATGTCTATCTATCATCTCTCTGTCCATCTGTCTGTCTACCATCTGTCTGTCTATCATCTGTCTGTCTGCCTGTCTGTCTATCATCTCTCTGTCTGCCTGTCTGTCTATCATCTCTCTGTCTATCATCTGTCTGTCTGTACGTCTATCTATCTATCTATCTATCTATCTATCTATCTATCTATCTATCTATCTATCTATCTATCTATCTATCTATCTATCTATCTATCTATCTATCTATCTATCTATCTATCTATCTATCTATCTATCTGTCTATCATCTATCTGTCTGTCTGTCTATCATCTGTCTGTCTGTCTGTCTATCATCTGTCTGTCTGTCTATCATCTGTCTGTCTGTCTGTCTGTCTATCATCTGTCTGTCTGTACGTCTATCGTCTATCTGTCTGCCTGTCTATCTATCTATCTATCTATCTATCTATCTATCTATCTATCTATCTATCTATCTATCTATCTATCTATCTATCTATCTATCTATCTATCTATCTATCTGTCTATCATCTATCTGTCTGTCTGTCTATCATCTGTCTGTCTGTCTGTCTATCATCTGTCTGTCTGTCTATCATCTATCTGTCTGTCTATCATATCTATGTCTATCATCTCTCTGTCCATCTGTCTGTCTATCATCTGTCTGTCTGTCTATCATCTATCTGTCTGTCTATCATCTATCTGTCTGTCTATCATCTGTCTGTATGTCTATCATCTGTCTGTCTGTATGTCTAGCATCTGTCTGTCTGTCTATCATCTGTCTGTCTATCATCTATCTGTCTGTCTATCATCTGTCTGTCTGTCTATCATCTGTCTATCTGTCTGTCTATCATCTCTCTGTCTATCATCTGTCAGCCTGTCTATCATCTGTCTGTCTATCATCTATCTGTCTGTCTATCATCTGTCTGTCTGTCTATCATCTGTCTATCTGTCTGTCTATCATCTCTCTGTCTATCATCTGTCAGCCTGTCTATCATCTGTCTGTCTGTCTGTCTGTCTATCATCTGTCTGTCTGTCTATCATCTGTCTATCTGTCTGTCTATCATCTCTCTGTCCATCAGTCTGTCAGCCTGTCTGTCTGTCTATCATTTGTCTGTCTGTATGTCTATCCTTCATCTCTCTGTCCATCTGTCTGTCTACCATCTGTCTGTCTATCATCTGTCTGTCTGCCTGTCTGTCTATCATCTCTCTGTCTGCCTGTCTGTCTATCATCTCTCTGTCTATCATCTGTCTGTCTGTACGTCTATCTATCTATCTATCTATCTATCTATCTATCTATCTATCTATCTATCTATCTATCTATCTATCTATCTATCTATCTATCTATCTATCTATCTATCTATCTATCTATCTATCTATCTGTCTGTCTATCATCTATCTGTCTGTCTATCTATATATCTGTCTGTCTGTTTACCATCTGTCTGTCTGTCTATCGTCTGTCTGTCTATCATCTGTTTGTCTGTTATTATATTTTGCTTAATTTTGCTCTCTTTCTTTTCAATGGAAGCCACATTGTTTGGTGTTTTGTTGCAAATCTAATGCAGTGGTTTTTATGCATTTTATGTGTTCAACTTCAAATACTTGTTTGGGTCTTTAAAGTATATGTATATAGTTTTATGTAAATCAGGGTAGCCAGCATTTCGCTTTGTCTTTCTTTACAGGGGGAACAAGGTTCTGTTGGAGAAGCTGGAGCCAAAGGCTATCCTGGCAGGCAGGTGCAGTAGATCTTCCTCTGCTGTGGAGTGTGGCGTGTATATGTGTGTGTATGCGTTTGTTTGTTTGTTTGTTTGAGTGTGTTTTGTTTTGTTTTTCATTGACTGTTCATGCAATTATATTAGCTGCGGGGCACAGCGATCGGAAATAAGTGTAGGAAAGGAAAGGATGTAGTTGCTCGCTCTGGCCACTTAGTATCGGGATGTTTTGACCCACTTGTGTTGTTTTCACTGATGGAGTTTTGGTTTGAATAAGAATAAAACTGAATGAAATATCCTTCCAGAGCCACAAGCCTTTGGTTTTTAACATACATTGAACTCATATAAGCTGCTTGTGTTGAACTATCTGGAATACTTGAATCTGATTGGTAAATCGCTGTCAAATATCACTCCATATATTTAATTATGTGCTAAGTAGATGTGTTATACTCAGGATGATGTATAATTGCCTGGTCATTATTGCAAAAAACCTTCTGAATGATAGGAGATCCCTACGCTTTACGCATATTATCCATTACTTAATGTCTATAATCTAAATCAAGGAAAGGCTAATTCGTTAAACATTTATCCATTGCTATTTTCTGCATGTCAGCCTAAATATTAAACTAGTTTTGTGGCTTTGTTTTTGTTATGGAGCCTGTGATAGGGCCATTATAAATTCATCAGGGGTTTTGTTCTTGTGGGCACACACGTTTGGATACTTATCAAAAGAAACAAGCTATTAATTTCACTTCCAGTTTGCCTGTTAAATGATGTGTGTTGATTAAATCCTAAGCATGTTACTGAAGTCTCTCTTTCTCTTTTCTTCTCTTCCAGGGTTTACCTGGTCCAATAGGGCCTGTCGGGCCGAAAGGTGCTCGGGTGTGTACACGTCTTCTCCCCGTTTGATGTGTGATTGCAACTTACAACGCTGTCATTGTGACATTTGAGCTGTCTGGGCGGCCTATGGTTACTGTTGCTAGGTTATTTGCGATGTTTGATCTTTTACAAAGGGCTGAAAATGAAGTTCGGACTTTTTTTGACAATCTTGTTGAGTTTTAAAGTCAAGTGATTTGACCTCGACTCCATAAGAGAGAATTTTTTTTTACTACTACAGCTTCTCTTTTCTACCGTCTCCCCCTGGTTTTCTGGTTTTTCCTTTTTCTGTTTTTTGAGTCAACAGAGACTCAACCATGACAAATTTGCTGCTGACAGCTGCCCGAGCCATAAGTGTGCATTTATGTGTGATTTTAGCCTCCTACAGTCACATTAACATGTTCACAAGTACAGCCACTTTCATTTATTTTGCTCTGTCGTTGGTTTGATGTATTCAGAAACAATTTATATTTTATTCTCCCTGTGCCACTTTATATAGTGTGTTCACACAGACACACGCTCTAGCTGTTGTGTTTGTAGTTGAGCTGTATTAAAGGCTCTTTATCATGCTAGACTCCGCCCACATTGGCTGGAATTTCCTGTTTAAAATCAGACTGAGGCCCTGCTGTCTTTAGGCACCCCACACACACACACACACACGCACATGTGTCTCCCAATGCACATTTGTATCAAAGCACCTTGCATGGAGTTATGAGTCTGAGTGAATCTGAATGCATATGTTTTCATTGTACCCTGTGTCTGTTTGTGCATGTGTCCATCGTTTGTTCCCTGAAGTGAGCGTATGTGCCCTTGGACTACATTGTGGAGGCCAGCACCATGCAGTCCATGGGCATATACACTTACTTCATGGCCTGCATCAACACGAAGACGTCCATTCATCCATCCTAGCACCTCTTCATTCATCTGTACATCCTTGTGATCAAATCATACGGTGGAGGTCCGTTGGATTGCCAATGATTATATAGACTAACCTGTTTTAACGTCTTACTTCATCTGATGGTTAGTTATACTACTCAGTATTTAGGTATTAAATTTGTCTTGGATATTTCCCCTAAAGCTGTTGCAGTATAAATGGTACATTTTGTGATTGTAAGAGAAAATAGGTCTATGAAATTAATATGGATAGTAGGGCTGGGTAAAAAAAGATCTATTTCTCGATTTTAATCGATTATCGTTTTTACGATATCGAAGAATCGATTAGTCATCCTGTTATCAGTTGATGAATGAATGAGCGTTGTAGCGCGGCTCCCATCCATAGACCGTAAATAAATCGTTATCATATTTGTGCTTTGTTACTATTGATATGAAACAAAGTCTCAAATTTCAAATACGCCCATTGTATTGCTAAATTCAAAAACATAAATAGCCTACTGTTTGGGCGCTGTGTCGTGAGATCGCTCTGGCGCTGCTCAGCTCAAGAGAAGCGGCACGTGAACTGATCTTCTCTTTCGCCTTAATACCAGTCACAGCGCGAATGAAACACGAATGAGCATCTGAAAGTGTGTTAAAAGATACAGTACAGTACAATCCTTATCATGTCACATGGAATCGCTCGATCAGTTTTTCAACCGTGGAAAGACATCAATAAAACGGCTGGTGAACATTGTCATGTAACGTCACGTTTACCTCAGAAAAATATCCAGTGTCCATAAACTCAGCCAGCTAGAAAAATTATCTCTAGAGAGGATCATTTAGCTAAATATAGGCACCAAATTACATATTCACTATTCATTTTTAAAATGTTTGAATAAGTCTGGCATGTTTTTATGACAGCCACAATTTAAATGTTTATATTGAATTGGAGTAGAAATATGATTTTGTGATTGTAAAGTTAATATTATAACTTTATTATTTATACATTATTAAAAATACAATTGGGTGTTATTTTTAGTAGGCTGACCTCTGTAAACTTTAGTAGACTGACCTCTAGTAGGCTGACCTCTGCAAAATTTGCTATGTATTGTACCTGAGATATATCCAAAATAATCGATATCGAATCGAATTGCAAGCTTGTGAATCGAAATCGAATAGAATTGTGAAATTTGTGTCAATACCCAGCCCTAATGGATAGTATATTAAGCAACCACCTAGAACACCCTAGCAACTAATATTTAGATGAATCACTTGTATCCCTCATTTGTAAGTTGCTGTGGATAGAAACCATCCCGAACACCACTTTTGAGGAAAAAAATGGATGATTTGTGATCTTTCTTTCCCATTATCCTCCACTCCAGGCATCAGTTTTGAGCTTCTCTCTGTTTCTCTGTTTCTTTATAGGGTTTCATTGGAATCCCGGGACTTTTTGGTTTACCTGGAGCTGATGGTGAAAGAGTGAGTCTGTTCATGTTATGACTCAGAATCATCTGAGTCATTTTTCAGCAGTCATGTGATCTTAACAGTCAGTGGGACGAATGTTCTGGAAAACAGCTGTTGTGTAACGTCGCTAAAGTACTTCCCATGAATCCGTAAAAACACCCACCACACATGATTTCCCATTTATAGTCTAAACCACAAACACTAATTGCTTAACATGTTCAGTTAATTCAGCATACAACATACTTAAAACCCCTTAATTGTCACCCCTTACCTCATAGACATGAAAATGCACAACTTACATGTTTTTAATTCATGGTTAGGAATGCAGGTCTCTTTTAAACAAGACACTAAAGCAAAAAATGTAAGTGTTTTAAAGAAGTTTAATGTAAAACAAATGTACAGAACATTTTATATTTTGTACAAAATAAATATTTTACAAAAAATGTTTACCCTAAAATTGCTTTAAAATCAAAGCCATATGTCTAACCAAGTTGTGTTTCAAATTGTAAGTTGATCTCACAAAAATGTAAGTTCCAATGCGCTTTACCAAAAATAGCCACCGCCTCGGCCAATTGTTTTTTATGCGTTCTCCTGTAACAAATTAATCAATATCACTTCTATCACAAAACAAACAGTATGGGACCTTGAGTCACGGAGCTTTCCAACAATATGCTTTTTGGAAAGTATGCTAGAATAGAAAACATTTTTGATTAGAAAATATTTTCACGAGCAAGGACCACGCCACAACCATGAATGTTGGAGAATTATTTATTAAAGAACTTGGGGATGAATAGGGAGAGGATGAAGAGGAAGAGAGAAAGGGATGGTAGTCAGGCTGGTCTGGTGTTGGTGGCCATGAGACTCCGTCCACACAGAGACGCATTTAGCTGTATATTTAAAAAATGTGTATCGTATCAGCGTTTCGTCCAGACGGATCTGGCCTTTTAGGAGCCTGAAACCGGCATTTTATTATTTTATATTCGTGTGTACAGCCAATCCGTATATTTTGTGAAACGGTGATGTCACCACACCACGTCTAGAAAGGGATACAACTACGGTCACTGGGCATACGCACATCAATATTACGTCCTTAAATTACTGTATTTGCATTATTGTAAGGCAGTCCCTCCAGAAAAACGCGATTATGCGATCGCATGATTTAATGCATAATCAGCCAAAGTTCGCATATTTATGCAGGGATTGCATTTTTTCAAATACACCGCACTTTCGCCGCGTAAATTGCCTATTTCCGCGTGCAAAATATGCGGGGCTAGCATGATTTCATAATCCCCGCATTTCGTTGCAAAAATTAGCAGAAAGTTGAAAAATGTTTGTTTACTTCACACAAGAGCCGCCATTTCCCCATATTGCCATGGGAAAAGTAACGTTATTACCCGACGTGAACGTCATCGAAAAGATGCAAACCCCGTATTGAAACCATAGATATCGGTGAAACAATGATAAAGTAAGCAAATTCCCATTTGCCAACAAAAATAACAGCAAAAGACCGCCCAAAGCAGTTTCCCGGTGTGCTGACCGTTTTCAAAAAACAGCATCATGAAGCTTCGAAGCGTTATGAATCAGTGAGTCGATTCAGTGGTTCGGATCGCCAAAATCACGTATTTCAGCAGTTTGACACGCGATCCGAATCATGAATCGACTCACTGATTCATAACGCTTCATGATGCATTGTTTTGAAAACGGTCCAAATTGAGCCTTGTGTTTATTAAGGTCTTCAATAAAACAAGATGAGAACTTAAATATTCTATTAAAAATATTAACTTTTTTTCTCCTTTTCATCAAACCGCAGTTTTTGCAAGTTTTATCGCATAAAATTGCATAAATATCCCGCATTTTCCATCGCATTTTTTAAGAAAATGTGCCGCATAATCATGGATTTTTGCCCGCAACAATCACAAAAAAAAGCCGCATTTTTCTGGAAGGACTGGTAAGGGTAGGTTTAGGGTTGAGGTGGGTGTAGGCGTTAATAAAACACAATCTGGTAAGTAGCAAATGTAGTTATTGTTATTTTATTGTGAGATTTTGCCTCACTTCCGACCGTTGCTGTACCCCTTCTAGCCACAACTCTTCTTCTCCGCTTTTAGTGTATTTCTGTGGCAGAATTACAGCGCCACACACTGGCCTGGCATGTATACTACATCGTTTTGAGTCGGTTTCGGTGCTCTCATGTATACGCAGATATTTCTTGAAACGAGGGGAAAAAAAGATTGGAGAGGGAAAGTTCTGGCTTCATGTAGACGGGGCCTCAGAGTGGGGGCATCATCTCAGTTCACTGTAGGCCGAGTGATTATCCCCCCCCCGATACAACCTGGAAGGGAAGAGAACAGGGGATGGTAAAGATGGTTAAATGGATGAGAGAGGGAGGGTTCGAGAGAACGAGACAAACATTACTGTATGGGGCGGCCCGATATAAGAAGGTTTTGAGAAGTCAGGTGATTGGTTGAGGCATGGCCCCGCTCCCAAACCTCAGTTAACTAGTTAATTATACATTTTGCCCTCTAGGGGGAGGAGCCTGCTAAAAGGATATAAAGTACTGTTAAATGATACCTAATTTATGATGATTACTAAAAAATGTGATTATGGGGGCAATAATAAATAGAGTGCCAGTCATCACACTAATGGGACGGTTACAGTTAAGGCATTATTTTAAACCTTGTGTAAAGATTATGTAATTATGTCATTTGTAATATGATTTCCCTTGCATTATTTGTATGTATGTTTAATAGCACAGTGACTATATAGTATATGGCTATACATTAACTGTAGCTTATTCTTTTCCTGTCTTACAAACACAAGGTATTTCCTGAAGGAAATGCAGATCTAGTTATCTAGAGCAGTTATAGTTCAGTTATTAATGTGGAAATAGATTAGTGGTAGATTTTTAAATCAAGTGCTGCCCACTACTGGTAGATTTATGACAGTAAATCCTATCACGGAGATGTGTGTGTGTGTGTTGTGAAAGTGGAAACTACTTCCAGCTGGTTCTGGCGTTCTGCTGAGGGTGTTTGGATGAGTCATATGATAATAGAGTGTGTGTACACACACACACACACACACACACACACACACACACACACACACACACACACACACACACACACACACACACACACACACACACACACACACACACACAGTGTAGTGGGGTTTTTGAGCGCTTCTTTCTAGTGGCATGACACTTTTAATCACAGCTGACCATATTATCAATTATTTAGTGTCCTCTCTTTCTCTGTCTCTGTCTTTTTCAGGGTAGTTCTGGTCCACCAGGGAAGAGGGGCAAGATGGGTAGGCCGGTAAAGTTTTGTCTCAACATACTTTATAGATACAGATGTGAGTTTGTTGTAAGTGTGTGTGTGAAATGTAAGACATTTGTCAAGGGATGTAATCATTTTGTTGTATTGCGTGGCCCTAGAGTGTAACAAATGCATTTTAAAAGTACAAACAGTCTATGTAGCTTCTCAGTATGAGGTCATTAAAGCTGCATGCATAGTATAGTTTTAGTAAATAATAGTTATTTATATATAATTGTGTGTGAGTGTGTGTGTGTGTGTGTGTGTGTGTGTGTGTGTGTGTGTGTGTGTGTGTGTGTGTGTGTGTGTTTGTGTGTGTGTGTGTGTGTGTGTGTGTGTGTGAGAGAGAGAGAGAGAGAGAGAGAGAGAGAGAGAGAGAGAGAGAGAGAGAGAGAGAGAGAGAGAGAGAGAGAGAGAGAGAGAAAGAGAGAGTTGTACTTTTCAGTGGATCATGAAATCTTCATTGTCCCTTGGCCTCTGGGACACAATAGATACACATACACACACACACATATACTTATTAAGATGCAGAATCAGCCATTCAAAGGTTGTTTAAATCAGCACAACCTTTGACATCTGACCTCATAAATTTCCTGTTGCATCAGCAGGAATCTTGAGTGATGTCATCATTAGCACTGCTAACTATCACTTTTGCTCATACTAAGGGTTAGTAATTTGAACAATCCCCCTAATCCTCTCTTTGGTGGGAACATGCTGGATGGCAACATGCTAGTGACACAAACGCGAGCCATCGCACACCAATGGCCTAGCAACAATACAGAACACCTTAGAAACCACTCAGAATGTAGCGTCATTGGAGAAACGTATGATTCTTTACACAAATCAAATTGTGCCTAGATAATCTCTGACTTCATCAGTGACTTTGACAGCGGTGTGTTGTGGTGATCTTTCGGTCTCTCTCTCTCAGGGCTTTCCTGGTGATTTTGGAGAAAGAGGGCCCCCAGGACTGGATGGGGAACCAGTGAGTTGAACCTTTTGTTTTTCATACATATTCTTTCATCTTTTTCTCATAAAGCAGATAAAACACTCACAACAGAGATGATGAGAAATGCATGTGTACATGGTGTATGCAGCGCAAACAACCTCCAAACAAGCAGTGTGTGTGTGGTTCAGGTAAACCCTACTTTATGGGGACAACATTTCCCCACAAAAGATGGCAATATCCAAAATCCTTGTCCCCGTGAGGAAAACAACAGCTTATAAATTACTCTAAATTATGTTTTTGAATATGTAAAAATGCTGAAAGTTTCCTATGATGGGTAGGTTTAGGGGGAGAGAATATAGTTTGTAGAGTATAAAAACCATTACGCCTATGGAGAGACCCCACAAAACATAAAAAACAATGTGTGTGTGTTTGTGTGGTCCTGGTAAACCCTTTTGGTACCCAAAAGATAATAATACCAGTATTTGTTTAGGTCCCCATGAGGAAAACAGCTTCTAAATCATACAGAATGATGTTTTTAAAAAACGTAAAAATGCAGAACGTTTTGTGTGATGGGTAGGTTTAGGTGTAGCGTTAGTGTAAAGGGAGAGAATATACAGTTTGTACAGTATTAAAGTCATTATGTCTATGGAAAGCCCCCATAAAATGTGTGTGTGTGTGTGTGTGTGTGTGTGTGTGTTTTCAGGGTGAATGCCCTCAATATGTGTGTTTGTGTGTGTGAGATAACTGTATGGGTGTAAACCCCAACCTTTACTTTCGGTATCTTGGCTGAGCACAATTTTCCACTCACTACTTATGTACACACACACACACTGTATTTTCTGTACTGTTCTGTATTTCTTTCTTGTATGGAAGCCAAATGTAATTTGTTGAATGCAAACAGGGGTGGGTAGATGCTGAATAAAAAGAACTTAAACCAGCCTAAGCTGGTTTGCTGGTCATAAGTAGTCTCCCAGTCTGGCCATGCTGGCCTGGTTTGTTGGTTTAAAGGGACAGCTCACCCTGAAATAAAAATAAAGCATATTTTACTCACCCTGCTGTTGTTCTAATGCCCTATGTCCTATCTTTTTCGGACTTCAAAAGCAGAAATTTTAAAATTAGTCCTAACCCGACAAGACTAAAACATTACAAAAATGATATAAAAGTATCACGCAATGATACAGGGAGACGCGCGCCATATATGGAAAGTGTTCAGGAGGCACACTACAAGGTTTTGAAAGAAAGAAACCGTATTATTCAGTCAAAATACTGAGCTCGGCCATTACTCTGAGCGCGCTCCTGTGACGAGTGCGTGCAAGCCGTCAGCACTGACTCAGCAGCCCCTCACGCAATGTTGTCAACCGGTACACAATTTTCACTTTAGGAGATTTTTATTTCCTTTATAGGAAGGACATAGGGCATTAGAACAACAGCAGGGTGAGTAAAAGATGGCTTTATTTTCATTTCAGGGTTAACTATCCCTTTAAGATGGGTTTGGGACACATGAGTAAATTAGTCAGCCTTGGAGACCGGCTTAAACCAACTAACACCGGCAAACCATTTTAGGCTTTATTTATGTATGTATGTATGTATTTATTTATTACAGTATGGGAAGGTTTTGGATCATGTTTTCTATCCACTGGAATTTTTTGGAGCAAAAATTCACATCAAATTAACTATGAGATTTTTTCCTTACCATGTTCAATATCATAATATATTTGATAAGAATTTTTGGGGGGGCTGATTAGTAAAAATTATCATTCCCAAAAATGTCTCTGATTGGATGGAGTAGAGGACATCATAACAGGAACTGTTTGAGTCAAAGCCCGCCTCTTTTTCACCTGTAAATGTGGGGAGTGTAAAAACAGGAACTTGAAAGCCCTCTCATTTCCTGTTCTCCCTTTTCTGAAAAGAGGAGTGAAGTGCTCCTTTCATCCTTTCATCACACCAGGGGAACCAGAGGAAATGGCTCCAGCACGCTGCTGCCCGAGCCAACAACAAACCATCTCTGTTTCTACAAAAACACTCACACGCTCTCTCTACAGCACACACTCATTTGTTACATCTCTGAATATGAAGAGAGTGTATATACACAGCACATATTATAAAGGACACGCATGCATGTACTAACCCATGAGGCACTTGCAATCTGTGCCTGTTTAAGAAGGAAAGCATGACGCTCTGTGTTTCTGTGTTTATCTCAGGGTGTTATAGGAGCTCCTGGTCCTCCTGGTGTCCTTGGATTGATTGTAAGTGAAAGAGTTTACTCAAAGTCCCCGTTATGCTTTTTTTTGTTGATATTACCCTTCTTGAAGTGTATAATATAGTTGTTGTAAAAGGCCAGCAAAGTTTCAAAGATCAATGTACCTGATATACAGTCATACAGTCTTTTCTGGTAAATTACTGGTAAGAGATCATGTGTGAACAGGACCTTTTCAAAAATACCGGGAAATCGGTTCTGGCAATTTACCAGTAAGGGAAGGTGTAACATTACCAGTAAATGACCGGTATGACGTACTAAGTCAGAACGCGCTGACATAAGAAGTCTGGTTTGGGCCAATCATAAAGCTCTTTTGGAGATTATGTGATTACTCGGCGCTGTTTATAGTAAGCTCAACTGCTTTTTAATAGTTTTTCCATGTAAATATGCACTAGATGGATCTTTTACCGTTGTGCCGCGTCTCATAGCTTTTTCAACGTGTTGCTATCGATTAAAAGCCAGAATGCAGTTGCTTGTGTGAATAGCATATTTGTATATTTAGCGGTAAAGTCATTCTGGTAATTTTACAGTAATTTACCAGGAATGCTGTGTGAAAGGGGCTATTGTTTCCCAAAATGATGTCTGGTATGGTACCAGATATGGTAATGGTTGTTCCTTTCCGACACGCGCTGTAAGCAGAAGACCAATCAAATCAGACTGGGCCATCTGACCAATCAGAGCAGTTTATACCAATCACAGCAGACTAGGCCATCTGACCAATTAAGAGCAGAGTAGACCAATCACAGCAGACTGGACCATCTGACCAATCAGAGCAGAGCAGACCAATCACAAGAGACTGGACCATCTGACCAATCAGAGCAGAGTAGACCAATCACAACAGACTGGACCATCTGACCAATCAGAGCAGAGCAGACCAATCACTACAGACTGGACCATCTGACCAATCAGAGGAGAGTAGACCAATCAAAATAGACTCGGCCATCTGATCAATCAGAGCAGAGTAGACCAATCACAACAGACTGAACCATCTGACCAATCAGAGCAGTTTATACCAATCACAACAGACTGGACCATCTGAACAATTAAGAGCAGAGTAGACCAATCACAACAGACTGGACCATCTGACCAATCAGAGCAGAGCAGACCAATCACTACAGACTGGACCATCTGACCAATCAGAGGAGAGTAGACCAATCAAAATAGACTCGGCCATCTGATCAATCAGAGCAGAGTAGACCAATCACAACAGACTGAACCATCTGACCAATCAGAGCAGTTTATACCAATCACAACAGACTGGACCATCTAAACAATTAAGAGCAGAGTAGACCAATCACAACAGACTGGACCAACTGACCAATCAGAGCAGAGTAAACCAATCATGACAGACTGGGCCATCTGACCAATCAGAGCAGTTTATACCAATCACAACAGACTAGGCCATCTGACCAATCAGAGCAGAGTAGACCAATCACAACATACTGGACCATCTGACCAATCAGAGCAGAGTAGACCAATCACAATAGACTGGGCCGTCTGACCAATCAGAGCAGAGTAGACCAATCACAACATACTGGACCATCTGACCAATCAGAGCAGAGTAGACCAATCACAATAGACTGGGCCGTCTGACCAATCAGAGCAGAGTAGACAAATCACAACAGACTGGACCATCTGACCAATTAGAGCAGAGTAGACAAATCACAACAGACTGGACCATCTGACCAATCAGAGCAGAGTAGACCAATCACAGCAGACTGGACCATCTGACCAATCAGAGCAGAGTAGACTAATCACAACAGACTAGGCCATGTGACCAATCAGAGCAGAGTAGATCAATCACAACAGACTGGGCCATCTGACCAATCAGAGCAGAGTAGACAAATCACAACAGACTGGACCATCTGACCAATCAGAGCAGAGTAGGCTCTCAGAAATGAGGGGTTTAAAGAGGCAGAATCCTTTATCAAACTGTTTCTGACACTGTGAGAAAAGATGTGATGCTGCAATGTATTATGAGAAAATGCAAGTGTTGTTTGACCTTGGATGCATTTTAGGAGCCTTCAAAACAAAATTAGGAGCCTTTAAAATTGCAAGATTACCTTGATAACAAATGAGGATGAAATATAACTTCTTGACACGATTATAAGGCCGTACAGAAAAAGTGTTTTTGCGTAAATTTAGAATACAGTTTTGGTGAATTTTTATCGTTCGTACGCTCATTTCACGCACACATTTGTCCGTACGCATGCTAAGTGAATGAGACCCATTGTTTTTTAAAAATGGGTTGGATGCTTTTGAACACGCTAACCTAGACTTTAACTATTGATATTGAAATCCAACACACAGCAAAGCTTTATTTCAAATGTTCTAAAAAATGTATCTTTTTGTTCTAATAGTTGTAGATGGCTGGCATTGGAAATGGTTTGGCAGATTTACTCAGCGATAAATTACACTTTTAAATCTATTCACACAGAAAACAATTGTAACTGTAATAATATTTCACAGTATTGCTGTTTTACACAGCCTGGGTGAGACTTTCTTAAAACATTTTAAAAATCTTGCTGACCTGAAACTTTAGAGCGGGAGTATAGCTATATCAAATTAAAGTTATAACTAATCATCGATACAAATCACATCCCCCCCAGTAACTTATCAGGATGTCCTCTCAGTATTTATAAGCACATAAAGTGTCTGTTGTTGTAGTACAGCTGAAATCAGTTTCACCTGAACAGCATGATGTGCACATTAAATCCACATTTGCTTTTACAAATGCATGCAAATTGATAGCATATTTTCTGTTGGTTTGTCAAAAGTGCGATCATGCAGGCCCTCTTAGCATGATGTTTTTCTTCAATAAAACATTAAAACCCAGAATATTCATTAAAATAGGTAATAATAGTCCAAAGAAGCTTCACAAGTTAAACCCTTCACAAACTGGAGATCAAAAACACGTGCAATGCTCATTCCCGTCTCTTCTCCAGGGCGATATGGGCCCTGCCGGGATCATCGGTTTACCAGGACCAAACGGACTGAAAGTAAGTCATGCACATACAGTGTGTAGCCCTCACATTTCTCTAGCACTCACCAGCCACTTTAGTGTTTGTGTGTTTGTGTTTGTTCCAGGGCGTCTCGGGGAACATGGGCGAGCCTGGACTGAAAGGTGATAAGGTGATCTGAATACTCTGTTATTGGCCTGTTTTGCAGCATGTGATGGAAATTCTCTCTCCCCATTGGCCACCCTGTGTAACGCATGTTTTAAAAGCTCCGCTCTTGAGTAGCATGTGATCAAAGAGATTATAAATTAGGGGTGTAACGCTACACAAAACTGCCGGTTCGGTACGTAGCTCGGTTTTGAAGTCCTGGTTCGGAATGGATTCAGTACAGCAGTTTTACAAAATTGCTTTTTATTAATTTTTATTCAACAGTGGTTTAATGAAAAAAATTGTGTCTTTCCTTAAATTAATTAAATTATAACTAAATGTTTCTTAAAGATAATGCTGTAAACTATATAGGGAGCCCTTACTTACATATAGCTATTAAAGATTAACAACAGAGCCCAAACTATTAGCCTAAATTCAGTTGCTATTTATTTTTAGATATAATAATCAACACTCATAAGCTTCACATAAGGCAGTTTTTGCATTAACTTCTAAATCTAATTATTTTTATTCGTTGTTGAAATATAATCATTTAGTGGCTGTAATTTTCATGACAGGTTTATTTAAACATACATTAAATAAACAAGACATCACTAACAGGCTAGTATATAATGAATATAACGGCTAATATACTGACTATAACGGCTAATATAGTGCATGTATTCCGTGAAAGAGTTGATTTCTCTAGTGAGCTACAGCTGTGGACACTGAATGACTTCTGAGTAAACGTGATTCTGCATGACATTGTTTACAAGCTGTTTTATTGTCTTTCCGCGGTTGAAACGCAAATGGAGCGATTACACGACATATGATACACTTCAGTAAGTTGTAATGTATCCTCAACATACCTTAAGATGATCGCATTAACTTGCGCGCTACCGCTTTAAGTTGAACTGATACAGTCACGTCACATTAAAGAGCGTTAAAACGGCATTTATCGTTTGATTTCGTGATAAAATGGACTGAATACTTAATATGTTCGTGTGGGAACTCGGATTGAAGTGTGTTCTGCGCTTACAACAAGCCGACTGTTAACTGTTAAAGATTACATTCATAACCGTTCGGTACACGCGTGCACCGTACCGGAAGCCCTGTACCGAAACGGTTCAATACGAATATGTGTACCGTTACACCCCTATTATAAATTGATTTGTCAAAAGAAGATTTTGTAGAATAATTTTTTTTAGGTACAAACACCTGACCCTGGACCACAAAACCAGTCATAAGGGTCAAATTCTTTAAATTAAAAGCTGAATAAATCAGCTTTCCATTGATGCACATTGTAAAAAAAAAGTCCACTGTAAAATTTACGGTAAAAAACCGGCAGCTGTGGTTGCCAGAACTTTACTGTAAAAAATACGGTACAGCACTTTGTTTACTGTCTATTTTACAGCTCAAAACCGTATAATTTAAAGGTTTATATTGTAGTAATTATGTGTAAACTGTAAAAAATGTACGGTAAAAAAACATTTCATTAATTGAAATAATGTTAAATTACCAACCTATTGAAATACTAATATCTGTTATGTACCTTTGATATATACTGACAAGCTCCAATCACAGCGGTGATGAGAGTCACATGATGAATCAAAGCTCATCACAAGCAGCTTTAAGGAGGACAATACTAATATATGGAAGGTGTCATTCCCACAAACACTAAACACCATCATGTTGACACACATGACATTTTTAAAAAATGCAATTATTTTAACAACATTAGATGTAACATAAAACCCTAATGTGCATAACTGATTAGAAAAAAATTTCAATGAAGATACATCAAATGTGACGTGTCACGCAGGGAATTCTGGGAATGTCAATTTACGTTTTTTCACAGTAAATTACACAACTTGTTCTTTTTCACTTTCAAAAACTGTAAATGTAACTGTATTTTACTGTAAAATTTAATTAAATGTAAGGTTAGATCTATTACAGTTATTCACTGTATATAGTACGGAAAGTTTCTCTTAACAAGTTAACAGTTTTTCACCATAGCATTTTTACAGTCTTTTACCATTAAAATCACGATCATTTTTTACAGTGTATGGCTTGTTAGGATAGGACAATATTTGGCTGAGATACGACTAAAATCTGGAATCTGAGGGTGCAAAAAAATCGAAATATTGAGAAAATCTCCTTTAAAGTTGAATCACCAAATGAAGTCCTTAGCAATGCATATTACTCCTAATAATACATTTTCAATATATTTACAGTAGGAAATCTATCAAATATCTTCATGGAACATGATCATTACATAATATCCTTAGTATTTTTGGCATAAAAGAACAATGGATAATTGTTGGCTATTGCCACAAATATACCTTTGAGACTTATGACTGGTTTTTGGTCACATTTTTGATAGAGGGTTCAGTACATGATAAGCTCTATCGACAGCTTTTATGGCATAATCTTGGTTATCATTTAGTTTTTTAGTAAATAAACAATTATTTATTTATTTATTTATAGAAAAACTATTGGGCTGGAAGCATTAAATGTAGACATTTTTCCACTTAAATGAATAGAGTAAAGTTGCCTGTAATATTGATATAACATTTAGCAGTGCTAATACTTTAATTAGCGGATGCATAACCAACTTTTATATGGTGTGAATAGAGTTTTATGCATATAAACAGTCCCTTTCTGGTATCCTTGTGCAAAAAGGTCAAAGATTTCATTTCATGCAGAAAAGATCAGCGATTCTAACACCATAGTCAGCTAGTCAGAATCTAGTGGATGTACTTTCTGTGCTAATTAACATTATGCTACACTTGCTGTCTATAGAGCTTCACTTGCATCAAATCTGAAGTTTTATTCACTGCACAACTTGTTTCTTACTTCTTCCTTCTCTTTCACTTTTTCTCCCTCAGGGTGACGTTGGGCTTCCTGGAGAGCAAGGGGAGATCGGGTTCCAAGGAGACAAGGTATGCCTTCCAGAGTGACCCCTCATTTCCCTCTGTCAAATACACATTTGCGCACTGTCAGCGCAGAGCAGTGGACGTCCAGATGTCTGATGATTTAAATAACATTACCTTCTAATTGCCCCGATTTTAGAGCTTTCATAGACGGTTACACATGCTCTCTCTCCCAGACTAATATATCTTTTGTTTGTTTCAGGGTGTGCAGGGTTTGCCAGGATTACCAGGACCTCGTGGAAAACCAGGACTGCAGGTTTGTTCTGTCAGGATTAACTCACACTCATGTCGTTCCAATCCCGTAGGACTTGCTTTTTTCTGTTTAAAAGTAGAAATGATTGTTCTTATTTGCTTTTTGGTCTCACCAAGACATATCTTTCGATATCTTTGCATGCTTTCGAGCTTCGAAGCACCATAGAAATGTCTAAACTGTGGTCGATGTGACTTGTGCACAATATTCAAAGTCTTCTGAATCCATACGGAATCACTCATGTGGCGCATGCTTTTTACATCCATTCATTGTCATTTCATGTGAAAGAGCATTTTTTTCAAAACATTTCTTCACAACTTCTTTTGTTTTTTCTATGGAAGTAAATTGTATTGGTTTGGAACAACATAGGGAAGAAATAAGTGGTCCAAGACCCTATGGCTTCAGTCGCACTTGAACCAAGAATACACAAATAAAGAATTGACTGGATTGGAGGAATTTTGTGCTTGAAAATTAAAAGAAATAACAAATCCTTCCCTCGCGGGTCACTTTGACCCCCATAGGAATGAATGGAATGCAAGGAATGCTTTAGTACACATAGAAAAAAAAACTAAAAATGCTAAAACTTTACCAAAAAGTGGTTTTAGAATGTCTACATGTGTATCCGGATCTAGCAGTTTCTCTTGAAACCAATACAGAAGTGACTTAAACTGCAATTCATCGACTGGCCGCTAGGGACAGGCTCCAGAAGGGAGCAGAATCTCATTGAGCTCCATGTTAAAATGCCCAACTTTACAGCAGAAAAAAAACATGTTTACAGCCTGGGACAAATTGTGGTTTATGTCTATATATCTCATTTTGCCCTTCATGACAACTGTGAGGGGGGTGACTTTCTTTTATAACTCATTCGTTTACATTATATAAAGCATTAAAGTTCTGCATAATTAAGGGCCACTTTGAGTGACAGACAGGCTGTCTGTTAGTCATCGCATCACCTCAGCTCCGCCCACGTCCCGCCTTTTTTCTCATTTTCTGTTATCCGGGAGTGATGCGCGATGACGTGATGCCAAGATGGCAACGGCCAGCCCGTCCCTACTTTACACTTCAGAACTGCCTATGGGTGACGTCACGGACACTACGTACATATTTTTTTACAGTTTATGATCTGCATACTGAAGTAACTGACTTTAGGACCCAGCAGAACAGCTCATTTGCTCCATTTAGCGCTATAAGGCCATCTATATTATTATTTTTCCACAAGAGGTCAGCAGAGACACCAAATGTAAGATATTTTGAGCTGAATTAAAAGGGTTATGCATGAATTGTGAGTTATTTTGAATTGAAGTTGAAAGAATGTGAAGAATGTGCTTAAATTACTATATTTATTGATCAAATCTAGTAATTTAAAGGTAAATAAAAAACACACACAAAATAAAAAATGCATTAAAAATAGAAAAACATATTATCAAAATGAAATAAAATAAACTTTCTGGACAAAAAAAAATTTGTATAATTTTAGGGCTTCGGGTCATTTTGACCCATGAGGGAAGGATTAGGATTAACCCACAAAGGATGAGGGTTAAAGAGGACGTATAAGGCTTTTTTACATTTTCAACTTTCTTTTGTGTGTAATGTAGCTATTAGAGCATATAAAAGAGTTTTCTTCCGGGAACCAACGCAATATTCCTTATTTAAATAATTTCCACCCAAGGCATACACAAAATAAAGTTAGTTCGTAGTGTGTTTAAACTTGCAGTTATGGTAAGGGACGGGATATTTCCCAAACACGCTTTCAAAGTAGTTGACCAATCACAACACACTGCTCCAGTTGACCAATTAGAGTACACTGTGCTTTTCAGAAGGAGGGGCTTCATAAAGACAGGAACTAAACAGAGCGTTACTGACAGACTGGGAAGCTAGGAGCTGCAACAGTGACAAATATTTTAATGTTTTTTTAACATTCAAGCATGAAAACCTATTCTAGTAGAGCCAAAAAACTAAATCAAGACTTTGTAAAAGGGTATAATATGGCCACTTTAACAGAATAACACCTGCCCATAATCAGGTATTAAAAATCCACATAGTGTTACTGAACTTCAATTTCAGCTATTTTGTAGTATTTTGCCAATTTCCCCCCCTGTTTTTGTTCCAGTGTGCACATTTGTTATTGTTTTGATTTTTCATTTAAAAATGTACCAGAGCCCCTGTGCGAGTTTTGTCTGTTTATCAACACTCAAATTCTGAGCATATGGAGTGCCTGGGGTCTAGAGTAACAGGTTAACCTAAAAGCTCATTTCTTTTTTGAGTGTGTCTGAAATCAGCATCTGGTTGAATTTGCGTTTGTTTTGAAGGGCAAGACAGGAGACAGTGGGCCCAGTGGATCACCAGGACCACCAGGACTTGAGGTATGAATCAACATCTCATAACCTTTTTAAAACTACAACATAACCATAAAACACTGATGCAGTTTCATGTGTGAATGTGTCGCAACAGTTTGTTCTGTTGCTGATGTCAACAAATATACAAAATATGTATATTGGATGTTCACAGGGTTTCCCTGGTGACATCGGAAAACCTGGACACAATGGACCCGAGGGACCAAAGGTGTGTTATATATAAAGAAAATCTGGTAAAAACAGGTGTTTTGAATATTTGCATATTTACAGCATGCTGTTGATGTTTTCTTCATAGGGTAAGCCTGGAGCCAGAGGTTTACCAGGACCTCGTGGAGCGGCTGGACGAGAGGTGTGTGTGTGTTATTTGTAAGGTCTGAGTGTCTTTAAAATAGACCTGTGAGACAACCATGAGTTCATCTTCATTTTAAATTGTAGGGTGATGAGGGTCCTATAGGACCACCGGGGCCAGTAGGACTCGAGGTGAGTTGTGATTTACACATTTGAAGAATCTACATATGAAAACCACTTGGTTTTTGCTGGTTTCTTGCTGGTGAAATGGTGATCTTGATTACAGTAGGTTTTTTAAACTTATATTATTTAATCTAGTTGCCTTGGCAACATTTCTCATTTAAATACCGTTATAATTAGTTGGTCTGTTGGGTCGGATTGCTTTCACACCTCAAGCGAACCATCCCAGAGTTCGTTTGCAACCTCGTTCAGGCGGTCTCGGAGCAATTGTTTTGGTGCGGATCCAGGCGCGGTTGCTGTGTTCAAATATGCCTAAACGAACCGAACCAAAGGAGAAAACGCACCAGGTTCTGAAACAAGTGCTCAGGTGTGAAAGCCCCCTTAGAGGCTTTAAAGTAGATAGATAGATAGATAGATAGATAGATAGATAGATAGATAGATAGATAGATAGATAGATAGATAGATAGATAGATAGACAGACAGACAGACAGACAGACAGACAGACAGACAGACAGACAGACAGACAGACAGACAGACAGACAGACAGACAGACAGATAGATAGACAGACAGATAAATAGATAGACAGACAGACAGATAGATAGACAGACAGACAGATAGATAGATAGATAGATAGATAGATAGATAGACAGACAGACAGACAGACAGACAGACAGACAGACAGACAGACAGACAGACAGACAGACAGACAGACAGATAGATAGACAGACAGATAAATAGATAGACAGACAGACAGATAGATAGACAGACAGATAGATAGATAGATAGATAGATAGATAGATAGATAGATAGATAGATAGATAGATAGATAGATAGATAGATAGATAGATAGATAGATAGATAGATAGATAGATAGATAGATAGATAGATAGATAGATAGATAGATAAATAGATAGATAGATAGATAGACAGACAGACAGACAGACAGACAGACAGACAGATAGATAGATAGATAGATAGACAGACAGACAGATAGATAGATAGATAGATAGACAGACAGATAAATAGATAGACAGACAGACAGATAGATAGACAGACAGATAGATAGATAGATAGATAGATAGATAGATAGATAGATAGATAGATAGATAGATAGATAGATAGATAGATAGATAGATAGATAGATAGATAGATAGATAGATAGATAGATAGATAGATAGACAATAAACCCGTCTCCGGCGTGTTGCCTCCGGTCCTTCGAATATTCAGATCTATTATGACCTCTGACCTGTAAAGTTTCCAGAATAATAATCATATGCTGTTTGTTAATTGGCCAGAGGAGAACTGGCACCCCGACTGAGCCTGGTTTCTCCCAAGGTTTATTTTTCTCCATTAGGTCACCTGATGGGGTTTTGGTTTCCTTGCCACTGTTGCCTCTGGCTTGGCGTGCTCAGTTGGGGACACTATATTTCAAATTTTTTTTCTAAATTTTCAACTAAATATCCAAATAAATCTAATTATTAAACTAAATTAACCATATACACTAAATTACTGATCTAATTACTGATCTAAAGCCCACACTGCCACTGTATGATAATTGAAATGAACTGATGACATCACCGTTTTCTCCAGAATGGCTTTACGGCTGAATAAAATTATGCTGCATTATTACATTTACATTTATGCATTTAGCAGACGCTTTTATCCAAAGCGACTTACAACTTGGGGGTACATGAAGCGATTGGTCATGAAGAGTCGAGAAGCGCAATAAGAGCCTGAAATCCTGAGACCGTGTACATTGCTCAGTGTAGCACAGGCTAGAGTAGGGAGGGAAGAAGGAAGAGAAAGAGGAAAGGAAAGTTTTTTTTTATTTTTTTATTTTTTATTTTATGAGGTTAAGTGTTCACGGAAGAGCTGAGTTTTAAGTTGACTTTTGAATGATGTCAATGATTCTGCGTTTCGGATAGTGTTGGGAAGATCGTTCCACCAGCTGGGAACGTTGAATGAAAATGTTCTGGAAAGGGATTTTTCCCCCTCTGTGATGGTACCACAAGCCGTCGTTCCTTTGCTGAGCGAAGGCTTCTGGTGGGGGTGTGGATTTGTAGAATGGAGTCAAAGTAAGCAGGAGCTGAGCGCGTGGTGGCTCTGTATGCAAGCATCAGCGCCTTAAACTTGATGTGAGCAGCGAGTGGTAGCCAGTGCAGGGAGATGAAGAGAGGTGTGACGTGGGTCCTTTTGGGCTCGTTGAAGACAAGACGTGCTGCTGCATTCTGGAACATTCAAAGTGTTTGGATCGCACAAGAGGGGAGTCCAACCAGAAGCGCATTACAGTAGTCAAGTCTAGAAATAATCAGGGCCTGGACAAGAAGCTGTGTTGCGTGCTCTGTTAGGAACGGTCTAATCTTCCTGATGTGCGAGCTGTCTTAGAAATGTGTTCTCTGAAGGACAGCTGGTCATCAAATGTTACTCCAAGATTTCTGACTGACTTTGATGGGGAAATCAAGGATGTACCTAACTGGATGGTGAAGTCATGTTGTATGGTGGGACTGGCGGGGAAGATGAGAAACTCAGTGTTTGCCAGGTTGAGCTGATTTTCCTGTTTAACACTGTAAAGCTGCTTTGAAACAATCTGCATTGTTAAAAGCGCTATATAAATAAAGTTGACTTGACAGACAGATAGATAGATAGATAGATAGATAGATAGATAGATAGATAGATAGATAGATAGATAGATAGATAGATAGATAGATAGATAGACAGACAGACAGACAGACAGACAGACAGACAGACAGACAGCTAGATAGAAAGACAGACAGACAGACAGACAGACAGACGATAGATAGATAGATAGATAGATAGACAGACAGACAGACAGACAGACAGACAGACGATAGATAGATAGATAGATAGACAGACAGACGATTAATAGATAGATAGATAGATAGATAGATAGATAGATAGATAGATAGATAGATAGATAGATAGATAGATAGATAGATAGATAGATAGATAGATAGATAGATAGATAGATAGATAGATAGATAGATAGATAGACAGACAGACGATAGATAGATAGATAGATAGATAGATAGATAGATAGATAGACAGACAGACGATTAATAGATAGATAGATAGATAGATAGATAGATAGATAGATAGATAGATAGATAGATAGATAGATAGATAGATAGATAGATAGATAGATAGATAGATAGATAGATAGATAGATAGATAGAGACAGACAGACAGACGATAGATAGATAGATAGATAGATAGATAGATAGATAGATAGATAGATAGATAGATAGATAGATAGATAGATAGATAGATAGATAGATAGATAGATAGATAGATAGATAGATAGATAGATAGATAGATAGATAGATAGATAGATAGACAGACAGACGATAGATAGATAGATAGATAGATAGATAGATAGATAGATAGATAGATAGATAGATAGATAGATAGAGACAGACAGACAGACAGACAGACAGACAGACAGACAGACAGACAGACAGACAGACAGACAGACAGACAGACAGACAGACAGACAGACAGACAGACAGACAGACAGACAGACAGACAGACAGACAGACAGACGATAGATAGATAGATAGATAGATAGATAGATAGATAGATAGATAGATAGATAGATAGATAGATAGATAGATAGATAGATAGATAGATAGATAGATAGATAGACAATTTTTTTTATATGTGGTTGAAATATGATCTTGACATTAGTTCATGAGATTCCCCTTTTTCATTTTCTGTTTGAGCACAGCCATGTTCATTCCTCCAATGGACCACAAGGTGGAGCAATGTGTGATCTTAATTTAAAATAACTTTCATTTAAAATGTCAACGAATCATCAAGGCAAGTCATTCTGGTAATGTTCTTCTCTAAAAACAGAAGAAAAGAATAAATCTAGCCTCATAAGGCAGAACGTTTAGGATCCGCTGCGAACATTCTCTGTGTTGCATAACATTCCCACTCTGTCTCTGTTTTCCCTCTTTTTTCCTTCTTTCGTTCCTCTTTTTCTTGTTTAACCTAACTCAGCGCTTCTCTGGCACAAACTCAGAACATTTCTGGATGTTCTCCATCATTCTGTCCTCAGACAGGTATCTGTTTTCCTCATCTTTCTCTGTGCGGTCAGTAATTGGAGATGTGCTCCGTATGTTCTCTTTGTGTTCTGACCGCAGCTCTTGTGCATTAGTATGCATACTAACGTCTTTCTCCAACATAATCAAACATGCTAGTGACTTATTTTATGGCTGAATCTCATGAAGAAATGTCATATTTCACCCATAATAATAAAAAAAAAAAAGTGAATTATATTTTGCCTTAAAAAAAAGTTTGTTTATAACTATTAAGATTTGTTGGCTTTGTTTGGGAATCAATTAGACATCAGGGGGCTTCATTTAATGTCTTAGCTCATGCATATTAATTGGATCTCTTACTATTTTGATGCAAAATTGTTATCGAAAATGTCCAAAAATAATTTGAACAATAATTAAATTAAATTAATATTGGTAACACTTTAGTTGAGTCTAATGTATTATAAAGATATTCATAATACATTATATATTTTCATAAATACACCGATCAGGCGTAACATTATGACCTAGTTATGTGTTGGTCCCCCTTTTGCTGCCAAAACAGCCCTGACCCGTCGAGGCATGGACTCAACTAGACCCCTGAAGGTGTGCTGTGGTATCTGGCACCAAGATGTTAGCAGCAGATCCTTTAAGTCCTGTAAGTTGCGAGGTGGGGCCTCCATGGATCGGACTTGTTTGTTCAGCACATCCCACAGATGCCCGATTGGATTGAGATCTGGGGATTTTGGAGGCCAAGTGAACACCTCAAACTCGTTGTTGTGCTCCTCAAACAATTCCTGTTTTTGCTTTGTGGCAGGGCACATTATCTGCTGAAAGAGCCACAGCCACCAGGGAATACCGTTTCTATGAAAGGTTATATATGGTCTGTAACAATGCTTAGGTAGGTGTCAAAGTAACATCCACATGGATGGCTGGACCCAAGCTTTCCCAGCAGAACATTGCCACACAGGCCAGCCTTCACTCCCCATGTGCATCAATGAGCCTTGGCCACCCATGAGCCTGTCGCCGGTTCACCACTGTTCCTTCCTTGGAGCACTTTTGATAGAGACTGACCACTGCAGACCGGGAACACCCCACAAGAGCTGCAGTTTTGGAGATGCTCTGACCCAGTCGTCTAGCCATCACAATTTGGTCCTTGTCAAACTCGCTCAAATCCTTACGTTTGCCCATTTTTCTGCTTCTAACACAAAATGTTCACTTGCTGCCTAATATATCCCACCCACTAACAAGTGCCGAGATGAAGAGATACTCAGTGTTATTCACTTCACCTCTCAGCGGTCATAATGTTATGCATGATCAGTGTATTTGTAACTAAAGTTAAAATAATAATCTGAAATTGGTTGTTTGTCGTGTGTTTTAATGTACAAAATGTCTATGTAACAATCAATAGATTAATATAATAACTGTGGTTACAATTATTAATGTGATCATACAATGCATTATAATGTGCATTACAAGGCATAATTAATGCATTCAAATATTTTTTATAATCCATTAAATGTAAAAGATTCAAGTAGTGTTACCATAATTTTTTACTTCATTATTTTTCAAATAGTTCAACCACATTTTAATTGCCACTATGTATGAGATGCGCAATGCAAATGAAAAAATAATAATTTCTATAGCCCTGTATAGAGAGCACAATAGCAGAATTTAGAATGTTCTTCATTCTATGCAAAATACAATTTCTGCAATGGTTTATATGTACAGCCTAGTCTTTCGTCGTTATTTATCTCATAACAAATCTTCTCTTTTCTGTCTGTTTTGTTTTTCCAGGGTCAGATGGGCAGTAATGGTTTCCCCGGGGCTGTTGGACCTGAAGGGGTCAAAGTGAGAACTTGAGCACTATAAACACACACAAATCTCCTAAAACACACATGGTCACTCAACACACTCTCTGATGTCTTTCAGGGCGAGCAGGGTGTCACAGGGAAGGCTGGACCCTTGGGTGAAAGGGTGAGTGTATAGACAGAGTTATAGCCTCTAAACACACATCTGACCCTCACACTGATGATGTTGTGTTTGTAGGGTCTTGCTGGCTTCATCGGTCCTGTAGGGGAATCTGGACTAGCTGGAGAGAAGGTAAGATGCACCTGAGAGTGTGCAGCACACATGTCAACTTCTTCAATAGTGTAGTAGACGCATCCCAGAATGTGAGTGGAGAGACTGATAAGAGCTGCACAATCATTTACATATGTGTAGTATATGCACTACTGTTCAAATGTTTGTGGGCAGGTTTATATATATATATTATTATTATTATATATATTTATAAATAATAAAAATGTATACTTTTATTCAGCAAAGATGCATTTAATTGATCACAAGTGACAGTAAAGACATTTATAATGTTATAAAAAACATTTTATTTTGAATAAATGCTGTTCTTTTGAACTTTCTATTCTTTAAAGAATTCTCACAAAAATATGAAACAACACCAATTTCTGAAGGATCATGTGACACTGAAGACTGAATATTAGAAAATCTTCCAGACCCCAAACCTTTGAACGCTTGTATAAATGTTCTGTTTTATTAGGGTGATCGTGGAGAGATGGGTTTGCCCGGACCTCCAGGAGAGAAAGGATCTACGGTACGCCACTCACACACACAAATACTGAACTTAAATTCTCACAAGTGCACTTCCACCCTCATTCTGTCGCCCTCAAATTATGAATGTTGTTTAAAACAGGAAGTTCAACTGTCCATCCTAGTTACATGGCTCACTTCCTCCCAGTCCATCAGCTCATGTGTGTGTCTGCTGGTGTTTTTATGTGTGACTAGAATAATAATGTAATTTGTAGGTTACAAATGTAATACAAAATAAAAGAGAATTGCCTAATTTCACAGACAAGGCTTAGATTAAGCTTTATTTCAATTGGGACATTTAAGTAGCTTAAAAAACATTACTGGTGTGCATCTTGAAACAAACCAATGCTTTCAGTTGTTGTCTACGGGACTAGTTTTAAGCCTTGTCTGTGAAGCCGGGGGAATATGTTGTAATGTAGCATTTTGTATGGTGTGTGTGTCTGTTTTACATATCTGCCATCACTTACAGGGGCACCCAGGAACCCCTGGAGAGAGTGGCGCAACAGGACCACTAGGCAGTCCAGTAAGTCTACATCAGATACTTCAGATAGTTTGAAGCTGTCCATCAGCTGTCAGACACCTCTGTGTAATGTTCTGTGCTTTTAGTTTGGACAGACAATACAAACACACACCCATAGTAGCAGTGATGGAGACAGGAGCCGGGCACTCACCCCATAAAGTGTGTCAAAAGACAAGTGCTTGTCTTTAACAATGTCTTTTTTTATAGGGTTCACAGGGATCACGTGGACCCATCGGCTTGAGAGGACCTAAAGGAAGACGGGTAAGACATCTGGGCATCATAAGTGTGCAAATCAGTCATTTCACTTTTATCAAAAGTAAAACAATACAGAGGTGGCACAAGTGGCCTTCTCATTACTGCATTTCGTTGCCTTGTACTTGTACTTGTGTAATGACAATAAAGTTGAATCTAATCTAATCTAATTACTAGCCGGTTGGTTAGTTACTTATTTAAAATGATAGGCTAGTTAGTCATAACAGACAGATAGATAGATAGATAGATAGATAGATAGATAGATAGATAGATAGATAGATAGATAGATAGATAGATAGATAGATAGATAGATGGATGGATGGATGGATGGATGGATGGATGGATGGATGGATGGATGGATGGATGGATGGATGGATGGATGGATGGATGGATGGATGGATAGATAGATAGATAGATAGATAGATAGATAGATAGATAGATAGATAGATAGATAGATAGATAATCAGATAGATGGATGGATGGATGGATAGATAGTAATCAGATGGATGGATGGATGGATGGATGGATGGATAGATAGTAATCAGATGGATGGATGGATGGATAGATAGTAATCAGATGGATGGATGGATAGATAGTAATCAGATGGATGGATGGATGGATAGATAGTAATCAGATGGATGGATGGATGGATAGATAGTAATCAGATGGATGGATGGATGGATGGATAGATAGTAATCAGATGGATGATAGATAGTAATCAGATGGATGGATGGATAGATAGTAATCAGATGGATGGATGGATAGATAGATAGATAGATAGATAGATAGATAGATAGATAGATAGATAGATAGATAGATAGATAGATAGATAATCAGATAGATGGATGGATGGATGGATAGATAGTAATCAGATGGATGGATGGATGGATGGATGGATGGATGGATGGATGGATGGATAGATAGTAATCAGATGGATGGATAGATAGTAATCAGATGGATGGATGGATGGATAGATAGTAATCAGATGGATGGATGGATGGATAGATAGTAATCAGATGGATGGATGGATGGATAGATAGTAATCAGATGGATGGATGGATGGATGGATAGATAGTAATCAGATGGATGGATAGATAGTAATCAGATGGATGGATGGATAGATAGTAATCAGATGGATGGATGGATGGATGGATAGATAGTAATCAGATGGATGGATGGATAGATAGATAGATAGATAATCAGATAGATGGATGGATGGATGGATGGATAGATAGTAATCAGATGGATGGATGGATGGATGGATGGATAGATAGTAATCAGATGGATGGATGGATGGATAGATAGTAATCAGATGGATGGATGGATGGATAGATAGTAATCAGATGGATGGATAGATAGTAATCAGATGGATGGATGGATGGATGGATGGATGGATGGATGGATGGATGGATGGATAGATAGTAATCAGATGGATGGATGGATGGATGGATGGATGGATGGATGGATGGATGATCTGCACTGTAAAAAAAATTGCCTTACATTTTTAAGTACAATCAACTTGGATGTTTAAGTCATTTCAACTTAAAATGCATTAAACTGACTTTAAAAAATGAGTTGAATCTTGCATAACATAAAAAGTTGATTCTTGTTTTACTTATTAAGATTTAACTTAATATAAAATCATATGTTGTCACAACTTATTGATTATATAATTTTTAACAGTGAGATAATCTTGATAGTCGTTCAGTAGATCTATTCTTAGCTAGTTAGCTGGTTAGTTAAACTGGTAGAATAATTGATAGATAGACAGACTTGGGTCAAATATGGACGAACCCAACCGTTTAAATAAACCTATAGGTTTAAACTGTTTATTTTAAACCAGTGGTTGGGTTTGTCCATATTTGACCCAAACATGGGTCGAAACAACCCAGCATTTTTTAGAGTGTCGATGCAAGCACACACATTGTAAATGTTTTTCATTAACCGGCAGAATCATCATGAATTACTGGAGAGAAGACTGAGCTCAGGGATGCATGGAAACAAACTTAGGAGAGTTTAGTTTCTCCGTGCCGCTGTCTGGTCTTAGTTAGAGCCCCTCGCCGAGTCTGTAAATCACAGCTTGTTGTCCTGATGATTCATTGATTCACTGATGCGTTTCCTGTCTTCACCGCCTCCGTCACTGAGAAGTAGAACTGGCCAAAGCAGCATATAGTGTGTATGTCATATACTGACATCGATGAGTCTTTATTTAAAACAGACTAAAACATATATTTTTAAAAAACGACGAAAAATGCTTGATAATACTTGTTTTATGCTTTGTTTTTTGTCTTTTTGCCACTTTTTAGTGGTGTTTACTAAGGCAAGTATTGCAATTCCCTGAGATATTTGAACAAAACCCTTGCTCTTTTATTTTAAAACACTTTAAAAATCCTATGGACTTACTGAAGGAGGAGCTGAGCCGTATCTTGTGGGCAAAATATCATAGACATTCAGTGTTGGGGGTAACGCATTACAAGTAACTTGAGTTACGTAATAATATTACTTTTTCAAGTAACTAGTAAAGTAACGCATTACTTTTCAAATTTACAACAAAATATCTGAGTTACTTTTTGAAAAAAGTAACTCAAGTTACATTTTCACATTTATTTGACTGACAGCTCTCCTGTCCTCATGTTGAGAAAAATTGAGAGTAAGTGCAGAAGCGTTGTGTGTAAATGTGTTATTGTAGTTCTAGACTAAATGTGAGCATTTATTTATCTCACTTGCACAATAAAGATTCTGTCCTCCTCAAAATTAATAAAATCAGTCAAATGCAAAATCAGAATACTATGCAAACCTCAAATATATAAATGTTAAATATAACAAATATTTTTATACATTTAATCTACCTTTATTGACCAATGTCTTGCTACTTACCTTCGATGATTCAGTTAAACCATGAGCAAATATTACTAGATTTTTTGTTTTTATTGGTAAAACTTTTTCGCTCCTGCGTTCTACTCTTCCATTATCCAGAATGGCAGCACATTTTTACCTCAGCCTGAGGCGTATTAGTTCAATTTTGGTATGAAGAGGTCTTTACATTTTCACAAAAATATAACTTTTTTTGCTATTAAAAAACAAAACAAAAAAACATGCCCTGCCCAGGTGAGAAAAAGTAACGCAAAAGTAACGTAACACATTACTTTTCTTAAAAAGTAACTAAGTAACTCAATTAGTTACTTTTTAAGGGAGTAACGCAATATTGTAAAGCATTACTTTTCAAAGTAACTTTCCCCAACACTGTAGACATTGAGGGTGGACTTGACCCTGTGAGCAACCAAGCAATTCAGATCCAAACTTACTAAACGCTAGGCCATGATTCTGATCTATTTTGTTGTGTGTGCAAGTGTCTTCATTTCTTTGGCTGTTCTGTGACAAGTTCATTGTGGTATCAGTGCAACAGAAAGACACTCCCACACGTTTCTATGTATTTGAGGCATACAAATGAAGACCGGATTTACTCCATTTAGATAACACGACCGATCTGCAGAATGTCCTTGCAGCATTAATAGGTGTTGAGGAGATAATGAGCCACTTTATTTTCTGTTTTATGGATGTCTATAGGGTTGGTCAGCATATTAATATCGGTAGTAAGCCATAAGAGGTATTCCAGCGTACTGTACCAAGTTCCTTCAGCTCCTCCAGTGTGTGTGTGTGTGTGTGTGTGTGTGAGAAACAGACAAAGAGGGTGTGTGCCAGCTGGCAGAAACTGTGTGATGGTATTGTTTCAACAGTCTGATGTTTTCTGGCTGGATGCGCACACCATAAGTTAGTGTAATTATCAGTACACACACACACACACAGCATTCTTCGAGTGGGAGCTAATGTGTGTCTGGTCTCTTGATGAAGTCCTTGTGTTCAGATCTCATTCGTAACAGTGTTATAGGCGAGCCAAACCGCCGTTTGTGATAGCGAGGAGGATTCGGTTGTTTAGGATTGTGTAGCATAAATGTGTGTGTGAGACATTTATGTTCTGTGTGTATCCAGACAGATGCAACATAGTTCTGCATCATGTGTAGGCCCCAAGAGCCTCTTAAACATTGGCCTACATGCACGACCCAATATACTGTAACATATCCCACATATCTAAATCCTACAGTACAGCTCCCCCTAGTGTTTGAGTATATGCCTCAGGATTTAAAGTGTTTGTAATCGTTTTCTATTACACTACTCATGCCTTTTTGAGGTACGGCGAGGGTCAGACATGCTGTTTAGGATTTCACAATATGGCTTAGCTCATGAATATGAATTATATTATGCTCAAATATTTGGTAACACTTTATTTTAAGGTGACGTAGTTACACGTTACTAAATGTACTTACTATAGTAATAAGAGTAAATTATGCATATTCACAAGTAACTATCCCTTAACCTAACCCTAACCGAAACTCTGTAGTAAGTACATGTTGTTATAATATTAATCAGTACTTATTTGAGTACAATGTAACTATGCCACCTTAAAATTGTGTAAAAAAGTGTAACAAAATGTTTTAATATGATAATTTACTGTTTAAATAATAAATAGTTGAGTAAATAATATAATACACGCAATTAAGAGAGTATTTCCTATAACAGTACACACTTTTCAGTGTTATTTTTGTATTATTTAGTATTATTTATATGCTACTGTAATATTTATTAATATTTTGAATTAGCTTTTATTTTTATATTTTCAGTCTTTAAGGTTTTTTTTTCAGTTTTAGTAATTTTAGTACTTCAACTTGTTTTATTTAAGTTTTATCTAATATTTATGTTTTATTTTATTTCAGCTTTATTTCAATTAACCAAACATATTTACATTGTATATACAATGTATACATTGTACTTACTCAAATAAGTACTGAGTAATATTAATTACTATAGAGTTACAGTTTGGGTTATGGTTTAGTTTAGGGTTAGTAACTTGTAATTATGCATAATTTACTGTTATAGTAAGTACATCATAAATAAAATATATTAAATCATTTTAAAAATGTCTCATTCACCTTACACTGTGATTTATGGGAGCAATCATTCTTGTCAATTTAATACAATTTAAATTAAATGGTTAAAAACAATATACTCTGCTTGGCTTTCCATTTCAAGTGTGGCCGAAAGTATCGACTCACTCATCCTCTCCTCACAACCTGTAACAAATCCTTCCCTCACTGGTCAAAATGATGTGAAGCCCTAATATTATACTTTTTGTGTGTGTCCAGAAAGCTTATATCGTTTCATTTTCCAAAAAATTTTTTTCCATTTTTAATGCATTTGTTTTTTAAATCAATTTATTTTCTTTTATTTACCTTTAAATGACTATATTGTATCAATAAATTATATAATTTAAGCACATTCTTCTCATTCTTTCAACTTAAATTCAAAATAACTCTCCAATACATGTATAGCCCAGCTCAGATCATCTCACATTTGGGTGTCTCTGCTGACCTCTTGTGGGAAAAATAATAATATAGCATGATATTTCATGACTCTTGCCACTAGATGGCCTTATAGCGCTATATGGAGCATATAAGCTCTTCCGCTGGGTCCTAAAGTTAATTTTAAAGTTTAATTTCTTCAAAATGTTTTGGTAAAGTTTGAGTTTTTTAGTTTGAGTTTTTCTATGTATACTGAAGCATTCCGCGCATTCCATTCATTCCTAATGCTGCGTTCACACCAAACGCGAATAGAGCGTTTGTAGCGAATTCTCGTCTGACGCCCGAGTTGAAAAATGTTAGCTTTGGCGTCAATTCGCGCCGCGGTAACCAATCAGGAGCCTGCTTGCTGCTGTCACGTGGTGAGGAGAAACCCTGCATAATTTAAAAATTCTACTATTGTATCACAAAATGTAGTTTTAAGACTTTTTCAGGTGAGAATGAAGATGTTTAAAGCTCAAATCTGTGGTTTATTTATAAAGAGATCGTCTATTTAAAAAAAATTATTTTGGCCAATTCGGCCAGTCCTTCTGACGATTGCCGCTGGCTCTGATGTCCTGTAGTGGTTCGTCTTGTGTGGATATAACGGGCGATCTTTGGTGTCATGAATCTATAATTTGCTGTCTCAAATCGTTTTGACTGAGGGCAAAGAGAAGTTTCATAACTTTATTTTTTTAAGGATATTTAAATATACATGCAGTGAAGATAATGTAGGAGTTGTCTAATGTTTAATATATATTTTTTATGAAAATAAAAAGAGGCAGAGTGGTGTTTTATGACATATTTCTCCTGGAGTGCCTTCAACACGCGTCTATTTCGCTTCAAACGCTCAATTTATACGCGCGTCCAATTCGCTGTGGACGCGCGAATGGATTCAAAATGTTCAGCGGTAGACGCGATTTGAGCGCAGCATAAGGGGGTCAAATTGACCCGGGGGGGAAGGATTTTTTTTTTTTTTACTTCTGGAACTTCACTCGTTTTTTTTGTGTATTCGTGGTTCAAGTGTCACAAAACTCATATGGTCTTAGACCACTCTGATGCACAACTGATGCACAAAACATTTTAATATGTTAAGGATGAGGGTTACGTTATTGTTTAATCGGGCTGCCAAAAGTTCACAAAATGAAAAAATTGCAAACATTTATTAAATAACTGTATTGTTACAGTACTGCATGCTGCTTCCCAAAATATTCTTGAAAAGTAATACTACTTGCTAGTATACTGGGCATCGCTGAGGAGATCAGTAAAAATTTGGTGTCCTTTTTTGCACCTCTGTTTTAGGGTCCTAGAGGTCCAGATGGCGTGCCAGGTGAGCTCGGCACTGAAGGCAAAAAGGTAAAGGCCACTGTCCTCCAGATGTCATCTAGTGACCAAATATACTGTACACACTTAAATCTAACGTTAATGTATGTCTCCTCACAGGGTCCTGATGGTCCTCCTGGAAAAATTGGCTTCCCAGGACACGCGGTAAAAACCTCTTACTACGAAAATCTACGATTGCGTTTCTACTGTAACTGTTGCCCTGTCTCTCCAATCTTTGATTGATGGTAACAATCACTATGTCTGTCCAATCTCTCTGCAGGGGAAGATCGGGGAGTCTGGGGAGGCGGGGCCGAAGGGATTTCTGGTTTGTTTCTTATTGAAATCTATATACGGTGTTATTGTTATGTGTTGCATATTTTTTTAGGACTGTTCCTCAAAAATGTAATATGCTTATGTAATAATAATACATGTTGTTTTTTATAGAACATTCCATTCCATAATAAAATGCAGCTAAATTGTCACTGGTCACAATATAAAAACAATTTAAAAAGTGTCAAATAAAATAAATAAAATAAACAATATTTAAAAGTAAACAATTAATTTTAATAATATGTCAACGTATATGTATTTATTATTGTATTAATAATAGAGTTATTGAGTTGTTACTGTTATAATCATTTAATTTATTCAACAATACATTTAGTTTGAATAATCTGTTTTTGTAGGGGATTCAAGGGCCATCTGGGGCTACAGGAGACAAAGGAATCGCAGGGGAGCCAGTGAGTGATGCTTTATTTCTGTTCTACACACAGAAACACATTTTCCAGTGTCTTTTATGTAAACGGAGAGTTACATCCTCTGGGAGTTGAGCAACTCAAGAAGATGAGTTTTGAGCGTTGTGTATTTTCATCTCGTTCAGCCCTGAAATATATAGAATAATCTTTTATATTTATTTTGATCAGTTGCTTATAATATAATGTTAACAATAAATAACTTGACCAAGTTTATGACCTAATTTGTCTTTCTTGGGTTCAATCCTCATTTGTAGTTTGTTAAATGTTTGTGATTATGTAGCTGTAAAATGTAAATAAATGGTGTAGATTTGAGACTGTACACACACACACAGACACAGCTTCACAGTTTAGTGTGTGTGTGTGTGTTACTGATAAATGATTTTGTTTGTTTGGGACAAGGGACCTCCAGGGCCCCCAGGAACACTCGGACCTCCCGGGAATCCAGGACCTAAGGTAATTCACTCCACGCGTACACAAACACACGTCCAGGTTCTCCACTGCTTCTGTCTGTTTTGATTGCCTTGATTGTGATTGATACTGAGATTAAAATGATTACCCTGATTAATCCTATTTACACACACAATCATACATTAATTGATTAATGAACATAGTTTCATTGAATTCATCCATCTGTATTGTCATCAGAAAAGAAAAAGAAATAGAAAACACTCTTGTTCTTTCTCTCAGGGCCCTGCAGGCAAAGTTGGCGATCCTGGACTGCCAGGAGAACCTGGAGAAAAGGTGGGATAAACAGTAGGCGCACTTCATGAAAAGACTGTACTTTCCGATGTTTTTTGCTTTGAGAAAAATGTTATGTGTTCGATTAACATACACCTAACCGAACTAACATGAAAGTCATACAACAATGTGTGTATTATATAAAAAATTATATATATATAAAATAAATTGAAAATTATATATATATATATATATATATATCTGTGTATATATATGTATATATATATATATATTATTTTCAATTTATTTTCTTAATAATTATAAAAATGGATTTAAAAAACAACTACTATGTTGCTAAATTAAGTGTGTGTGAATATATATATATATATATATATATATATATATATATATATATATATAAAACACATATATGAGCTTATTTTAGAAACAGATATTATTTATAAATCATTTTTTTTAATATATATATATATATATATATATACATCATGTTTTTTTATATTTTATACTATATATATTGTGTGTGTGTGTGTGTATATATATATATATATATATATATATATATATATATATATATATATATATATATATATATATATATATATATATATATATATATATATATATATATAAATAAATACAAATTTGAGGAAATTTATATTTTGGATATTAAATATTAATGTTAAATATTTTTTAAGATGTTAAAAGAAATGTTATTTAAATATAATGATATTAAATATAATGTTAATTATTAAACAATGTCTCACAAAAAAAGCTTAATATAGCAAAATAAATTATTTATATATTATTATATTTTCTATACATTTTGTTTGTTTGTTTTTTTAATCTATTTTATATATTAAATATTATTGTTAATTTTTTGAGAAAAATGAAATGTTCGATATGTTAAATGTTAAAGATGTTAATTATTAAACATCAAATATTTAAAAATATATATATTTACATCATGTCTATATATATAGTATACTTCATTTAGTTTTTGTATCCATTTTTATATTTATTGAGAAAATAAATAGAAAATAAAAAATAAAGCTTTTTTAATTGCATTCATGATTACATTTTGAAAATAACAGCTCGTATAACATTCAGTTGGACTTCTGGAGACTTCCTTTTACTAAGCATTTGTTGTGGAAAAGAGAGCCTTTTTAAGAGCTGTTGGTCCTATTTGGTATCCTATTCATGAAAAGAGCCTGAAATTAGTGTTAACCCATTTCCCATAATGCTCCTGCTTGAGGTGCTAAATAACCGTTGCTAAATCTGCTTTTCTTTGGCAGTCTAAAGGCCCCATTGAGCTCCTGTAATGAGTGTCGCAATCACAGTCTGAAGAGAAACCGTATGACTTGTATTGTTAAAGTTAGATAATGTCAGCCTGAGCTTGGCAGCGCTGCCCGACACAGTCACACGTCATTGGGCATAATTGCTACTTGGCTGACTGGACTCAAGAACGTAAACTTGCTAGAAAGAAAACAGCCTGTGTTTATGGACTCTTACTTATTATATCTTTTCATTGTTTGAATAGGGGTCACTCGGGGCTGCAGGGAACGCTGGGGCAGCTGGACTTATCGGAACAAGGGTGTGTGTTCAGTACATCTGAGAAACGGTGCTTTGATGTTTATAAATGTGCAAAAACAATATTGATGTTTTTGTTTGTTTAATACAGGGAGAACCAGGTTTAGAGGGAGAGGCTGGTCCAGCCGGCCCTGATGGCGCAAAGGTAATAAAAGGGCACTTATGTTCACAAATTTTCAGGTATACATGATTTAAAGCTGAAGAAATTGTAATCTTGTTTCTTGAACAGGGTGAAAAAGGCGACATGGGTGGAGAGGGCGAGCAGGGTGTCAGAGGTGACCCTGGAATCAAGGGGAAAGAAGGGCCACCGGGCGACCCTGGGCTTACGGGCGTCAGAGTGAGTCATGCAGTTGTGCATGCAGTAGTGTTCGCAGTTAGTAAACAACACAAGAGTGTGAGTTAAGGGGTGACTGGGGTTGCCTGACGCCCATCATTTGGCAGTCTTAAAAAGTACATATGCAACCAGTTTTAGGTTCTTTATTGGCATCGATGGAACCTTTTAACATCTATAGTCAACATCTTTCCATTGCTCAGAAGACTCTTTATAGGGGAAAAGGTTCTTTAGCTTATAAAATGTTTCTTTTCAGAACTGTTCACTGAAAGGTTCTTTGGGGAACCAAAAATGGTTCTTCTATTGCATTGCTGCGAAACCACCCTTTTGGAACCTTTTAGGAATAATATAATTTTATCCACCTTATTCCTACACCCCATGATGCTTTGCGTGAATTATGGGTGTAACTTTCGTTAAGCTGTAAACAATCAGTGAAATACTCGCTCTATGAACGCAATGTTTTTATACTGGGTACAATGAGATGACATTTTTTGACTCACCCTTCAACCGTCGAACATTAAATAAGCTTCACCAAGGTACTTTCAACAGACCATGAATAACCCCAAAAGCACAATTCCTTCCACCGCAATAACAGACGGGTTAAATATTACTGTATTATGTAATATTATGTGATATTATTTCAAAGTGATTTCAGTCATTTTGACAGATAATAAATTGTTTCCGAAAACAAACCTGGAAAGAGACGTGAGGATTTGAGGAGAAAAACGAGAGATTCTTTGTGCATTCCAGTGAATTATTAATGGGATATATTGTACATTAAATTGGGAGGACAGACCACAAATGTACAGTATATGTTGTCCTTTTCTATTGCAGCGGAATACAAAGGGGAAAAATAAAATAATCACGAGGATAAGAATGCAGCGACTGAAAAGCCCTCTTACCCTAGATATTCTTGATATAACATCACTCGTAACGTACTTCAACACGTTAAAACACCAAGCATTAAAACATGAAGGAAAATCGATATCTCATTCAGTCAAACTGACGGATAAGCTTTATTTGTTATAAGCTCCCCAAACCGGAAGTGCCACCCATAATTCAAAACGCAGTCGGCTCGTCAGGATAAAAATCTGGTAGATGACCATAGCAACAGTGAACCAGTTGAGTCCTTTGCATTGTGATCAGTTTTTACATATCACAGTTATTGTAATCACAAAAAACATTTGCATTTTGTATTAAAGCTCTTTAAAATGAGACAAATCTCAGCAATTATGCCTGAAAATGACCAACAGAACTTTGACCACTCAGAAAGTTTGAATGGGAAAAAGCTGTTGTTTAATTATATACAATTATAATATTTATTCATATTTTGAAGTAGCGTATTTTTATATTTTTATATTTTCAGTTTTCATTTTAGTATTTTTCATGCGCATTAGTCATTTATTATAGTTCTATTTAGCATCATTTTTATTTTAGTCATTTTAGTACTTAAACTTACTTTATTTCAGTTAGTTGCCGAGACAGCATTTCAACTTTTTTTTGTTTTTGAAGTTTAAGTTTTTCATCTAATATTTATTTATTTTATTTTTCAACTAGTTTTTAGTTAACTCTTTGCCCGCCAGTGTTTTTAGGGGCCAAGCACCGAAGGTGCGAAGGCACCTATTGAAACCGTTAGCGCTCCTATTCTTCTTCTTCTTCTTCTTCTTCTTCTTCTTCTTCTTCTTCTTCTTCTTCTTCTTCTTCTTCTTCTTCTTCTTCTTCTTCTTCTTCTTCTTCTTCTTCTTCTTCTTCTTCTTCTTCTTCTTCTTCTTCTTCTTCTTCTTCTTCTTCTTCTTCTTCTTCTTCTTCTTCTTCTTCTTCTTCTTCTTCTTCTTCTTCTTCTTCTTCTTCTTCTTCTTCTTCTTCTTCTTCTTCTTCTTCTTCTTCCGCTCTTGAGTCTATGGCAGCCCATAGAACCGTTTGCGGGAAAGTTATGAAATTTGGCACACTCATAGAGGACAGTCTGAAGTGTCAACATAGCAAATTTGGATTTGAAGTTGCACTCATGTTTATGCTAATAACTTTTGAACCATAAGGGCTAGAAACAAAATTTTTTCCTCTGATTCCTGAGCTCAAGCCGATTCGATTGCACCCTATGACGTCATTTTCCGTCATGAAATTTTTTTAAAAATTTTTTAACGTTTGCGAAAACACACTTAAGGCAATATCTCCGCAACACTTTATCGTATTCAAACCAAACTTGGTACATGTAATCACAAGCATGACCTGAGGCAACATGCAGCGTTTTTGCTTATAACTTTTGAACCGTTTGTCCAAAAATCATAAAAGTGGTCTCGTTAGATTCAGGGCGGCATGCTGAGTGATATTCAATTTTACCATATCGGCCATTTTGGCTGTCGGCCGTTTTGAATTATGTGCTAAAATGCTGTATTTTATGAACGCATGAACGGATTGTTATGAAACTCGGTATGGGTCATCAGCACGATGCCCTGAAGGAGCCTGAGAAGTTCAAAACAGCGCCACCTAGTGGAGAATGTTTTTTTCAAACGCTTATAACTTTGGGTGGGGTTGACTTATTTTCATGGGATTAACTTTTTTAGTCTCCTGAATCCTTGCCAAGTCCAACGATACCAGACTTGCCAGGTTTCGGCGTATGGTTTGTGCAGTGCGGTAATTTAGTGCTTAAAAAACGTTAGCTGATATCTTCAAAACCGCTAATCCGATCGAGACGAAACCAGCGCCAGAAAATCGGAAACATAGGTCAATGGTTGAACACTTTTGCCCAATTGTCAAAATATTGACAGTAAGGGGTAGTAAAATCCAATCAAAGTCAGGTGTCAGTCATTTTTTTTACGTGTTTTCATATAAATGTCTATAACTCCAAAACGAAATGAGATATTTTCACCAAAATTGACACACACATGTATGGGCTCACTCCGAGGACACATAAAAAAATTGTAGGATTGTGCCTCTTGGTGGCGCTATAATAGAACAAAACATGACATTGGCTCTATACAACTCAATGCTTTAATGTGGTGTTTTAACGTTTTTGCTTCAAATGTCTTTACTCAATTTTTCAGTTTTTCTGCTGCTATCTTCCTTGTTTGCTTCTGTTGCACTTGGCCCCGTTAATGGCTGCTTGCAGCTATATTTTGTTGTGGTTGTTGTTGTTGTTGCCTGCCAGCGCCAGCGTTTTTGATGATTTTCACAAAATTTGAATGGCCCTGAACATTAGTGTTATCAAATCGATTAATCGCATCCAAAATAAAAGTTTCCTGTGTAAAATTATTTTGTATATATAAATGTGTTTTACACACACACACACATGCATGTATATAATTAAGAAAAATGTGTTATATTTACATATAAAATATATAAATATAACTAGGGATGCAACGATACCAGTATGGGTATCCCGATACCTAGCTCATGTACGTGAAATACCCCCAAAGACCGATACCTCACGTGACAGAATTTTCCGTGCACAGAGACACCCTCAGTAGCAGCAGACACAATGTCAGCCTCAGGGGTGTGGAAGTACTTCCAAATTAATGACAACAACTCACACATTGTGAACTGCATGCTTTTTTTAAATTATGACAATGGTAATTATGCCCTTTGAAGGTTATTGGACACTGAAATGTGTGCTTTAAGTTTGTGATAAGCACATAAAAATAATACTTTTTTAATTCGTATTTTAATTAATAATAAAGAAGCTGTCCTACATTCATTAGTCTCACTGTGTTGCGCTTGGAAAACTGCCATATCATCAAAAAAAAGAGAAAAAAAAAGAAATGAATAAATGTATAGGTATCGGTATCGGTGAGTACCAGAAAAAAATATCGGTACTCGTACTCGCCGCTTAAAAAATGGTATCGTGCATCCCTAAATATAACACATAATAAAATATATACAATGTTACAATGAGAAATCAATGTTAAGTGGTCCCCCTAATTTTTTCCAGAGCTGTATTATGTAAACACAAACTTTTATTTTGGATGCGATTAATCGCGATTAATCGATTTGACAGCACTACTGAACATGCAATATATCAAGAAAAACCTGACCCTCTCCTTTAAAACAAATAAAAACATTTTATTCTAGCTGATATTCTAGCAACATTTTGAGCGAAAAGCTGAGAAAAACTGGTATTTTGTCAAAGACTACATTCAGATGGGATTCAGAGCGATGATCAAACACAGATCGAGTAGATTTATCACCCCTAATCTCATTCAGTAACATTAGGCAGTTTTGATTTATATGCCGTTATATCCGCGTTATTTTACATATGCATCTGCTTTCTGCATCATCTTCGCCTGTGCTTTGAGCCGAAGATTCATTACTCTTTCAGAAGATGCGTAATATCGCCCCCTACTGTGTAGCAGAACGCCGGAAATTTTCGTCAATGGCGGGGAAAGAGTTAACAATAACAACACTGTCTGTTGTCTTTATTTGTGAAATTACAGTGTTTTTGTTTTTTCCTTATTTATTTGCATGTGTGTTTCAGGGTCCTGAAGGAAAACCTGGTAAAAATGGCGAGAGAGGGAAACCAGGGTTTAAGGTAAGACATCAGAGTTCAAGATACCATTTTGTTCGAAGTTATTTAATAATCTCACATTTTCCGAACACAGTAGCTAACTGCACTTTCACGTTACCTGCAGGGTGCCAAAGGTAACATCGGTCACCTGGGAGAGACAGGAACCATGGGAAAGATCGGACCAATCGGAACCACCGGACCAAAGGGATCACGAGGAACCATCGGACATGTGGTAAACAGATACATCTGTTATTATGAAGTTTAGGTTTAGCAGTACGTCCAACTCACATAGCATTTAACCTGCACAAGTAAACGGTCTCATCTTCTTTCTCCGTGTGTCTCAGGGCGCTCCCGGGCGTATGGGGCTGCAGGGGGATCCGGGCATATCCGGATATGAGGTGAGAGCAAGAAAAAAAGTACAAATATCATCACATCATCATATTAGCACATTACCAATTATTTATTTCCGCATCAGTGCACAGATTGATCAACTCAAGTCTGCTAGTGGAATGGTGCCTAAAAGCTTTTTCTTTCTCTATAGGGTCACAAAGGACCTCAAGGTCCAATAGGACCCCCGGGACCAAAGGGTGAAAAGGTCAAATCTATTCATCACTAATTTTGTAAATAAATGTTTATACTTGTGACCTGCACAGTTATGTCACCCTGAATGGACCTGAATACTTAAAGCTTACAATGATATTAGTACCTTTTTAATACCATGTAATATGACTGATAATAAAACCGTATCATAATATTATCATATTAAATATTAATATGTTTTCCAGCACTTTACAATACGGTCTCATTTGTTAACATTAGCTAATGTATTAACTAACATGAAATAACACAACATTTAATAATCTGTGTCAATGTTAGTTTTGTTCAGTTTGTCCACGTTTAATTGTAAAAATGTATTAATAAATCTTGAAGTTAACTAAGACTAATAAATGCAGGAGAATGTTTTGTTCATTGTTAGTTCATGTTAGGTAAAGTTTTCAAATAAAACCTTATTCTAAAGTGTTATTTTAGTAATGACCATTAATATAAACAAACACACACTCCTTTGAATGAGTTTTCTATAATCATCTGATGTTTTGCTTTATGTAATGTTTTAGGGTGAACATGGGGACGATGGGAAGGTGGAGGGTCCTACTGGTCCTCCAGGACTCCGAGTGAGTCTCTCTTATTTTCATATCTATATCTGTCTTTCATTTCCTCTTATTTCATTAGCGATATTCGCAACATCATGCATGTGTTTGTGTATTTTCAGGGTGCAATCGGAAAGCGAGGAGACAGGGGCGAACCGGGAGATCCAGGATACGTGGTGAGATAAACACAGCTACCCAGAAAGCATACTATTGTCTTTCTGCATATGAAGCGCATTAGTTAATTTACTTGCGTGTCGCCGGCGCACAACAACATGTGGCCATTTCCTATAATAGATTAAGAACTGCCTGCTGAGATTTAAAAGCTGCTTTATATGGTAATCGGCTAAACAATGTAAAATGTTATAGATTACATTACGATGAAGACCATTTCAAGACGGTTTTGTCGAAAATATCTTCCAGCTAAAATATGTTTTGAGTAGAGATGTATGTGTTTTAATAGATAAATTGTAGAATTTTGGACAGAGAATATATAAAGTCGTCACTATTTTTATGAATATTGCTCATAATTTAGGAGTTTGTTCAGATTTGATGTTTGTTTGTTTGTTTTTTCAGAAAAATGTAGGCCTAGTTCTTTTTTTTATTGATTTTCAAGTAAGACAGACAAATACAAAATCTTTTTAATTGTATGTATTACTTATTAATAATTAAAACATAAATGAATTATTAATTTATTAAATTTTCTATGCAATATTCTATATATTTTTAGTTTATTGTCATTTTTCTTGCGGTTTGTTTGCGCAGGGTCAGCAAGGTGTTGATGGTTTTCGAGGCAAACCTGGTGCTCCTGGACTACCTGTGCGTATAATATGACATCAGATCATGATTACAGATGTGCCCGCACTTAAGCATACACACAAACACCTTTTCTTCCATTTCTTTTCATGCATTTTTAGGGTAATCCTGGTCCACGTGGAATGCAAGGCCCTAAAGGATCCAAAGGAGAACAGGTAATGGTATGCTTGCAGTGTGTTAGCGTGTGCGCGTATGTTTTGTAGAAATCCAGATTTCATTACTTATGTTTTGGAATGGCAGCCGTAAACAACATGTGGAAGAAATCAGAGCCGTGTCACAACATACTTCATCAATATGTGTTAGATGTGTGTGTGTATGTTCATGCTGTATACGATTAATTCTGTGTCTGTGGTTTTCTGCTTGGCATTACTGCTTTTTCTCACATGCTTTGTTATTCTCTGTGACTTTCAGGGTCAGAAGGGTAAACAGGGTCTTCAGGGGGAGCGTGGCGGCAGAGGGTCACCAGTAAGAGTTACTCTTTAATGCTTGTAGCACAATTAGGGTGAATGATGTATACTTGCAATTTTACTTTAAAATTGTACATATTTAATCTAGTAATCTTCATATTACAGTAATCAGAATTGAACCATTTTAATGGTCCTAAACAGACTTCATTTTCTTTTTGCAATATGTCAATTATATTTATCTATTTTTATTTGATTTGCATAATTGTAATTACTCAGATATATTTTACTTATTTAATTAATATTATATTATTATTCAAAATAAATATTTGATTTATGTATTAACTATATTATTCTTGATTTTTATATATTTAATTCTTATATTTTTAATTGATTTGTGTATCTGCCAGATGAATACATATACATGTGTATAACAATTTTGCATTAGAATTGTAACAAATAAATAAATAAAATATGAATAAAAAATATGCATTTTTTTTGCAATATGTAAATTATATTTATTTATTTTTATTTGATTTGCATAATTGTAACTACTTAAGTATATTTTAGTTATTTAATTAATATAATATTATTAACATATTTTATTGATTTATTGATTTTATTGATTTATGTATTAACTATATTATTCTTGATTTTTATATATCTAAATCTTATATTTTTAATTGATGTCTGTGTCTGCTAAATGAATACATATTCATGTGTATAACAATTTTGCATTAAAATTGTAACAAATAAATAAATAAATGAAATATGAATTAAAATATATATATTTAGTAATCTTCATATTACAGTAATCAGAAATTAATCATTGTAATGGTCCTAAACAGACTTTTTTTTTGTTGTTGCAATATGTAAACTATATTTATATATTTTTATTTGATTTGCATAATTGTAATGACTTAAATATATTTTAGTTATTTAATTAATATTATATTATTAATAAAAAATACATATTTTATTTATGTATTACTATGTTATTCTTGATTTTTATATATTTAAATCTTATATTTTTAATTTATGTCTGTGTCTGCTAAATTAATTTTATAACAATTTTGCATTATAAAAAAGTAAAATAAATAAATAAATAAAAAAACTAATATTTTTGTTTGATATACAATATGCAGTTGTACTTAATTTTTTTCTAATATTTAGTAGTCTTCATAGTACAGTAATCAGAAGGGGAATATCTTAATGGCCCTGAACAGACTTAATTTTCTTTATGAAATATATAATAATAATAATCATTATTATTAATTTATTTGATTTGCATAATTGAATTACTTATATACAATTAATTGTATTAATACATTAATTCATTATATTATTAATCAAATGTATTTAGATATTATTTATAAATTAGATGATTTGTATTATTTTTATTTCATTAATTCTTATCAATATTTTTTTAATTGATTTGTGGTCTAAACGTTTTTGTGAGATTCTCCCAGTAATATCCTTCATCATAAGTACACAGTTGCTTTCCTTTCTTACTGAGTGACAGACTAAATGCCCAGCTTTCTCTCTGTTCTCATCAGGGTGTTGTTGGGTTGCCCGGCCCAAGAGGGACAGTGGGTCGAGAAGGACAGGAGGGCTTTCCTGGCATAGATGGGCTGCCAGGGAAAGATGGAAGCAGAGGAATACCAGTAAGAATTCGTCATGAGACCTGTGTTTCCTGATCTGTCATCTGTCTGAACAGGTTTATCACATGCATCGTTCTCTTTCCTTCAGGGGGATCAGGGAGATGATGGCGAGTTTGGTTCGCCTGGTAAACCCGGTGCACCTGGCAAGGTTGGCGTCATCGGTTTACCAGGCCCACAGGGATCGTTTGGTCCAAAGGTCAGAGATTAACATTTTACCACAATTATCACATTTTATATTTATATTTACACTACCGTTCAAAAGTTTGGGGTCAGGAAGATATTTTAAAGAATGTCTTTTACTCACCAAGGCTACATTTACCTGATCAAAAATACAGTACAAACTGTAATATTGTGAAATATTATTCCAATTTAAAAGAACTGTTTTCTATGTGAATATATGTTCAGATGTAATGTATTCCTGTGATCAAAGCTTCATTACTCCAGTCTTCAGTGTCACATGATCCTTCAGAAATCATTCTGATATGAGGATTTGCTGCTCAAGAAACATTTATGATTATTATCAATGTCGAAAATATTTGTGCCGTGCAATACTTTTGTGTAAAACCTTTTTTTCAGGATTATTTGATGAATAGAAAGATCCTTTTTACTGACCCCAAACTGTTGAACTGTGGTGTATATATTATATTAAGTTTGTGTTTACATAATATATGTATGTGTACTGTGTATAAATATTATGTAGGCCCTATAAATAAATGTGTATATTTAAGCAAAATGTGTTATATTTATATATAATATAAATTGTGTGTGTATATATAGTATATACATGCAAATATTTCTAAAAGGAACACGCCACTATTTGTGAAAAAGGCTCATTTTCCATCTCCCCTAGAGTTAAACAGTTGAGTTTTACCGTTTTTGAATCCACTCAGCCGATCTCCGGGTCTGGCGGTGGCACTTTTAGCATAGCTTAGCATACATCATTGAATCTGATTAGACCGTTAGCATCTCACTCAAAATTGACCAAAGAGTTTCGATATTTTTCCCATTTAAAACTTGACTCTTCTGTAGTTACATCTAAGACCGACAGAAAATGAAAAGTTGTGAGCGCCGCTGCACTCATGATACGGTACAAAGTTCCTTGATTATTTGGGGGGCGGCAGTGGCTATGGGGCGGCAGTGGCTCAGTGGTTCATGTAGGTTGTCTACAAACCGGAAGGTTGGTGGTTCGATCCCCGGTTCCACCTGACCAAGTGTCGAGGTGTCCTTGAGCAAGACACCTAACCCCAGCTGCTCCCGACGAGCTGGATGGCGCCTTGCATGGCTGACACCGCCGTCGGTGTGTGAATGGGTGAATGTGAGGCAAGATGTAAAGCGCTTTGGATGGCCATTGGTCTGTTAAAAAGCGCTATATAAATGCAGTCCATTTGATTATATTGAAACTCTTTGGTCATTTTTTGAGTGAGATGCTAACGGTCTAATCAGATTCAATGATGTATGCTAAGCTATGCTAAAAGTGCCACCGCCAGACCCGGAGATCGGCTGAATGGATTAGAAAACGGTAAAACTCAACTGTTTAACTCTAGGGGAGCTGGAAAATGAGCCTATTTTCAAAAATAGTGATGTGTTCCTTTAAATATATACATGGATGAGTGTGTATTTATATATACATAATAATATTATATTATATATTTCTTAAATTTGTGCATGAATAGGGTGAGAGGGGCCTTCCTGGTCACCCTGGCCCTTCAGGAAAGAGAGGGTTTAAGGGAGGGATGGGCCTTCCTGGACCTCAGGGAAACCGGGGTCCTAAGGGCCAACCAGTGAGTACTACACCCAGCCTGTTATCCATAAACACTGTTATTCTTCACTGTGAACTCCATCCTACAAAAGACCCAGAGTTGATTTTGGAACAAAACATTAATATTAATCTTTGATTTAGGGTGACATCGGGGAGCCCGGCTTTCCAGGGATACTAGGAATGTTTGGACCGAAGGTGAGTTTTATCACCCATTGCCAGGTTTCTGATTCTGTTCTTCTTGGGGAAAAACTGAAATGTGATCGCCCATGTGTGTCTGCCCAAGAGAAACAAACAGAGATGAGATTTATCATTTCTCAAAGAGCTCCTTCCTTTGGGATGTTTTCATCCACGCACTCAAAGAGCATCATAATTCACACAAACACTGTGTGTGTTTTTGTTGAGGAAACACACAGCCGCCAGCTCATAAAACAGGACAGGCGTGTGTAGTTGTGGTGTTACTCATTCATGCTTCTGGTCTAACTAGATGAACTAAAGTTATGGAAAAGATGAGGACCAGCAGTGGTAGCCACACAAACACTGCACTGATGATGAATAGCTGCACGTTTTCATGGTGTCTGTGGCCACTGAATGTTCCACTTCATAAATGCTCTAGTGCTCTTCAATACACACAACACACACATTAGCATTAATGTTGGGTTAGGCACAGCTGTGTGTGTGTGTGTGTGTGTGTGTGTGTGTGGGCTTGATGTTTTGGTTGTTTATTCAGGGCCCTCCAGGAGACTTTGGACCAAAGGGCATTCAGGGGCCTAAAGGGCCCCAGGGCAGCATGGTGAGCAAATCTATCAATCTAGATTCTTCTAGATCCATCCATCCATCTAATGTCTGTCTCTCTGTCCATCTATCCATCCATCAATTCATCTATATTCACCTTAATCATCCATCCATCTCATCCATCTAATGTCTATCTATCTATCTATCTATCTATCTATCTATCTATCTATCTATCTATCTATCTATCTATCTATCTATCTATCTATCTATCTATCTATCTATCTATCTATCTATCTATCTATCTATCTATCTATCTATCTATCTATCTATCTATCTATCTATCTATCTATCTATCTATCTATCTATCTATCTATCTATCTATCTATCCGTCTATATTCACCTAGATCTATCCTTCCATCCGTCTATCTGTCTAACGTAATAGATCACATGGCACATATTATAGTGTTTGTACTGTAATATTTACATGTTGTTTTCAGGGAAGAGGGGGTATAGCTGGACCTGTCGGTGTGATTGGCCCTAACGGTAGTCCAGTGAGTATATGCCTCTTCTACACACTACTATATTGAACGGTGGGGTCATATCTGGTCGCTGACCTCTGTTCTCACACTGATGTCTCTCTGTAGGGCTCGAGAGGAGATACTGGAAACAAAGGAGAACTGGTAAGATGAATTCAATCTTTCTCTTCACATCTTGATATCACACTAGATCTTACAGGTTTCTCATAAACGCTCTTTTTTTCCCTTACAGGGTGTTCAGGGACCTCGAGTGAGTCTTTACGATCACAGACAGCATTTCCCATTATCCATGGCTTGTGTTTATTTCACTTGTCTATTTCTAACCTGGTTATTTGTGTGTTTTTCCAGGGTGCTCCTGGACCGCGTGGACCTCCCGGGCCTCCGGTAAAACACACACTTCTTTCGTTAACACTTTTTAATAGACTCTTTTTTTAATAAGTTGTGTGAAAAATGTTGTCCCCAAACTAAAGTAATCCCATCCACAAATACATGCCAATCTCTACTATGTTTTAATAATATTAGTACAATTCATATACAGTTATGATTATTGTTATAGTTTTATTATTTGGTTCTCTACAGGGTCCACCACAAATCCCACTGGCTTTGGTAAGAATTTTCACTACCCTTTGTTCATTTATTTGTTCGTTCATTCATTCATTCAGTGCTATGTTCTGTACATCTGCGTTATTAAGTTTGCTTGTGTGCTTGTATGTTGTAGAAACAAGATTTCGGTCTTGGAATGGCCCAGCCAGCTTTTAGGGAGACGAACACACAGAAAATAGAGGTGAGATCTTTCAAACACACACTCAAAGGACATGGTCTGCATATTGCACTGTGGTGTATGATGATTGGGTGTTTAAATGGTGTTGTAAAGACTGTCTCGCTGTCCTCTCAGGGTCGGGGTCTGATGGACATGCCTATGTTGGATCAGGCTCCAGAGATCCTGCGCACGCTCCATTACCTGAGCTCTCTGGTCCACAGTCTGAAGAACCCGCTGGGCACGCGAGATCATCCTGCTCGACTCTGCAAGGACCTGCACGACTGCCGGGACACACTCTACGATGGTGTGTGTGTGTGTGTGTGTTGAACCTGAAAACACAGTTTCTCTGAAGGATATTCTGGGCTAAATACCACCAATAGCATCTGTAAACAGCTGTAATAATTAAGCATTTAACATTATCAAATTTCAATTTTGCTGAAATATTTGTTGTTTCTTCAGGCACTTATTGGATCGACCCAAACCTGGGCTGCTCCTCAGACTCTATAGAAGTGACGTGCAATTTCACCGGTGGTGGACGCACCTGCCTCAGGCCCATCACCACAGCCAAGGTCTGTGACATTCAGCTTCCAGATTGTCTGTTTTTTTATTTGCTTAATGTTTATCCTTGTATCTTGGGAGGATATGTTTAGAAAAGAAGTTCATAATCTCATTTGACAAGAGTTAATGACGCTGTTTTATTGGCTGGTTGCAGCTGGAGTTCAGTGTCGGACGCGTCCAGATGAACTTCCTGCACCTGCTGAGCGCCGGAGCGGAGCAACGAATCACTATCCACTGCCTGAACGTGACAATCTGGAGCCACGCCCCCGCCCAGCCCCCGTCCCAGAGTGCTGTTCGGTTCCATGCGTGGAGCGGAGAGGCGCTGGAGCCGGACGTGTTGGCAGACTCCTGCTGGGTGAGTGTGCCCTTTAAAAATCTCTCTAATTAATGAGTGCTGTAAGCAAACATGCAGATCAGCTTTAACAACCACATGGCAATTTGCTTTAAAACATCCACAGCATACTTTGCATCATGTGCAAAGAAAATGACCAAAGTATCACAAATACATCATTTAAAAACAATTGCAAATGTACAGACTTAATATTGTACGTATCATTTGGAATGAAAAGCTCCAATTGTTAAATATAAATAAATATGAATAGTCAAATCTTTTGATCTGAATCCAACAGAAAACCAATATACCGTACATTTAAATAAAGCATTTATTGCACATGATTATTAGGTGCATTCAGTATTTTTATCCTCATTAAAGAAAGACATTGTTTGCTGAAAACAAAAAACACAATGTAAATTAACAAAATAAACTAAAATGGCAGCACAGGTTTAGTGCATTTTTATATTTGTATTATTTATATAATATTGTAGTATTTATTAATATTTTGAATTTGCTTTTATTTGTGTGTGTGTGTATATATATATATATATATATATTTTTTTTTTTTTTTTTTTTTTTAAGTTTTTTTAAGTTTTTTTAAAGTTTTTTTTTTTTAAGTTTTAGTAATTTTATATAATTTGGTCATTATTGTTTTTTTCCATCAATGTATTGTTATTTCAGTTTTATTTTTATTTAATTTTAACACTTCAACTTGATTTCAACAGTTTGTTGCCAAGTAAAAAATTTATATTTTTGTAGTTTTCTTAAGTAATTTTAGTATTTCATCATATATATATTAGACGAAATTATATACATTAGTCATATATTAATTAGTCATTGTCATGAATTAAAGGAACACGCCACTTGAAAATAGGCTCATTTTCCATCTCCCCTAGAGTTAAACAGTTGAGTTTTACCGTTTTCTAATCCATTCAGCCGATCTCCGGGTCTGGCGGTGGCACTTTTAGCATAGCTTAGCATAGATCATTGAATCTGATTAGACCGTTAGCATCTCACTCAAAAAATGACCAAAGAGTTTCGATATTTTTCCAATTTAAACCTTGACTCTTCTGTAGTTACATCGTGTACTAAGACCGAAGGAAAATGAAAAGATGTAATTTTCTAGACTGATATGGCTAGGAACTATTCTCTCATTCAGTCCTCGTTAGTATAGTGGACAGTATCTGCGCCTGTCACGGGAGGCAGGTCTAGAAAATCACAACTTTTCATTTTCCTTCGGTCTTAGTACACGATGTAACTACAGAAGAGTCAAGTTTTAAATTGAAAACTCTTTGGTCATTTTTTGAGTGAGATGCTAACGGTCTAATCAGATTCAATGATCTATGCTAAGCTATGCTAAAAGTGCCACCACCAGACCCGGAGATCGGCTGAATGGATTAGAAAACGGTAAAACTCAACTGTTTAACTCTTAAAATGAGCCTATTTTCAAAAATAGTGGAGTGTTTCTTTAATTTCTGAGTCACTCTTATCTGCATGATGCATCACTGATTGTGTGTTTTTTATAGCAACTGAACGGGCGCTGGCAACATGCTGACTTCCTGTTCCGGGTGTCGGACCCCACCTTACTTCCTGTCGTACGAATAAGCAACCTACCCAAGACAACGCCCTCATCTCGCTTTCACCTAGAAGTCGGACCTGTGTGCTTCCTATAGTGTGTGTGTGAGAGTGCGAGTGTGTGCGCTCCTCAAACACACACCGTCCCGCCCACAGCCCACCCCCTTCAGTATTCAGCCACTGATTGGACTGCAGAAACAGAAAGAGGTGGTGTGGGCGGGGCTTTGGGTGACCGCATTAGAGACTCCTACAGTCTAGAGGAAATCCCGCCCCTACCAGCCGTGGATGTCCAATCAGATTTGATTCCTCCAGAAAACAAGCCAATCATCTCGCAGGGACGAACACTCAGGACATCCGGGGCCGGAAACTGCCAAAGCCCTCTGTCTTTCTCTCTTCTTCTCTTTCTGTCTTCTGTTTCTTTGGTGCTCGTTTTCTTTTGCTTGCTCTTTCAAATTAATAATAATAATAAGTTATTATAATACTTGTACTTTTATAATAAGAATCAAGTTTATTGAAGAGATGAATTAAGATCATTGAGAGGTATTATATGTACATATACACTTATTGTTTATCTGATCTTTTATATGGTAATTTTGTCACATGTATGAAAAAAAAAAAAAAAGAAATGCTAAAGTGCAATAGGAAAACGAAGAAAAAATGATAATTGATTATATATTAAGTGTGCGTCTCAATAAGGAAGGTTTTTCAGGGGTGTGTCATTCATTCGTGTCATTTTAGCACTCCATCAGACAGGGAAGTGTGTGTGTGTTTGTGTGAATGAGTTTTGGAAGTGACAGCGTGTGTGTGTGTGTTTATGTGATGGATCAGTATGAAGGTTTCTCAAACTTGCAGACACACCTGTGCATATCATCAACACACATGACCCGCCTCAGGTGCGCCTGTCACTTTAAGGGGGCGTTTCTCAATGAAATGGGTGTGTCTTGTTCAAAGGAGTTTATAATAGTGAAAACACACGTGGGTCATATTTCAACCGATAAGAAAAAGAATGCATATTTTTAATATTTGCATTGTGACATTTTTGTGACGAGCACATTTTTACGGAAATTTGCTTTACCGAAATAATGCACATTTTCGTAGACTAATTTGACTATGCAGAATATGATTTAACCGACGTCTTTGACAAAAGCGTACTCTCAAGCTCAAAATGTCAGCTGTGTATTGCTTTCTTTTGATTTCTGGTTAAAATATGACTCTCTATGTTCTTGACAAGTTTCGTGAGTTTCACTCGGCCCGTTCACGCCAACGACAACAACTGTAACGATTAACCATAGACTAAAAAAATATGGACGTAGTGTCCGTGATGTCACCCATCGGACTCTGAAGCATAAAGTAGGGACGAGCTGGCCGTTGCGTCATCGCCCATCACACCCGGATAACAGAAAATGGGCAAAGAGATGGGACGTGGGCGGAGCTGAGGTGATAAATGGCTATCCACCTGTCACTCAAAATGGCCACGCCCTTAATTATGCAGAACTTTAAGGCTTTATATAATGTAAACGAATGAGTTGTAAAAAGATTCACCCCCCTCACAGTTGTCATGAAGGGCAAAATTAGCCATAGAGACCAAAACCACAATTTGTCCCAGACTGTGAACATGTGTTGATCTGCTGTAAAGTTGGGCATTTTAACATGGAGCTCAATGAGATTCTGCTCCCTTCTGGAGCCTGTCCCTAGCGGCCAGTCGATGAATTGCAGTTTAAGTCACTTCCGTATTGGCTTCAAGAGAAAAAACATTTTTCCAGCTGATGAACAACAAAAACATTGACAGCCAATCAGAATCCATTCTGTTTGAACACACAAGCATTTAAAGCGACAGACATCACAGCAGCGCGCGCGCTTGGAATAAACAGAGCGATATCGTCCGCTGGCGTGAACGCTAATATAGTTATCGTTCTTGGTGTGAACGGGCCTTCGTCTAGGTAACAATGGTGCTAATTTGAAGCTGTTTTAAAAGCGGATCTTCAAGATGTCTTTTGTTTAGTGCCCGTGTTATTCTGAATTATGATGTTAGTGTGAATTATGTGTACTTTAGAGGTGCTCAGAAAAGTCGAAATACATGTAGAACCTGGATGTGTCGTTCAGTCTCGAAGCATTATGCGATAAGCTTGTGCTTTCCTCTGTGGTACAGAACAGTTTTGTACTGTCACCTCACCAGCTCACCTTTTATAAGGGAAAACATTTCCGTAGCTATACGTTCTTTAGTTGTCATCTGAAAGTGTATTATCATATGCAAATAATCGTAATCTCGTGAACAACAGCGGTTGGCAGCGTTTTGTTCCTTTATCCTTCATGACCGTGTGTATAATTCTGCAGGCTTTGATGTATACAGTGAGTCCCTTTTGCTAATTTAATGTTATTTAAATTATACAAACGCGCTTTTTTTAACCAAACTCTCTGTTGTGACAGAGTTTCTCTCCAGATAACTTAAGTATCCGTTTGCCAACTGCTCTTACGGTTGATAGATTTATTTTATGTGTAAATTTGGGCTTCCAGAGAACAATATATTGCTTTTTTTTTCAATCTGTTTTTATTTTTCTATCCTGTTTATTTTTTTGTCTATAATAATAATAATAATCTAAAGTCGTACTGTACCAGGACTGTGTTCTATATTATTTCTAAAGTTCTAAGATGAATTTAAAAACATGTGAACGTTCCATGTCAGAAGGTTGGAATTCTGATTACCTCATCGCTCTGCCGTTTCTCTGTGAAAATTCGAAATCAAGGCTCAGTAAACTCCTCTCTGTCGGCTTCATCGTAATCGGTTTCTGAACACGTCCTCCGTTTCGCTCAGTGTTGTTCTTTTTGTCAGTTTTCCCTATTTGGTTACATGTGGATTCTGAATTGGAATTAATGCTTACATACCCAATAAAGATGTTCTTACACCAAAGTCTGCATTCGGTCTGTTTGATTGATTAATAAAAAACAATACAGACATTATAACTATAATCGTTGCACAGAATATAGGCTAAAAAATATCTTTATTTTCCATTAGGATAACCTTGACATTCTCAAGATCATACAGGGTTATTATAGTTAAGCGGAACTAATAATAAATATAGCTGCAAGCAGCCATTATCAGGACCAAGCGCAAAGAAGAAGACAAGACATGCCAAAATGGCTGGGAGTGTCAGATAAACGGCAGCAATGAGCAATTAAACATTGTAAGATGATTTTAGGCAAAAAGGCTGAAAAATGCATTGTAGTCAATGGGAATTTCATGTTTTGTTCTATTATAGCGCCATCAAGAGGCACAATCCTACCATTTTTTTGTATGTGTCCTTGGAGTGAGCCCATACATGTGTGTGTCAATTTACATTTATATGAAAAAACACATGAAAAATGTCTGACACCTGACTTTGATTGGATTTTACCCAACCCCAACCACTATCAATATTTTGATATTTTGGCATTAGCGAGTAACTATCAACCTATGTTTCTGAACTTCTGCCGCTGGTTTTGTCTCGATCGGACTAGCAGTGTCGAAGATATCAGCTAATGTTTTTAAAGCGCTAAATTACAACGCTGCACAAACCATACGCCGAAACCTGGCAAGTCTGTTATCGTTGGACTCTGCAATGATTCAGGAGTCTAACGAGATGACTCTCGTGAAAATCAGTCAACCACACCCAAAGTTATAAGCGTTTGAAGAAAAAAATCCACTAGGTGTTTCGAAACTTCTCAGGCTCTTTCAGGGCATCGTGCTGATGACCCATACAGAGTTTCGTAACAATCCATTCATGTGTTCATAAAATACAGCATTTTAGCACATACCAATTAAAAACAGCCAAAATGGCCGATATGGTAAAATTGGATATCAGTCGACTCGGCATGACGCCCCGAATCTAACAAGACCACTTTTTTTTGGACAAACGGTTTTGAAGTTACTTTCAAAAATAGCTATTTTTCATATCTCCAGACCAGTAGGTTGCGCTGCGCCGAAACGCTGCATGTTGCCTCAGGTCATGCTTGTGATGACATGTACCAAGTTTGGTTTGAATATGATAAATCGTTGGGGAGATATTGCCTTAAGTGTATGTTTGCAACTGCTACGTAAAATTTGTTCCCGCGTTTATCGAAAACGATTTGACGAATCAACTTGAATTCCATAACTTTTTGTTGGCACCGTCTGAAGATGCAAATCGGACGAACCTTCTAGGACGATTTCGCAAAAGTAGGTTTTTCTGAAAATTCTTATCAATCGAAAATTCAATCAAATCGGAATAAGTCAAGAAATCAGAGGAAAAATGTTTTTTGCTAAAATTTTGTTTCTAGCTTTTGTTTATTTTGTTTCCATTAGCATAAACATGAGTCAAAGTTTGGACTGGTGGTGGCGCTAGAGGGAATGAGTTAGAGACTCCAAATTTGCTACAGAGACAGCTCAGCCTGTACTCTATTAGTGTGCCAAATTTCACAACTTTGTATCATATGGTTCTATGGGCTGCCATAGACTCCCATGGCAGAATAATAATAATAGGAACGCTTATGATTTCAATAGGTAAAAATTGAGTCAATAACAAATTAAAGTTAACTGAAATAAAATATTACAAAATAACTAAAAATATTTGTATTAATTTTATAATAATTAATGAAAAATATATAAACATAACACCTGGCGATAAGGTCTCAACAGAAAATGATTGTTGGTTTAACTTAAGAAAGAAAGTAACCTGGATGCCTTAACATTTTGAGTTCATTGAAATTAAAACATTTAGTTAATATTTTAAAACTCAAAATATTATTTTATCTGAACCACATAAATGATCTAAGTTGATTTGACAAATAATACAAATGTTGTGATGACAAATCAGGAAAATATATATATATATATTTTTTGCAGTGCAATATATTTTATAGCATTTATTAGGGCTCAAGCCTGAAAGGGCGCAGAGCCCTATTGTTCCCCTAAGGATTATTTTTTTTTTTTATTTTTTTTTTTTTTTTTTCGACTTCTCGGGTACTTTTGGGGCACTTAACATGCTCGAAAACTCTTGAAACTTTGCACACACGTCGGAATGCGCGGCCATCAGAGCCGGGCTGAAGCTGGTACCCGGGCGTGGCAGGGGGGCTCGACAGCGCCCCCTAAGGTGGGGTCTGAAAACTTGGTCCATATATGAAACACACTTGCACGTACATATATGAAACTCGGTACACATATAGACCTCATCGGGCCGAACAACTTTCGTGCTCTAAGTTACGTGTCAGCCCAACAGGAAGTGAGCTATAATGGGTTGTTCGGAAAACCCATGCTCTGGAATTTAATATACTCCTCCGAGGCCATTGTTTCGATCATCGCCAAACTCGGTCAGCATGAAGTGAACATATTCAGGATGCTAAATTGCGAGCGGATTTTTGATATCTCAAATGGTTTGGCCGTGGCGAAGCAACGAATTTATGGCGAGAAAAGGGAAACAGGAAGTGTGTTATAACTTGTGCAAACATTGACTGATTTGGATGAAACTTCAGCTGTGTGTTCGTTGTAAGAAGCCGATCGCATGGATATGACTTTTGTGAGTCAAAGTGATAGCGCCACCAACTGGCAGCAGGAAGTGTGTCACTTTCAAAAATGCTTTAAATCACGGTCTTATTTTCACCTGAGTGACTTCAAACTTCATCAGTATAATGTGAAAACATGGCAGATATACACATATGAATGGATTCCTAAAATTTTAAATAATGTTGCCATGGCAACGTGTCAAAGTTTAATAATCTTTTGGCTGTTCTGAGGCTCTTAGCATCCTTGAAATTGCTTGAAACTGCTTGAAACTCAACACACACATCAGACATGTCAGTCAGTACACATTGGCAAAGCCTCAGAAACGAGTGGGGATGAGGGGCTCTATAGCGCCACCTTTTGACAAAAGTGAAGGGCTTCGTTTCATCTACAATCACCAAACTCAGTATATATATAGACCTCATCGAGCCGGACAACTTTCTAATTTACAGTCATTAGCTCCAACCAACAGGAAGTCAGATATTTTGGTTTGAAGGTGAATTTTTGTGTAATTCAGGGTCTGAGTTTTTACGTTCTCCTCGTAGGCGATTTATTCAATCTCCACCAAACTCTGTCAAAATGAAACAAAGATACAGAAGATGCTAAAATGCGAACGGATATTGGATATCTCAAACGGTGTTGCCATGGCGAGGGATTAAATAAGGACAAAAAAGGGGAACAGAAATTGTCTAATATCTTGTAAAATCATATTTTGATTTCAATTAAATTAAGATTGTATGTTTGGTAATTGAACTTAGATTATTTAAAATTACTATACTATTTTTCAGATGAATATATATATTTTTTATAAATATTTCTTTAAATAATCTAATGTGCCAGTGTGCCCTCCCCTCAATGAACAGAAGATGGCAGCATTGTGTTAGTTTTGAAGCAGGATAGAAAAAACCTTGTTTCTCTCTCTCTCTCTCTCTCTCTCTCTCTCTCCAGGGTCCCCGCGGGATATTAAAAAGTCTTAATTGTCTTTAACCTCTTAACATGTGCCCCATTTTTTGAGAATTCTTTGAAAACGACATACCCAAATGAAAATGTCTGCAGCTCTTAAACCCTATGGTCTATATTCATAAATCTGGTCTTATTTTAAACTAGACACTTGAAATGTTGCTACCCAAGAGTCATAATAACTCAAAGTAATATGGGAACAGAGTAATATACATGTATAAGTGACTCACGTTTTTTTTTTTTTTTTTTTTTTACTTAGGGAAAAAAATATTATAATTTAATGTTAAGAGCCTGAAAATAACTTAAATATAAAACTGAATGTCTAATCATGTCATGATTCAAATATGAGAATGATTCTCTCAGTAATGGAGCTTCTGTGAGCTTTTATGTCAAGAAAAGTCTAGGCGAATTTCAAAAAGGCCATTTATTTCATAAAAATGTGTAATTGTAAAGAGTAGTTTTTCATTCAAATAAATCTGCAATAAACTGCTAATTATAATGGATAAACAGTTACTGAAAAACTAAAGCAACTATTTACAGAGATTACAAAGTGTAAAAAAACTCATTTAGCTGATGGGAAGCGTCAGTAAGAGTCTGCGCGCTCCACTGCAGTTGCGCCATTGAGAACGCGCAGACTGCGCACAAACAGTATTCACCAAAGCCCACTTACGTAAACTGCGCAAGATAATGCCTTTTGATTGGTTACTAAGTCCATCAATCAAACCTTTGTTGGAAAGGCATTGGCTGGGCACCGAGTGCCTTTATCCAACGAAAACCATGGGCGCAATGATTGACAGCTCACCAAGCCTGTAAGGCGCTTCCTCTTTATGATGCATCCCAGTAGAGTCTCTGATTGGAGGAGAGAAACGAGGGATGGTTTATAATACGTGGGAGAGACTATTCTAGCAGGGGGAGTTTGCCAGAAAAGGATTAGAATCGATATTTCATTGAAAATGGACATGATTGATTACGCTAACTCAAAACTCCCTTGCAAACAACGAAGGATTTTTTGTTTTTTCCCTATTTTTTCGTTGTTTTGGATTAAAAAGTGGGATGCATTTTGAAGAGTGGACTCTTACACAGAGATGTATGCGGGTGTTTATTGGATTCGTCCGATCTGATCTGAACGACAGGAGATGAAAGATGAGTATCGCTAATATTATGCTAATGTTTACATGGCCGGTCCTTTAGCGTTTCATTTAACCCTTTCCTCTCTGGTTTATTTATTGCAAAAACAAGTTCAGAACATGAATCTTGAGTGTTTTAGCTTTCAAATGATGTATAGTTTGTGATAGTTGATTGAATATTTTGTATAAAACAAAAGTAAATAAAAGTACACACACGCCCACTTCCGTCAACCCCCCTCTTCAGCTTCAGTTCTCCAGTTCTTCCAGTTCACGCGATCGTGATAGCAAAGGCGAATCTTTCTCACCTGCCATCTCGTATAATGACCAAATAAAAGTTTGATATGCCCGATAGCACTAAACAAAGAGTTTAAAAAGCGGTGAAAACCCCGAACTCATTCGCTACTGACACACGGACTGATGTCAGACTGGCCGCGGATTCTGCAGGCGTTTGCCGCCGGTCAGCGCTCGCGCGAGTGAACCGAATCTAGGCATATTCATACATATCCATATCTATGGGCTCATCATTACTGTAGGTCTTAAAGTGAAAGCAACCCAATATAGCCGAGCCTATACCCCCTCCTGCCTGTGTCGTTAGTATTAATCAAACAACAACAACGGGGAAAAACAAACAGTAGCCCTAAACTTAAAGCACTGTTTGTATCTGTATATTTAAGTTGTATTTATTTGTCCTATTGTCAAACAAGATTCATGCATTTTGTTTGTTTTATTGCCATGTGTGACTATTGTGCATCTAATATAATGATATGGTAAATGTGGCATCCTAATTATGAAAAAAAAAAAGAAACATGCACATTTCTGAAAATAACTTCACAAAATCAGTAATTTTGATCTCACAAAAAATGTATATACATACACACACACTACCGGTCAAAAGTTTGAGAACGGTTCGATTTTTAAAATGTTTTTTAAAGAAGTCTCTCCTGCTCACCGAGGCTGCATTTATTTGATCCAAAATACAGCAAAGACAGTATTATTGTGAATATGTTTTTTTATTTTTTTATTTAAAATAACTATATTTCAATATATATCTTAAATAGAATTTATTTCTGTGATTCAAAGCTGAATTTTCAGCATCATTGCTCCAGACTTTAGAGTCACATAATCCTTCAGAAATCTTTTTTTTTTTTTTTTACTTTTTTTTATCCATCAAAGAATCCAAAAAAAAAATGTTTTACACAACTGTGTTCAACACTGATAATAAACATAAATGTTTGTTGATCATCAGATCCTCATATGAGAATGATTAGTGATTTAGTGAAGGGTCATGTGACACTGAAGACTGGAGTAATGATGATAAATTCAGCTTTGATCACAGGAATAAATGACACTTTACTATATATTCACATAGAAAACAGTCACAACAGAACTGTCACAATATTACAGCTTTTTGTATTTTTAATAACATAAATGCAGCATTGGTGAGCAGAATGTAAAAACATTTAAAAATCTTACCGTTCTCAGACTTTAGACCGGTAGTGTGTTTGTATATTAATCCTGGTGGGATTGAGCTATGAGGAAGTGCAAGATTACTAATACTTTGTTCAATTTGAATAAATTAATTTGCTTTGCAAGTAATTTTGTGATTCTGCATTTCCTTTTGTACGTTTTTTTTTTTTAAATTGCGTGATATAGGTCTTAAATTTAATTCATAATGGTCTTGAAAAGGTCTTAAAAAGTCTTAAATTTGACTTGGTGAAACCTGCAGATACCCTCTCTCTCTCTCTCTCTCTCTCTCTCTCTCTCTCTCTCTCTTTGTCTGTCTCTCTCTCTCTCTCTCTCTTTGTCTGTCTCTCTCTGTCTATCTCTCTGTCTCTCTCTCTCTGTTTTTACGTTCTCCTCGTAGGCGATTTATTCAATCTCCACCAAACTCGGTCAACATGAAACAAAGATATGGAAGATGCTAAAATTCGAACGAATATTGGATATCGAGCCGGACAACTTTCTAATTTACAGTAATTAGCTCCGACCAACAGGAAGTCAGATATTTTGGTTTGAAGGTGAATATTTGTGTAATTCAGGGTCTGAGTTTTTACGTTCTCCTCGTAGGCGATTTATTCAATCTCCACCAAACTCGGTCAACATGAAACAAAGATATGGAAGATGCTAAAATTCGAACGAATATTGGATATCGAGCCGGACAACTTTCTAATTTACAGTCATTAGCTCCGACCAACAGGAAGTCAGATATTTTGATTTGATGGGGAATATTTGTATAATTCAGGGTCTGAGTTTTTACGTTCTCCTCGTAGGCGATTTATTCAATCTCCACCAAACTCGGTCAACATGAAACAAAGATATGGAAGATGCTAAAATGCGAACGAATATTGGATATCTCAAACGGTGTTGCCATGGCGAGGGATTAAATAAGGACAAAAAAGGGGAACAGAAATTCTCTCATATCTTGTAAAATCATATTTTGATTTCAATTAAATTAAGATTGTATGGTATTCTGAACTCATTATGATTTGACCTTTGACATCATCTGACATGAAATTAATTTAAATGTAATTGATCTCATAGATGTGGTCCTATATGTGATCCTATGACATTACAATTCATCTATATTTAAATTACATCATGGGAGTGGCTTATGGTCATAATGGCACCAGCTGCTGCAGTAAATGTGGCATATTCGAGTGATTTTTAAAATGCTCTCCTGTTTAAATGCATATTGCCTGCCATGCACAGTTAAGCTGATGCCACCGGCGTGGCGGTGCCACCGGCTTGAGCCCGTCATCGCTGCTCGCAGCTTTAATTACCTTTGTTAATGTTGGTTATTAAAAATGTTCATGTCAGTTCACATTAACTAATGTTAACCAATACAACTTTGGATATTAAAAACGTATTAAATGTTGAAATTAAGTGCAGTTCATTATTAGTTTATGTTAGCTTAATGAGTGTTTCCTAGACATTTAAAAACATAAAAATGGCACAAATATAACAAAATGACTATAAAGTTATAATAAAAACAGAATATATCAAATAAAAACGAACGAGTATAACTCAATGATACATACTAAAACAGGGGTCTTCATCGTTTTTCAGGGGAAGGACCACTTAAGCGATAAAGACAAGGAACAAGGGCCCCCGATACAAAATGCTACATATTAGCTACATATTAAGCATAGAGCCTTCGATATTAATATTAATATATTATGATTAAGAATAAGATATATTATGTTAAGACAGTAGATCAGAATGCACATTATTGTTGCACATGCACTGTCTGTATAGCCTATTACTTGCCATTGTTAAAATTAACAAAATGCGTCGATAAAAAAAACAATTAGTTGTGAATTATTTTAATTGATTTGCAGAGTCATACATTTATTTGACTCATCAGATGGCCAATTAAACATTTACCTGAACTTTAGTTTCAAGTTTACTAAAACAACATTTTAATTTCACTGTGAGATGGACAATTAAGACTCAAATCACTATATATATATTTGGCGTCGTTCCTCTTAGCAGCATGATAAACAATACTTTTACTCAATGGATTACAGCTATAACCTCAAAAGCACTGACTTTACAATCACGATTAAGCTGTCACTCATCTCAGTTCGCCACGTCGTTCCATCAAAATCAGTAAAGTCGTCTACACTAAATAATGAATCTCTTACTTACATTGTGTCTTTGTTAAAGGGTTAGTTCACCCAAAAATGAAAATCCTGTCATTAATGACTTACGCCCGTTTCACACATACTCCGTTTGCAGTACATATGCGGTGCGTATTTTTTTCCGTACCCATGTTAATAGATTAGGAGCTTTCACACTGCACGCGGATGATGTCCGTCAGTCCGTTCGAGGTGCGGCGATCGTTTCCATACCGAGTCTATTTTTTGCTGTGCTGCACTGCTGAATTAAAGTGACAGCACATTGTTCGCATTAAAATAAACATGTACTGACGCGAAAATCTAGTAATTCTACCACAGATGCATATCAATTAAAAAATACTGTTTCAAAGTCAACACATGGCTTTTTTTTCTCGGGTAAAGCAAGGAAACGACACCTTACCTGGCATTCAGGTAAAAAATGTGAAATAATGGATAGCACTCTACGTTCTTGGAGGTGGAAAAACAAAGGTCTTTATGACCTGCTTTTAAAAGGGTTTAAAAACGAAAGAAAAGACGAGAGTCTGCTGTTTTTGTATAGCCTATTGTAAGTTTCTAATTTAAAATGTTTATATGCTATAACCTACCGTGTGGAAAATAAGTATTTGAACACCCTGCTATTTTGCAAGTTCTTCCACTTGGAAATCATGGAGGGGTCTGAAATTGTCATCGTAGGTGCATGTCCACTGTGAGAGACATAATCAAAAAAAAAAAAAATCCAGAAATCACAATATATGATTATTTATTTGTATGATACAGCTGCAAATAAGTATTTGAACACCAGAGAAAATCAATGTTAAAGGATTAGTTCACTTTTAAATAAACTTTTGCTGATAATTTACTCACCCCCATGTCATCCAAGATGTCAATGTCTTTCTTTCTGCAGTCAAAAAGAAATTAAGGTTTTTGATGAAAATATTCCAGGATATTTCTCCATATAATGGACTTCAATGGGCTCCAAACGGTTCAAGGTTCGAATGACAGTTTCAGTGCAGCTTCAAAGGGCTTTAAACGATACCAGACGATGAATAAGGGTCTTATCTAGCGAAACGATCAGTTTCTGAGAGAAACCGAGCAGTATTTAGGCTATTATTTTACCTCTTATCAGTCGAACGTGATAATCTCTGAGCTCCGCCATAACTTCCGCTAAGTGAGGTCAAATACAAGCGTGGTCATAGATGTATATGTAGATGCCTCATTAGCACCTGCACGGATCAGTAGAATGAGGCATCTACGATCAATTTATCTATGACCACGCTCATATTTGACCTCACTTAGCGGAAGTTATGGCGGAGCTCAGAGATTATCAGAGACTTATTTTGTAGACATCACTGTACAACACATGTCCTTATTAGGAGAAAATATATGTCGTTTTAACGTCAAGATCTCGCTATTACGAGAAAAGATGTTAAAACGACATAAGATCTCATTATTACGACATAATTGAGTGAAAAAAATAAAATGTATGTGGCAGCAATGTGTCACCGTAAAATCTAAAGTACTAGGCTATATAAATATAAAGTAATGCATTGAATAAAATGTTGTTTAAATGTACTATGTTAAAACGTGACATCTACACTCACCTTAAGGATTATTAGGAACACCTGTTCAATTTTTCATTAATGCAATTATCTCATCAACCAATCACATGGCAGTTGCTTCAATGCTTTTAGGGGTGTGGTCCTGGTCAAGACAATCTCCTGAACTCCAAACTGAATGTCAGAATGGGAAAGAAAGGTGATTTAAGAAATTTTGAGCGTGGCATGGTTGTTGGTGCCAGACGGGCCGGTCTGAGTATTTCACAATCTGCTCAGTTACTGGGATTTTCACGCACAACCATTTCTAGGGTTTACAAAGAATGGTGTGAAAAGGGAAAAACATCCAGTATGCGGCAGTCCTGTGGGCGAAAATGCCTTGTTGATGCTAGAGGTCAGAGGAGAATGGGCCGACTGATTCAAGCTGATAGAAGAGCAACTTTGACTGAAATAACCACTCGTTACAACCGAGGTATGCAGCAAAGCATTTGTGAAGCCACAACACGCACAACCTTGAGGCGGATTGGCTACAACAGCAGAAGACCCCACCGGGTACCACTCATCTCCACTACAAATAGGAAAAAGAGGCTACAATTTGCACAAGCTCACCAAAATTGGACAGTTGAAGACTGGAAAAATGTTGCCTGGTCTGATGAGTCTCGATTTCTGTTGAGACATTCAGATGGTAGAGTCAGAATTTGGCATAAACAGAATGAGAACATGGATCAATCATGCCTTGTTAGCACTGTGCAGGCTGGTGGTGGTGGTGTAATGGTGTGGGGGATGTTTTCTTGGCACACTTTAGGCCCCTTAGTGCCAATTGGGCATCGTTTAAATGCCACGGCCTACCTGAGCATTGTTTTTGACCATGTCCATCCCTTTATGACCACCATGTACCCATCCTCTGATGGCTACTTCCAGCAGGATAATGCACCATGTCACAAAGCTCGAATCATTTCAAATTGGTTTCTTGAACATGACAATGAGTTCACTGTACTAAAATGGCCCCCACAGTCACCAGATCTCAACCCAATAGAGCATCTTTGGGATGTGTCCTATCAATATGGGCCAACATTTCTAAAGAATGCTTTCAGCACCTTGTTGAATCAATGCCACGTAGAATTAAGGCAGTTCTGAAGGCGAAAGGGGGTCAAACACAGAATTAGTAAGTATGGTGTTCCTAATAATCCTTAAGGTGAGTGTATAGTGTAAACAAAGAGAATTGCAATTCGGACAAGCCATGTTCAGTAACAACTTTTGGATTCGAAATAAAACAAAAATAATGAATAAATGCTGTGTTTGTGGTATACAACCGCGGATCAGTTGCGCGCTGCAAACGCAGCATATGAAAGCACAACAGCGCGTGCTGCTCCTGCACCGCATACATTCCGCACTGCAGACGGAGTATGTGTGAAACGGGCGTTATCCTCATGTCGTTGGACACCCGTAAGACCTCCGTTCATCTTCGGAACACAAATGAAGATATTTTAGTTGAAATCCGATAAAGGCCTCCATTGGCACAATGCACTGTACACTCTCAAGACCCGTAAAAGGTACTAAAGACTTTGTTACATAGTCCATCTCACTACACTGCTTCAAAGCGTAATGAATCAGTGAGTCGATTCAGCGGTTTGGATCGCCAAAGTCACGTGATTTCAGCAGTTGTACGTGAGATGGACTTTGTAACAACGTCTTTAGTACCTTTTATGGGTCTTGAGAGTGTACAGTGCATTGTGCCAATGGAGGCCTTTCTGAGCCATCGGATTTCAACTAAAATATCTTCATTTGTGTTCCGAAGATGAACGAAGGTCTGACGGGTGTCAAACGACATGAGGGTAAGTCATTAATGACAGTATATTTATTTTTGGGTGAACTAACCCTATAATGAGAGAATCCACGAGAGCAAGCAGAACTCAGCACTGAATAAAAACTCTGGCGTTTTGAGCGGTGAGTGGATTCTAATTTAAACAGATTGGCCATGGCGTGCCAGAGATAATCGAGCATGTCTATGATTGGCTACATTTCTCACCGCAAAACCCGCTGTGAATAGGAATGTTTCACGTTCCCAGAGCGCAAAATTTTTATTGTTTCTCAAATAATATTATATTATAATATTACAGTATCAACGGAGGGTGCTCTGCTTTTCTTTCAGGGTGTTATAATTGAATTTGACTTTGTGATGTTTTCTCCCCATGTTATAATTTTTTAAATAAAAAAAATACTTTGTGATCAAACATTAATTGGCGGACCCCCTGCTGTACCGCTGCGGACCCCCGGTTGAAGACCCATGTTTTAGGGTTTAACAAATACAGTACAATGACAACGAGCACTTTACATTTTCAAGTTTATTTTTTTAAGTAGCCTCCATTATTTGACAGGAATGTTCTAGGGTAAAAAACTTCCACATGTATGTTTTTGTGCTGTTCTGAATTGCCTTGGATATCAACTTGAAATAAGCCACACCTGATAAACTGCTTTACTCATAATAGTTTGATTCTTTCTATTCAATAACAAACTTCACCAAGACTGACAAATACTGAAGTGTCAATCAGTCACAGAGTTAGATCGACCTGCTCTGAATGATGTCAAATGTAGTTGAATACACTCGCATACGCACCATAAAGCTCACATGTGTGCTTCATAAGAGAAAGTGTGCAAGAGTTATGAAAGTGATAAAGATAAAGGGTGTGTGTCCTGAACTGGAGGGGGCGGAGCCATGGAGGTCATGTCCACAGAGAGCGTGCTCCAACAGCAGGTGCGTCTCAGGTGTGATGCCTGCAACACACACACACAACACACATACAGATAGACAGCCAGAAAGACACACAGACACATAGAGAGTAACACAGATAGACAGACAAATAGAGACACACACACACACACACACACACACACACACACACACACAGACACAGACAAACAAACACACACATACACACAGACAAACAAACACACATACAAACAAACACACAGACAGATAGAGACACACACACAGCACAGACAAACAAACACACACACACACACACACACACACACACACACACACACACAGAGACAGACAGACACAGAGAGACACACAAATAGACAGACAGACAGACACACACACACAGAGAGAGACAGACACACACACAAAGACACACAGAGAGACAGACAGACACACAGAGAGAGAGAGAGAGAGAGAGAGAGAGAGAGAGAGAGAGAGAGAGAGAGAGAGAGAGAGAGAGAGAGAGAGAGAGAGAGAGAGAGAGAGAGAGAGAGAGAGAGAGAGAGAGAGAGAGAGAGAGAGAGAGAGAGAGAGAGAGAGAGAGAGAGAGAGCTCAATTACAGCAGAAATGACAGTGCCGTTAGTGTTGAGGAAAACACTAATTCAAATTTTTAATACTAACTATACAAATAAATAGAATATAAATAATACAAAAAATAACACTGACAATTGATAACAAAGGAGGTGTATTAGACTGTATGCAAATGTTTACACACATCTGAGTTAAACGACCTTGAGTTTTGACGTGACATGTAGCGCTCTCTCTGTTTCCGGTACTCAGGTGAACTGAACTGTTTCATGTCGAATCTAAAGCACTAGATCTCCTTAATCGTCTCTATTACACCTGTTTCTAAAACTTGATCACAGCGCAGATATCTATTATGTAATATTTTATGTAATAAATGATTACATAATGATTTCCAAGCGCTTTAAAAATATAATCTGCAACAGCCGAAACAGCAGCAGCGAATCTAAAAATAATATGTGACAACTTGTAGACTGGCATCAACTTAAGAAAACCGCATAATACCACACACACACGACACTACTCTTACTATTGATGAATACAGTATCTATAAGCTACTGTGGAACATATGAACATTTTCTGTAAGAATAAGGAAAACTTATTACGTGTATAACAGTGAACAGTCTACAGAAGAACCCTGCACTGAATACTAGCTCATAATGTAATGCGCTAGCTTTGACCTCCCGTCTCCACTGGGGGCGCTACATCTGATTTTGTTTGTTTTTTGCTTAAAGGTCCCGTTCTTCGTGATCCCATTGTTCAAACTTTAGCTAGTGTGTAATGTTGCTGTTAGAGCGTAAATAATATCTGTAAAATTATAAAGCTCAAAGTTCAATGCCAAGCGAGATAATTCTTAACAGAAGTTCCCTTTCAAAGCCTACAGCGAACGGCCGGCTTGGACTACATCCTGGTACTTCCTTCATAAATGACGTCAGTAGAACAGACTAACCTCCGCCCACAAGAATACGTGAAAAAAGGGGACGTGGTCTTGTTGCTGTCCCACGTGGAGAAGAGGAAGTGTCGCGTGGAGAAAAGGAATTGTTGCGTTTGAGTGTGTTTGTCGCCATGTCGTCGAGACGCTGTTATTTTCATCCCAGAGTCAAATCACCTTTGTTTGGCTTTCCCAGGGACGCTGTAGAGATCATTGAGCGCATATATCTCCCGTTAAGAGGTGTGACCTTTCCACGTTCGCTAAGCTGCTGTCGAATCACAACACAGGAACCGCTGGCACAATCAGAACTCGTTACGTATTTCTGAAGGAGGGACTTCATAGAATAAAGGAAGTCATCAGCCGTTTTTAGGACAGTGAAAACAGCGGTGTACAGATAAGTAAATTGTGTGAAAAATACTGTGTTTTTTTACACGCGAAACATGAACACATGTTATATTGCACACTGTAAACACAATCAAAGCTTCAAAAAAACACAAAGAACAGGACCTTTAAGTACAATGACAAATAAGTAAATTATTTAATCTTGGAAACAGTGTTTTTAATAACATAACTGAACTTTTTTCACAGTATAAATACACATTATTATTACAATTTAAAATAACAGTTTTCTATGTGAATATATGTTAAAGTGTACTACTGTATTCCTGTGATCAGAGCTGTATTTCCAGCATCATTACTCCAGTCTTCAGTGTCACATGATCCTTCAGAAATCATTCTAATATGAGGATTTACTGCTCATGAAACATTTGTGATGTTGAAAACAGTAACTGCTCAATATTTTGGTGGAAATAGTTCTACATTTTTAAATAGAAAATAATATAAAGTTCAAATGAACAGCATTTATATAACATTGAATTTTTAATGCATCCTTGCTGAAAATTACAAAAAAAAGTCTTAGTGACCCCAAACTTTTGTACGGTTATAGTCTGTCTGTATACATGATATATCTGAGTCTCTTGCTATGATTATTTAGGGGTCTTTAGCATTAAAAGTTTGAGAGCCACTGTCATTTGTGATCTGTCAATCCATAGTGCATGTGCCATTATTGATGAGCAGTGTCCTGTTTCCATCATTACACAATGAGTCGATATAGGGCGTGACAGTGCAGAGCAAAATGAGGGCCGAAACATTTTGGGAATTTATATGCAGGTTTTTAAAAGTATTTCCTTAAACGAATGAGTGAGAAACTCACTGTGTTGCGACCATTCCTCCCAGAGATGCTGAAGTTCCTCATCATGTACATGAGTGTGATCTGAGGTAAAACACATAGCAAAACATTTCACATTTAATATCATTACTCTGCACTTAAAGGGATAGTTCACCCAAATGTACTCGCCCTCAAGTTGTTCCAAACCTCTGTGAATGAACACAAAAGATGATATTTTGAAGAATGTCAGTGCACCTCATTGACTTCCATATATTTTCCCCATACTATGGAAGTCAATGGGGCCCATCATTCTGTTATACTTCAAAATATCATCTTTTGTGTTCAGCAGAAGAAACTCATTCATGTATGGAACAACTTTGTGGAGAGTAAATGACAGAATTTAAATTTGTAGGTGAACTATCCCTCTAAGACGTAAATCTGACAGACCCGATCCAAGGGTTAATGACGTGCCGGGTTCCGTACCGTCGCTGTGCTGGAACAGGAGCTGCCGCAGCTCTCGGAGGGCTCTCGTCAGGTTCTCCAGCTGGTCGTGGAGGTGGATGTTCTCCTCGATCAGAGCGTGGATGGTGTCCTGCAGCTCAAACGCTCGACAACACACACCCAGCAGCAGCACACAAACACAGCGCAGAGCGCGCGAGCGATGCATCCTCAACACACAACACTCACACACCTGCTGGACTCACAACATCTTCAGTCAAACACAAAGACCTGCTGCTGGCGGAGGGACGGGCTGCTCTCACAATCCTCTGACAACCCAACGCAGTGAAACGAACAGTGTGTGTGTGTGTGTGTGTGTGAGAGAGAAAGAGCTGTTCTCTACTTTATCCTGATCAATTCAATCATTAAATGAACTCATGAATCAGAGCGCGCTCATAGATTATCCTGATGCTACAGGATAAAACTGTCCAGCTGCACTGCAGTGTTCACATCAAACCACTGTTACCCCTTTTCCACCAAAGCAGAGCCAGAGCTAGATTGGAGCCAGAGCCTAGTTCCAAATCGGTTCTTTGTGTTTCCACACCCAAAGCTCCAGCTCCGAGCCAGGAAAAGTGGTTCTTAAGTAGCACCAAAACATTGCTGGGCTAAAACAGGGCTAGAAGTAAGAACCGATTACGTCAGGCACTGGGGGCGGGGTCAACAAGACGAACACAGACTTGAGATCCGCCATTGTTGAAATAGCAGCTAATGGAGCTAACAGCTGCTGCTCGTTTGTAATCTCCGTCTATACAAATTACGGCGAACTGCATGAATGCGTTGGATTCGCTGTGTTTTGATGCAGATGTAGGTTCGTAAAGCCATGTGAATCAATAGTAACGCAACGTTTGCAGTGTTGATGGAAGGCTTGTTGGCAGCGGTGCTGTGCAGAGACCGATCGGCGTATGATAACGAGTCCAGCGAGAGCATATGACTCCGTATGCTTTTGATTCACTCATGCGTTTTTTTAAATATTATACGTGGATCGGTCTGCGCAGCGCCGATGCATCTCAAACAAGCCTGGTGTGTGTGTGTGTTTCCCGCTAGCGTTGCTGAGAAAGATGAGACGTATACAGTGACGTAAGACCTGGCTCTGTTGTGGCTCTCTAGCCTGTGGAAACGCAAACGGTTCTTAGCAGGCTCCTCAGTTGAACCAACTATGAACTGGGACTAGCTCTGGCTCCGATCTAGCTCTAGCACTGCCTTGGTGGAAAAGGGGTATGTGTGTGTGTGTGTGTGTGTGTGTGTAGAGCACGAGTTTAACCAGAGACCATTTAATCTGACCAAAAAAGTCACCAGTGTTCTTATTAACTAAAGCTATTACCAATTGTTTGCGTTACATGAAATAAAGCAAAATAAAATGTAAACATATGAAAAACAGGGAAAAATAGATATGTTGCCTTACAATAAAACAAAGTGAAAAAAATAAAGCAATATAGAAATATAAAAAAATAATTAAAAAGACAAAAGCTAAAAATGAAAACTGATAATCTAACGATAAAAGCTCATTTGATATAATGATTTATATACTAATACTGTAACACTATATAGTATACACTCATTTGCTATATTCCAAGCAAGTGAGATTTAAGAGCTGCAGTGGAGGAAGATTTACAGTGATTATGAAAAAAATGACAATGTTCATTTTTGGGTGAACCGAGTTTTCTGTCGACTGGCTTTCAGACTTGGAGAGCCAAATGAATAAAAAACACAGCCACTAACAGGACGTCTCGGGGGCAGTCATGGCCTAGTGGTTAGGGAGTTAAACTGGTAACCCAAAGGTTGCTGGTTCGATTCCAGAACCGGTGGGAAATGACTGAGGTGCCCTTGAGCAAGGCACCTAACCCCTAATCGCTCCCCGGGCGCCACACAAGGCTGCCCGCTGCTCTGGGTGTTTGTATACACGTTTGCAGTGTGTGTGTTAACTACTCACTACTCTGCTCCTAATGTGTGTGCATTAACTGGATGGGTTAAATGCAGAGGTCAAATTCCAAGTATAGGTCACCATACTTGGCCGTCACGTGTCACTTTTTTTTTTTTTGGATGCATGTGCACCTATTTTATATTCAAATTTGGCAATGCAAGACTCAATGCAATGCTGCAAGACCGCAAAGGAGTGACAGGCTCTGTGGGAAAGTCTAGAGAGAAAAAAAATAAAAATAATAATTAAAAAAATAACTGTTATAATTACTACAAGTGTTAACATATGTACAATATAAAGACATATTTATTTTGTAATACATGTACAATAAATACATTTGTTTAAGTTTGCTTAATAAAAGTGTAGAGAAAAATATATATAAAAAAGGAAGAAAAAAATTAGAAAACAAAAAGACTAATGGTTATATATTAAAGTACATAAATTAGATCTAAATATATGATGTGATTAAATGTTAAATTAACATAAGTTTAAAAAAAGTGATTAAAATAATTTATAAATATTGAATTAACAATTAATATCAATAAAAATCTGATTTAAATAAATTATACAATTAACAGTATATTATAGTGAGCAGAAAAAATATATAATAAAGTAACTTAATAGCAACTGTTAGATATATGATATTAATTTTAAGTGTATTAATTGGGTGCTTATAAAATGATGTCTTTTAAATTTCAGGTTGGGGTCCCTCACATCTTTAGGGGTCTGTAGCGGATGGCACAACCACTAATTACTTTTCATATAAAGAGGAAATGGGAGTCAGAAAAACTGGTTTAAAATGTGACATTAAGTATGATCGTAAGCGTATATTTAATGGGAAAATCCTGATAATCCATTAAAACAATCCACTTTTAATCCTATCCTGTATGGAGAACCAAGAAAACTAAGACACCTTTTGTCTACATGAACTGCCTTGTTAGACTTGCTTCTCAAGTAACCGCTTCGTGCATGTAGACCAATTAAAAACGAGACCTGAAGGTAAAGAAAGTTTGACTGAAAGCATTTTATTAAGTCAAAAGCTGTATATGGAACTATTTATGAACTCTTGGGAGCCCTGGTGCGCTTCTTCTTCACCACCACAGGCTTCTGACTCCTCAGGATGGCGCTGACGCGTCTCAGAGCAGCCTGGAAGACAAGAGACAGAGCATCAGGCGGCTACTGGACAAACTTGAGTTCAAAACACTCGGCATCAACTTTGGAGCTGTAAAGCTCGTGTGCAAATCGTGTCCCGATTACAAATGTCTAAAGTTCATGATCAATTCTTTACGCAAACTCACCATGCGCAGATCCCTCCTGTATTTGTTTTTGAGGATGATGTTCCTCACGCTGGCGAGGGTGGCACGAGAGTTCTTGTTGATGGTGATCTTCTCGTACGAGGTGGCAGGTTTACGCTGACCTGAAACACGTGCATTTTAACTTAGTACATTTATGCATTATGGCAGATTTGACTTATTACAGGGACAATCCATGGAGCAACATGGAGTAAAGTGCCTTGCTTAACACACTGGTGGTGGCGACCTTCTGCACATCAGTTCAGTGGTTTAACGGTCCAGTGGTTCTCAACCCTGTCCTGGGGACCCCCCACCACTGCACATTTTGCATTTTCCCCTCATCAGACACACCTCATCTCATCAGCTCATTAGTAGAGACTGCAAGACCTGAAGTGGGTGTGTCTGATGAGGGAGACAAACAAAATGTGCAGTGGTGGGGGGTCCACAGGACAGGGTTGAGAACCACTGGTTTAACCCACTAGACCAGGGATGGGCAACTCCAGTCCTCGAGGGCCACTGTCCTGCAGAGTTTAGCTCCAACCCTAATCAAACACACCTGAACCAGCTAATCAATGTCTTCAGGATTACTAGAAGGCTACAGGCAGGTGAGTTTTATCAGGGTTGGAGCTAAACTTTGCAGGACAGTGGCCCTCGAGGACTGGAGTTGCCCATCCCTGCACTAGACACTAGTATAAGAATAACATCAGATGTTTCAAAAGCTCAATCAGAGCAGATACGTCTAGATGAATGCTTATTCCAGAGATAAATCACATCGAGACCTTTGCATTACCATACAAACAACTTGGATCGGAACGATTATATTACGCCACCTCGTATTGCAAAAATTAATTGGGCATGTAAAAGATGGATCCTTGAACAAAATGTGCCAGTTGTCCATCAGCTTTTGTCAAACTCCCAGTCTCTCACCTGCACGTTTCTTCAGGACGACCACCACACCTTTGCCATCAGCGGCCGGCTCGACGCCAACCGTCTTCTTATGAATGAGGCCATTGAAGCGGAAAGCATTCCTGGACTTCAGGTTATTTGGCTCCTGAAAATGAGAAAGAATGTGCAAGACCAGAAATCAGGAATTATAAATGCATAACAAAAACACTGGAAATGTTCAGTGATACAGCGGGACAACTATAGCACAACATTTGTGAATAAAAGCCCAAACTCAATCCCTTCATCATATAAAACGATCAAGTCTCTTCAGAAAATTTGGACTAAACCGTTCGATTCATATGGTCAATGGAGGGGCAGAAAGCTCTCTTATTTCTTCAAAAAGATCTTAATTTGTGTTCTGAAGATGAACGAAAGTCTTATGGGTTTGGAAGGACATGAGGGCGAGTAAATGACCATCCCTTTAAGTCTGTTCTGAAAGGGTCACAAACAGCATTAATACAAAAAATTAATACAGCATAAAGACAAAAATGGCGATTATTAAAATGCATAACTGTGCATAGTTATGCTTGTCACTTAATTTTATCAAGCTATTTTGATGCAAACTGTCACTTGGTATAAGCTAGTAAAATTATACCAATTCCAAGATAGACCGGTTACAACATCCCTCATCCCTAAACAAAATCATGTGGCAGGCTATCAAATCACACTTCTGTTTACGCAGTCAAAACGGTCAGAATGAATTATAGTATTTCCGCATAAAACACTAGGAAACAGAACAGCTTATTAGTGAGAGTTCAATAAAACCCATTAAAGGGATAGTTCACCCAAAAATGTTTTATTTATTTACTCACCCTCATGTTATTCCAAAGCCGTAAGACTTTTGGTCATCTTCCGAACAAAGATCTTTTTGATGAAATCTGAGAGCTCTGTCTCTTCAAAATTACCACTTTTCAAGGTAGTGAAAACATTATAAAAATAATCCATGTCACTCCAGTGGTTTAACCTCAATTGGATCAAGGTTTACGTGCGCGCTTTTGCACGGAAAACATAATTCACCACTTTATTTACAAAACATTAGCTTCCAACTTGCATTCACGCAACATCTGTTCTCAAACCAACAACACGCAGGTGTCATGAAATGGAGATTAATATTTTTGGGTTTGGAATAACATGAAAAATTAAAAACAGTTTTCATTTTTGGGTGAACTATCCCTTTACAGGCCTGTCACATTAGTGTGTAGCTGTGACTTACAGTGCTGTAGGTCTGTTTGTTCCTCTTGATAAGGTAACTGGAGGCATTCCTGATGACCATCCACTGCAGGTGGGCCGATGCCATTGTGACTCCTGAATAAAACAAGGGAACATAAGAATAAGAAACTGTTCACATTAAATTATGACAGCTACAAAAGTCACATAACCTCGCATCCTATAGTAAAAACAATATAATTTAGAGATTATACACACGCACATGTATTATATATACACACAGTGTGTGTGTGTACGTATAAATAAATAAATATATATTGTATTATTTATAAATAAGCACACACACATAATTTGCGCCTGTAATAGTCAAATCCTCAACCCTCGCCTCATGAAACCAGAGCTGCAAACACAGCAACGGCACATAAACAGCCACCATGAGATACTTCATTAACATTGATAAAGTCCAATTTGAAACCCCCAAAAAACATTTATTTCTCAGTCGAGGCAGATTGTGTGAACATATATAGCGGGCTGGTGCTTGTCTCACTCACTGAAGGCCTCGCTAAGCAACACCGGGCGTATTTATAATGACATATCTTCCTCTTTATTCTCCCTACACCTAATGTTATAGTTCATAAGCACTTTATAATATATTCGATGCACTAATATGCGCATTTAATTCTGGAATATTCGCTATAAAGCGTTTAATCGAGCTTTGAAAAGTAACACACGACGACCACGTTACCTTTTCAGCAGAGGAAGAGAGAAGGAAAGGAAGGAGTTCCAGTTCCGGTCGATTTTATGTAGTTTCTTACGCCTCTACGAGGGATTAGTAACTTAGTCATTTACATCCGTTTAAGAGTGTAGAAAAGCGCGAATCTATTTTTTAGATGTCCGTTCGGAAAGTTTTTGGAGACGTTTTCAAAAAACTTTCTTTGAATATATATATTTTTATACAGGACTATGTTTTTGCTGGACAGAGCGGATGAATATGACTCGCGCAACCGCGGGTGATTCAGCTTGAGTACGTCACGCGCTCTGTGTGCACTACGTCATTTTCATGCGTTCTCTAACCACAACAACTCAGCTCTGATGTCTTCTGTAAATACATTCTTATGATTCTTATTTACACTCGTTGAGGATAGTTCAATAAAGTAAATGACAGCGGAGTCAAGAATGATGATATTATTATTCGTATGATTAAATAATCAGTTAATCTTCATCAGCCAATGCTGCAGTGATGGAGAAAAAGGAAGATCAGGAGACTCTGGGAGAGAAACTGTATGATCTGATATATCCTAAATACACTGAGATGACACCTAAACTTACAGGTGATACAGATCTATCTATCTATCTATCTATCTATCTATCTATCTATCTATCTATCTATCTATCTATCTATCTATCTATCTATCTATCTATCTATCTATCTATCTATCTATCTATCTGTCTATCTGTCTGTCTGTCTGTCTGTCTGTCTGTCTGTCTGTATCTATCTGTGTCTGTCTGTGTCTATCTATCTATCTATCTATCTATCTATCTATCTATCTATCTATCTATCTATCTATCTATCTATCTATCTATCTATCTATCTATCTATCTGTGTCTGTCTGTGTCTGTCTATCTATCTATCTATCTATCTATCTATCTATCTATCTATCTATCTATCTATCTATCTATCTATCTATCTATCTATCTATCTATCTATCTATCTATCTATCTATCTATCTATCTATCTATCTATCTGTCATACTGGTTTAACTCTAGTTTTGTCATGCAGGTATGCTGCTGGAGTTGCCTGCTTCTGTTGTGGCTCAGATGTTGTATGATGAAGCTCTGCTGAATAAAGCGCTGGAAAGAGCACTGACCGCTCTCACATCATCTGACCACAGGTATCACACAGAACTGACACTCGACAATAAAACAAACACAGATTTTTTTTACAAAACTGACAGAATAATGCAGAATATTAACCATGCAATGTAGTGACCACAAAGTAGCAAACAACTACTTAAAATGTTTCTAAATTAATATTGCATACTGTTTCACATAAGTATAGTGCGTACTAAAATCGTATTCTCTTCCTAGTGAAGCTGTGTCTCACACTGATGATGCGGTGTCTGCGTCCTCCGACTCTCTGGGTGAACAGCTGTATGACCTCATTGACCTCTACAACACTGGGCATACACAGAAAATAACTGGTACATTTACTGACACAAAAACACCAAATGAGGGAATTTACAGTCTGTTACAATAGTAACGTTGCCATGGCAACTGTGCAGGCATGCTATTGGAGCAGAAGAAGGAGGCGGTGCTTCAGCTGCTGTCGGATCATTCGCTCCTCGAGGAACGGGTCAATATTGCCTTGAAAACGTTGCAGGAGTAAGTGCCTTTTGGATTCTTATCATCAGTGTCGAGCAAAGTTCCGGTTTCAGTTCATGAGTTGGAATTTGAATTAATCACAGAATGAGAATTACAAAACGTCCAACAAATGATTCTCTATTCAGTTTTGAATGATGCCCTGATTATTAGTGTTTGACAAACACATCATATTGGCAAGAATTAGAAACATTTTAGGCAAGTTATTAAAAGAAAATGTTCTATTTATCTGCGGCGCAGGCAGGGTGACGAGGCGACAGACGTGAGTGACAGCTCTGACCGGGAGGAAGTGGAATCCATTGGCGAGAAGCTTTTCAGTTTTGTGCATCAGTTAGACCCCACCCACTGTGCTGACATCACAGGTGATGTACTAAGCTCATTTGAATACAGAGTTCTTGATTGAGAGATGCTGCGTCCGAAATCGAATATTCCCTACACTGTATAGTACCTACTACTTCTGAAGTGTGCGTTCGATTAACACTTTACTATCCCATGAGGCCACGGGAGAGGAGTCGTGAATGGCCCTGTACCAAATGGCACCCTAAACCCTCACGGTCTTCCTCTGAGTCCGCACTTTCACGACGTAATGCCGTTTTGACTGCCGGGAAGAAGTCTGCTGTGTAACCCGCACCAGTGCGGGCTCGGCAGAAGTGCGCATCGAGGGCGCATATCGTCCTCAAAGGGTGTGCTCATAAACACCCTTCTGAGACCTAAAATGACAAATGGGACACCCCCGTGGACTTAACGGACACGCGCACGCAGCGGCCAATGTAAAGTGACTGAAAGTGCATATGAAGTGTGCCATTTCGGACAGGGCCAATGGCGTTGAAGTGACGCAACTGATGCCATAGGTCACATGACAGTGACATGTCCAAATTTAATTCATACTACACACTTTTATACTATATAGAACTCATTCTTATAACGGTTGTGAAGTACGTTTCAAACCAAATGTAGTACCTACTACAGTGCATCCGGAAAGTATTCACAGAGCTTCACTTTTTCCACATTTCATATTACAGCCTTATTGCAAAATGGATTAAATTCATTATTTTTTCCCCCCTCAATTCTAAAAACAATACCCCATAATGACAACGTGAAAGAAGTTTGTTTGAAATCTTTGCAAATTTATTAAAAATCAAAAACAAAACAAAAATCACATGTACATAAGTATTCACAGCCTTTGCTCAATACTTTGTTGAAGCACCTTTGGCACCAATTACAGCCTCAAGTCTTGTTGAGTGTGATGCTACAAGCTCGTCACACCTATTTTTGGGCAGGTTCTCCCATTCTTCTTTGCAGGACCTCTCAAGCTCCATCAGGTTGGATGGGGAGCGACGGTGCACAGCCATTTTCAGATCTCTCCAGAGATGTTCAATCGGGTTCAGGTCTGGGCTCTTGCTGGGCCACTCAAGGACATTCTCAGAGTTGTCCTGTAGACACTCCTTTGTTACTTGTCTGTGTGCTTTGGGTCATTGTCCTGTTGGAAGATGAACCTTCGCCCCAGTCTGAGGTCCAGAGCGCTCTGGAGCGGGTTTTCATCAAAGATGTCTCTGTACATTGCTGCATTCATCTTTCCCTTGATCCTGACTAGTCTCCCAGTTGCTGTCGGTGAAAAACACCCCCACAGCATGATGCTGCCACCACCGCTTCACTGTAGGGATGGTGTTGGCCAGGTGATGAGCGGTGCCCGGTTTCCTCCAGACATGACACTTGCCATTCAGGCCAAAGAGTTCAATCTTTGTTTCATCAGACCAGAGAAATTTGTTTCTTATGGTCTGAGAGTCCTTCAGGTGCCTTTTGGCAAACTCCAGATGGGCTGTCATGTGCCGTCTGGCCACTCTACCATACAGGCCTGATTGATGGAGAGCTGCAGAGATGGTTGTTCTTCTGGAGGGTTCTCCTCTCTCCACAGAGAAAAGCTGGAGCTCTGTCAGAGTGACCATCGGGTTCTTGGTCACCTCCCTGACTAAGGACCTTCTCCCCCAATTGCTCAGTTTGGCTGGGCGGGCAGCTCTAAGAAGAGTCCTGGTGGTTCCAAACTTCTTCCATTTATGGATGATGGAGGCCACTGTGCTCATTGGGACCTTCAATGTTACAGACATTTTTCTGTACCCTTCCCCAGATCTGTGCCTCGATATAATCCTGTCTCGGAGGTCTACAGACAATTCCTTTGACTTCATGGCTTGGTTTGTGCTCTGACATGCACTGTTAACTGTGGGACCTTATACAGGGAGTGCAGAATTATTAGGCAAATGAGTATTTTGACCACATCATCCTCGTTATGCATGTTGTCTTACTCCAAGCTGTATAGGCTGTAAAGCCTACTACCAATTAAGCATATTAGGTGATGTGCATCTCTGTAATGAGAAGGGGTGTGGTCTAATGACATCAACACCCTATATCAGGTGTGCATAATTATTAGGCAACTTCCTTTCCTTTGGCAAAATGGGTCAAAAGAAGGACTTGACAGGCTCAGAAAAGTCAAAAATAGTGAGATATATTGCAGAGGGATGCAGCGGTCTTAAAATAGCCAAGCTTCTGAAGCGCGATCATCGAACAATCAAGCGTTTCATTCAAAATAGTCAACAGGGTCGCAAGAAGCGTGTGGAAAAACCAAGGCGCAAAATAACTGCCCGTGAACTGAGAAAAGTCAAGCGTGCAGCTGCCAAGATGCCACTTGCCACCAGTTTGGCCATATTTCAGAGCTGCAACATCACTGGAGTGCCCAAAAGCACAAGGTGTGCAATACTCAGAGACATGGCCAAGGTAAGAAAGGCAGAAAGTCGACCACCACTGAACAAGACACACAAGCTGAAACGTCAAGACTGGGCCAAGAAATATCTCAAGACTGATTTTTCTAAGGTTTTATGGACTGATGAAATGAGAGTGAGTCTTGATGGGCCAGATGGATGGGCCCGTGGCTGGATTGGTAAAGGGCAGAGAGCTCCAGTCCGACTCAGACGCCAGCAAGGTAGAGGTGGAGTACTGGTTTGGGCTGGTATGATCAAAGATGAGCTTGTGGGGCCTTTTCGGGTTGAGGATGGAGTCAAGCTCAACTCCCAGTCCTACTGCCAGTTTCTGGAAGACACCTTCTTCAAGCAGTGGTACAGGAAGAAGTCTGCATCCTTCAAGAAAAACATGATTTTCATGCAGGACAATGCTCCATCACACGCGTCCAAGTACTCCACAGCGTGGCTGGCAAGAAAGGGTATAAAAGAAGAAAATCTAATGATATGGCCTCCTTGTTCACCTGATCTGAACCCCATTGAGAACCTGTGGTCCATCATCAAATGTGCGATTTACAAGGAGGGAAAACAGTACACCTCTCTGAACAGTGTCTGGGAGGCTGTGGTTGCTGCTGCACGCAATGTTGATGGTGAACAGATCAAAACACTGACAGAATCCATGGATGGCAGGCTTTTGAGTGTCCTTGCAAAGAAAGGTGGCTATATTGGTCACTGATTTGTTTTTGTTTGGTTTTTGAATGTCAGAAATGTATATTTGTGAATGTTGAGATGTTATATTGGTTTCACTGGTAAAACTAAATAATTGAAATGGGTATAAATTTGTTTTTTGTTAAGTTGCCTAATAATTATGCACAGTAATAGTCACCTGCACACACAGATATCCCCCTAAAATAGCTAAAACTAAAAACCACTTCCAAAAATATTCAGCTTTGATATTAATGAGTTTTTTGTGTTCATTGACAACATGGTTGTTGTTTAATTATTAATGTTGTAAAATTAATCCTCAAAAATACAACTTGCCTAATAATTCTGCACTCCCTGTATAGACAGGTGTGTGCCTTTCCAAGTCATGTCCATTCAACTGAATTTACCACAGGTGGACTCCAATCAAGTTGTAGAAACATCTCAAGGATGATCAGTTGGAAACAGGATGCACCAATTTTGCTCAATTTTGAGCGTCATGGCAAAGGCTGTGAATACTTTATGTACATGTGATTTTTTTCATTTTTCTAACAAACTTCTTTCACATGGGGTATTGTTTGTAGAATTGAGGGAAAAAATAATGAATTTAATCAATTTTGGAATAAGGCTGTAACAACAAAATGTGGAAAAAGTGAAGCGCTGTGAATACTTTCTGGGTGCACTCTATACAGTGTGGAATTTGGGACGCAGCAAGTGTTTTTGTACACACACTGTGATATTTATTAATGTGTAAATGTGTGTAGGGATGCTACTGGAAATGGATTCTGGAACTCTGCAGCAGATTCTGTCCGACCGGAGCATGTTGGAAGTTGCAGTTCAGAGAGCAAAAAGTGCACTGGTACGTTTAACCAAATACACACACACATTCAGGGCTGCAATTAATGTACTCCCTGTCGAAGTATGCGTTTGTGCATGCTTTCATGCTAATATTGCTCACAAATACAACTTTGAGCTACAGAACTTCTAAAGGGATAGTTGAAAATTGTCATCATTTACTCACCCTCAAGTTGTTCCAAAAACGTATGAGTTTCTTTCTTCTTCTGAACACAAAAGAAGATGTTTTGAAGAATATGGGTAGCCAAACAGTCGATGGGCACCATTGACTTCCATGGTATTTTTTCCCGTCAATGGTGCCAATCAACTGGTTGTAAAGTCAGAATTGCGAGATGTAAAGTCAGAATTGCGAGATGTAAAGTCAGATTTGCGAGATGTAAAGTCAGATTTGCGAGATGTAAAGTCAGAATTGCGAGATGTAAAGTCAGATTTGCGAGATGTAAAGTCAGAATTGCGAGTTGTAAAGTCAGATTTGCGAGATGTAAAGTCAGAATTGCGAGTTGTAAAGTCAGAATTGCGAGTTGTAAAGTCAGAATTGCGAGTTGTAAAGTCAGATTTGCGAGATGTAAAGTCATATTTGCGAGATGTAAAGTCATATTTGCGAGATGTAAAGTCAGAATTGTGAGTTGTAAAGTCAGATTTGCGAGATGTAAAGTCAGAATTGCGAGTTGTAAAGTCAGATTTGCGAGATGTAAAGTCAGAATTGCGAGTTGTAAAGTCAGATTTGCGAGATGTAAAGTCATATTTGCGAGATGTAAAGTCATATTTGCGAGATGTAAAGTCAGAATTGAGAGTTGTAAAGTCAGAATTGCGAGATGTAAAGTCAGAATTGCGAGACGTAAAGTCAGAATTGCGAGATGTAAAGTCAGAATTGTGAGATGTAAAGTCAGAATTGTGAGTTGTAAAGTCAGATTTGCGAGATGTAAAGTCAGAATTGCGAGTTGTAAAGTCAGATTTGCGAGATGTAAAGTCAGAATTGTGAGTTGTAAAGTCAGATTTGCGAGATGTAAAGTCAGAATTGCGAGTTGTAAAGTCAGATTTGCGAGATGTAAAGTCAGAATTGCGAGACGTAAAGTCAGAATTGCGAGATGTAAAGTCAGAATTGTGAGTTGTAAAGTCAGAATTGCGAGTTGTAAAGTCATATTTGCGAGATGTAAAGTCATATTTGCGAGATGTAAAGTCATATTTGCGAGATGTAAAGTCAGAATTGAGAGTTGTAAAGTCAGAATTGCGAGTTGTAAAGTCAGAATTGCGAGATGTAAAGTCAGAATTGTGAGTTGTAAAGTCAGAATTGCGAGATGTAAAGTTAGAATTGCGAGACGTAAAGTCAGAATTGCGAGATGTAAAGTCAGAATTGCGAGACGTAAAGTCAGAATTGCGAGATGTAAAGTCAGAATTGTGAGTTGTAAAGTCAGAATTGAGAGTTGTAAAGTCAGAATTGCGAGATGTAAAGTTAGAATTGCGAGACGTAAAGTCAGAATTGCGAGATGTAAAGTCAGAATTGTGAGTTGTAAAGTCAGAATTGTAAAGTCAGAATTGCGAGATGTAAAGGCAGAATTGCGAGACGTAAAGTCAGAATTGCGAGACGTAAAGTCAGAATTGGGAGATGTAAAGTCAGAATTGGGAGATGTAAAGTCATAATTGCGAGACGTAAAGTCATAATTGGGAGATGTAAAGTCAGAATTGCGAGACGTAAAGTCAGAATTGGGAGATGTAAAGTCAGAATTGGGAGATGTAAAGTCAGAATTGGGAAATGTAAAGTCAGAATTGGGAGACGTAAAGTCAGAATTGTGAGACGTAAAGTCAGAATTGTGAGACGTAAAGTCAGAATTGCGAGACGTAAAGTCAGAATTGCGAGACGTAAAGTCAGAATTGCGAGACGTAAAGTCAGAATTGGGAGATGTAAAGTCAGAATTGGGAGACGTAAAGTCAGAATTGCGAGACGTAAAGTCATAATTGGGAGATGTAAAGTCAGAATTGCGAGACGTAAAGTCAGAATTGGGAGATGTAAAGTCAGAATTGGGAGATGTAAAGTCAGAATTGGGAGACGTAAAGTCAGAATTGTGAGACGTAAAGTCAGAATTGTGAGACGTAAAGTCAGAATTGCGAGACGTAAAGTCAGAATTGCGAGACGTAAAGTCAGAATTGTGAGATGTAAAGTCAGAATTGCGAGACGTAAAGTCAGAATTGTGAGATGTAAAGTCAGAATTGTGAGACGTAAAGTCAGAATTGTGAGACGTAAAGTCAGAATTGTGAGATGTAAAGTCAGAATTGTGAGACGTAAAGTCAGAATTGCGAGATGTAAAGTCAGAATTGTGAGACGTAAAGTCAGAATTGTGAGACGTAAAGTCAGAATTGCGAGATGTAAAGTCAGAATTGCGAGATGTAAAGTCAGAATTGCGAGACGTAAAGTCAGAATTGCGAGACGTAAAGTCAGAATTGCGAGATAAAAAGTCAGAATTGTGAGTTGTAAAGTCAGAATTGCGAGACGTAAAGTCAGAATTGCGAGACGTAAAGTCAGAATTGCGAGACGTAAAGTCAGAATTGCGAGTTGTAAAGTCAGAATTGTGAGACGTAAAGTCAGAATTGCGAGACGTAAAGTCAGAATTGCGAGACGTAAAGTCAGAATTGCGAGACGTAAAGTCAGAATTGCGAGACGTATAGTCAGAATTGCGAGTTGTAAAGTCAGAATTGCGAGACGTAAAGTCAGAATTGCGAGTTGTAAAGTCAGAATTGTGAGATAAAAAGTCGCAATTACCTTTTTAATTATTTTATTCTGCGGTGGAAACAAGCTTCCATTGGAAAGAAACTCATACATGTTTTGAACTCGAGGGAGAGTAAATGATGACAGAATTTTAATTTTTGGGTGAACTATCCCTTTAAGTTAAGCTGGTGAATAAGTTGAGGAGTTTCCTGGACTGTTTGAAAAAGAATAATAATTTTCTCTTTGTCCACAGGAGGGCGCTCTGAGCCCAACACACACGCAACTGTCAGAATGAGGAATGGAATCGCTACAGACACTGTGACCCAGAGCAGGGGTTTTCAAACTGGGGTCCTCCAGAAGGTTCTAAGGGGTCTCCAGAAAATTTCAGAGAATAAAAAGACAAAGCAAAAATGGATAAAGTCTACAGAATATTCTAACAGTTTCATTTCTAAATGTTTCTCTCCTTTTTTGACATATACATTCCAAAATTGTATATGTTTGCTCTGTATCTTTAGACTCTGGGGTTGTAAGGCAGTTTTCTTAACACAGTACGTAAGCTGCTTGCATACGATTATTGTGAAAGTTGCTTATACAATAACATATTTAAACAATATGTTGTATTCATAATGTCACATTTACTATTTATCTAACAGTTTTTCGTACATAAAAATAGATGGATTTTAGGAAGGGGTCCCCTCAAAAAGGTTCATCATATCTGGGGGTCCTTGGCATCATAAAGTTTGAAAACCCCTGACCCAGAGGAACTAATTGCTGTACATTTTATGTGTATATTTCAAAACATTGTTTACATGGACTTTTGCCACTTTTTATTGATAGGGACAGGGGGAGATGAAATGATTGTGAAGGGAAATGTCTAGGGAATTGCATCAGGAAAACCAACAGGCTGGATTTGAACATGCATGACAAACTCAGCTAAGCGCATCTGAACTCTAGAGCATCTGCACTAACCACTAGTCCATGGCTTTGACATTCCACGGCCGTCTGCACATTTACATTCTTTTGTTGATTTGTCTCATAATCAGCTATAAAATAATATATGTCTGTAAATAAAGAATGCAGAGTTTCATACTGTAGTTTTGTATGAGATTTCATGTACATTCAGCCATGCTGATATTAAAGATTTGATGAAATGCTTTTGAGAACACTTTTCAACTGTTTGGTGAGTCGGTTTGTCCTTTTTTTAATGAAAAATAAGAAAAACACAAATGAACAATGATTTGCCATCTGCTTTTGCTAGTCAGTGGAAGATCAATTTTTTTATATTGCACAAAAATACACTACCAATTAGAAGTTTGAGGTCAGGAAAAATGTTTTTTAAAACAAATACTTTTATTCAACAAGGATGCATTAAATTGGAAGACATTTATAATGTTACAAAATATTTCTCTTTCAAATAAATGCCGTTCTTTCGAACTTTCTATTCATCAAAGAATCTTGAATTTTTTTCAACATTGATAATGAAAAATGTTTCTTGCATATTAGAATGATTTCAGAAGGATCACATGACACTGGAGACTGGAGTAATGATGCTGAAAATTCAGCTTTGATCACAGGAATATATTACATTTAAAATAAATTGTAATATCTCACAATATTACTCTTTTTATCTATATTTTGATCAAATATATGCAGCTTTAGTGAGCATGAGAAAATATATATTTTTTTCAATCTTACCAACCCCAAACCTTTTAATGGTAGTGTAGATGCAGCTATAGCTGTTTAAATATTATTATAAAACAATTTGAAAAATTTTAAGCATGCATACACCGATCAGGCATAACATTATGATATCCTAATATTGTGTTGGACCCCCTTTTTGCTGCCAAAACAGCCCTGACGCGTTGAGGCATGGACTCAACTAGACCCCTGAAGGTGTGCTGTGGTATCTGGCACCAAGATGTTAGCAGCAGATCCTTTAAGTCCTGTAAGTTGCGAGGTGGGGCCTCCATGGATCGGACTTGTTTGTTCAGCACATCCCACAGATGCTCGATTAGATTGAGATCTGGGGAATTTGGAGGCCAAGTCAACACCTCAAACTCGTTGTGCTCCTCAAACCATTCCTGCTTTGTGGCAGGGCACATTATCTGCTGAAAGAGCCACAGCCACCAGGGAATACCCCTACGTGCATCAATGATCCGCCCATGACCCAGTCGCCGTTCACCACTGTTCCTTCCTTGGAGCACTTTTGATAGAGACTGACCACTGCAGACCGGGAACACCCAAACAAGAGCTGCAGTTTTGGAGATGCTCTGACCCAGTCGTCTAGCCATCACAATTCGGCCCTTTTCAAACTCGCTCAAATCCTTACGCCCAATTGTCCTGCTTCGAACACATCAACTTTGAGGACAAAATGTTCACTTGCTCCCTAATATATCCCACCCGCTAACAGGTGCTGTGATGAAGAGATAATCAGTGTTATTCACTTCACCGGTCATAATGTTATGCATATTATGCGGTGTATATAAGCAGCTCATATTAAAAAAGAGAAACACAGAATACTTCGACTTTTGTAAAGTAAAAAAGAGAACATTCTGAAGTGTTAAAGAGCTCAAAAATATCTTTATTATCACTTTATCAAGAATTGTACAGTCAATTTCTAAACACATTGGAAAAGTCCGAGCTTCCTTCAAACAGAGCTGACCTTTGGAATTACAAAACCCCGCTGTTACCATGGGAACAAGAATCCCGGAACGAGCAAAGGAATAGCGTGTGATTAAGAGACATGAAGACGACCAATCAGAGCGAGATGAAGTCAGGAAAATAATAATAGATATTTTATGAGCAAAACACGCAAACGATCACAGGGATTTTGGTAAATCATATAAATGTATGATTCTTCGCTACTGGCAAAATTAAGGATTCGATCGGGAGATGGTAGAAGATCGCTTTGTCGAGCACATCGTGACTATGCGTACACAAACTCGCTCTGATATACAGATCCTGTCCGGTTTCATTTTGACAGGACGCTTAATAAATATCTAAAACATTCTGGTTCGCTGTACTGTTCCCATGACAACAGGCCAGACCGCTCTCTAACGCATGCATTGGATGCCTTTCATCTGCAAGACACGCCCACATTTCCTCCCCACACACACACGGGCATTCATACACACTCGCATACACCCTGCTGAAATGAGCAGACTACACTAGGGGAAATCAAACTACACAGGGCTAAAAATCGCAATATTGCACTTGTATTCACACCGCTCACGTTGAGGAAGCGCCGCTGGTCCGTACAAACTCAGAGCAGGAGTTTAGAGTTGGACCGCAGCGGCTATGAGAAGTCTAGAAGGAGAAACTGAGAATGACCGGAGTCTCATCCATTCGTTCCAGCTTCAGCACAGACGGGGAAAACGACGATTAAGACAACGAGACAATGTTATTTGGGAGGCTGAGGGCTGCTAGTAGTCCAGGCAGAAACCAAACTTCAGTCCGATCTGGTCTAGAAACAAACACAGTTTGATCTAGTACTACAGCGACGCTGTTACTTCACTGTGGGGTATCCTCTCTGTCCCAAACGGCCAGATCGAGCACGGCTGGTGGGAGCAGACTGAAGAAGACAGAGAAAGACATTTGTGTGTCAGTTTCTTTCTGTGACGACCACCACAACATTTTCCTTAAAGGGATAGTCACCCTAAAATGAAAATTAAGTCAAAATGATGAGGAAATGTTTTAATGCCATCCTTTCTTTTATGGGCCAGAAAAATAATAATAAAAATAAAAAAAGTCCCGCTCGCGCTCGTCCAGATAATGCCATTGAGTGGCCACCAGCATTGAGCTTTTTATAAAAGACGCAGAAGTATCAGATATTCCTGTCGTATATTCCAGGTGTTCTGGGGGTATATGATGGGGTTTGGACAAACAAACAAATTATGTACATTTTAATGAAATCCTGACCTTCTTTTCGCATCTATTATCATCACAGTTCACTACGACTCGCCCAGAAAAGCACACAAGATTAAAGGGTTAGCTCACCCAAAAATGAAAAGTACCCCATGATTTACTCACCCTCATGCCATCCTAGGTGTGTATGACATTCTTCTTTCAGACGAACACAATCAGAGTTATATTAAATGTCCTGGCACTTCTAAGCTTTATAATGGCAGTGATTGTTGCTCTGTTTTTGAAGTCCATAAAAGTGCATCTATCCATCATATAACTGCTCCACACGGCTCTGGGGGGTTAATAACGGCCTTCTGAAGCGAATCGATGGGTTTGTGTAAGAAAAATATCCATATTGAAAACTTTATAAAGTAAAGTTCTAGCCGATCGCCTTCCGTGGAAAAGTGTTGAAAGTGCCTTCTCGCAATTCAAGATGCGTACGCGACGTCCGACGAGCGCACCTGGTAACGTTAGCCTTTGATCGGCATGAGGCACTTTCAACACTTTTTCCATAAACTGAAAACGGAAGGCGATCGGCTGAAACGTTACTTTATAAAGTTTTAAATATGGATATTTTTCTTACACAAACGCATCGATTCGCTTCAGAAGGACTTTATTAACCTTCCAGAGCCGTGTGGAGCAGTTATATGACGGACAGATACATTTTTATGGACTTCAAAAACAGAGCAACAAATACCGCCATTATAAAGCTTGGAAGAGCCAGGACATTTTTTTTATATAACTCTGATTGTATTTGTCTGAAAGAAGAATGTCTTATACACCTAGGATGGCTTGAGGGTGAGTAAACCATGGGTTAATTTTAATTTTTGGGTGAACTATCCCTTTAAGAAAAACGCGACATGAAATACAACCCATGTATCTTCTCTGAGGTGAATATGTGTGTTGTGTTTGTTGTAACAAGAAGTTATTTTCACACCTGTCAGCTGTCATTAAGTTGGCTTGAGAGAGCCAACTTACTGAAATCCTATTGCCTTCTGATTCTAAAATGTACAACTCTAACACCCGCTAGAGCTTTAACTCTACAAACTCCAAACTCGGCTCAGACCTTCAGAATGTTCTGACTTAAGCCGGGTGCACACTGTGCGATTTTGGCCACGATTTGGCCGTCTAAGACAAATTTTGAAATCCTAAAAGATTTATCTGATCCTAGGCTAAAATCTGAAGTTTTTGATCCTTAGTTTGACATGTGCACAGACAACTGATTAATGACCGTTGTGATCAAATTTTACCTCAGACAAAATTCTGGCAGTGTCAGAAGATTTGAGGTGCAATCCTGCAGTGTGACTTCTCATGTATTACATCGGGGATCATGTTCGTACAGTCTGACAAGCAACATTCACAGAGGATTTTGAAAAAAATCGCACAGTGTGCAGGACCCTTTAGTGTGCTATATCTTTTCAAACCTATCAGACTTAAGGTTTTCCTAAAATTGACGATTAAATCTCGGAAAAATCCCATTGACTTTCATTGACGAAATGTTCAGATGAGCCAAGACAGTTCAAACTCCAACTGACAAAATTCAAATTTTGACAGTTAGAGAGGCTCATCAGACTCCATTAACTGCCATTCTATGTACTATTTCTAAACAACTGAGACTCACTTAAACTTCCATTCTATCTAATATTTCTTATCTATCTATCTATCTATCTATCTGTCTATCTGTCTGTCTGTCTGTCTGTCTGTCTGTCTGTCTGTCTGTCTGTCTGTCTGTCTGTCTGTCTGTCTGTCTGTCTGTCTGTCTGTCTGTCTGTCTATCTATAACTCTCTGGTCCGGCTTTCTCAAGCCAACTTAAAGTTTGTCTCAACAAACTTTTTTTTATCTAGTTCTGACTGTTATTAGACAGATGGAGTTCCAGTCCGGAGATATTCAACTCAGTAAAGAAAGTACACAGATACATTGTTGGGATTTCTAGGCGTTGTATTTCCATGTTGTGTTTTCGTTAATCTTGATTTCTCACAACTTGTGTGTTTTCCTGGGCGAGTCGGAGTGAACTGCGGTGCTAATAGAGGTCTCACGAACCAGCAGTCGAGCACAGAAGAACAACGGCAAAGGTCAAGAATTTCATTAAATAATACATTCAATTTCAGTTTGTTTTTCACCAAACCCTCTCATAAACCCCCAGAACACCTGGAGTAAACAATATGTGTCACATGGGATCATTCTTTTTTTTTTTCAAATCTTGATGCTGGTCGCTTTTCACTGTCATGATATGAAATTAGCAGGATATTTTTTAAGAATTCATAAAAAAGAAGGGCATACTACATTAGAACAACACCAGGGTGAGTAAATGACTTCATTTTAATTTTATGGTGAACTATTCCTTTAAGACAAGGCAAGACATCCAAAATGCACATTTAAGTGTTTATTAAACTTTATCTAGTTGCATCTGTAGATTTTAATTACACTTATTAAAGGAACATGCAACTTTTTTTTTACCAACGGGACAACCTAATCTTCAGTGTATTCTGGTTCAAATATATACGGTTCAGGATCTGCACCAAAGTAAATATCTTCTGAATCGTCTCTCAGAAATGTCTCCATGGTTACAAGGCACGCTCTCTGTGCGAGCAGGTTGTCACGTTGGTTGTGTTGACGGAAGTTAGCCTATTTTCAGGCGCTGGGTAATATCATTGCGCCGCTGCACTCATGGTACGGCACAAAGTTCCTTGATCATTACGCAGGAATGAGAGAATAGTTCCTCGCCATATCAGTCTAGAAAATCATAACTTTTCATTTTCCGTCGGTCTTAGTACACGATGTAACTACAGAAGAGTCAAGTTTTAAATTGAAAACTCTTTGGTCATTTGAGCGAGATGCTAACGGTCTAATCAGATTCAATGATCTATGCTAAGCTATGCTAAAAGTGCCACCGCCAGACCCGGAGATCGGCTGAGTGGATTCAAAAACGGTAAAACTCAACTGTTTAACTCTAGGGGAGATGGAAAATGAGCCTATTTTCAAAAAAAGTGGCGTGTTCCTTTAACCATTAATTATTACTTAACCATAACATTTCAGAAAACTTCTAATAGAAAACAATTGTCTTAATGTACTGTGATTAATCAACTAGGGAAGTACGGTGATATCCATTAGTTCATTTGTTTTTTCCTGTGGTAAATATAACCGTTACTGCTTTGATACAAAGATAATTCTTCTTCATGCTCATTTATTACAATTTCTCATTAACTCAGTTTTACTATTTTAGTTTTATTTAAAAATGTTTGTTACAGTAAACATTTTAATGTATTTTTAAAATAAAATAAAAATAAAAGTTGAAAGGTCAAAAGTAATAATTCAATAAAAAATAAACTGGCTCTGGTAATAAAATAAAATAGCTTCTATTTTTATATTTTCAGTTTTCATTTTTAAGTTAGAGTAATGTTGTCATGTTTGGTTTTTGTCATGTTTAATAATTTTTTTTATATATATATATATATATATATAATTGGTTTTATTTCAGTTTTGGTCATTTTAGTATTTAAACATTTTATTTCAGCTAGTTGCAAAAGCAAAATTTTTTAATTTTCATTTAGGTCTTTTAATCTTTTATTTCGATTTTACTTCAATTAACAAAACGTATTTTTAATAATTTTAGTTAAAAACAGTAATTGATTTGCCTTAAAAACAGCTGTTGTAAAACCTACCTGTGCAAACTGGGAGGGGTTATAAAATGTCACGCCCCCTGCAGGTGGAGCTCCTTGCGCTGGTGGCTGAGCGGGAACCTATGAGAACACATTTGCGGTTACCATGGGAACAGGAGAGCAACATCACCACCACCACCCATCTCCATGGATGCAGACGGCCATGCCCACTGAAAGTCATGATCGGCATAAAGCACGTGATTGGTTAATATGTGCATGCACCAAAAGGGGGGGCGGAGCCTCAGTCTTCAGCACGCCTCTTTGAGATCCAAGAGCCCTTCCTATTGGCCGTGTACTCAGTCAGGGCTGCTGGTGACACACAAAGGTGTCGTGCTGGAGGTGTGGCTGCAAGTGTGTGATGTTGGAGACGTGCAGATAGCATATGTGCTCGTGGTTTACTATGCAGCATTAGAAAGCACTGCTGTTGTTTTATCGTTGCAGTGTCTGGAAAAGGTGTGTGTGTGTGTGTGTTTCAGATAAAAAACCAGTTGAAAGTACCTGATTTAAATGCTGACTCACTTCTCGAGATAGAGAACTCATTGAGCTAGAACGTGACAGCTAGAACAGCAAAAATAAACGAAACAAACAAACAAACAAAAACACCACAAACCCAAATTAATCCATGCAGCGCCATCTTAAATCACACATCTCTTGTCAATCATTACAATATCATTACATCACAATCAGTGGTCTCCATGGCAACACCTCAGTAGCGTGTAGTCCTTTAACATGCGCCCTCTCACTCTCAAACACGCTCGCACACACTCATGCACTTTGTGTCACCAGATCTGAGGTAATAATCAAAGCCCATAATCATGGAATACAGTTAAAGATGCGAGATCAAATGTGTATGTGTGTTTCAGAAGCAGTAAGTGTACATGGGAGCATATGAGTTATTACAATTATGTTAATCTGCATTAATGGGTGAAGGAGCAGGGCATGACAGAATGAAGTGGCCTCAAAGGAGAAGTGGTAAAGTATTAAAGGATGATCTGACCTCTCCAGACTGGGTTCCCTCCGGGCCGGGAGGCAAAGCATTCGGATTAAACATCTAGGAAGAAAACACACACTCTTTAACGCGGATGTGTATTACAACTACATTTAGATGTGAATGCAATTCTGTGTGATGGTAGTGCTGATCAGTCATCTGATATTAGAATCCAATAAATAAAATAAATGAAAATCAAGAAATCGTCAAGAGCCAAATGCAAGAAAAAAGCCAACTACCTCTATAAAATAAATAAATAAATAAAACAAAACAAAAAGAAAAACAAAAAGAAAAATATTATTTATATATACAGCTCTGGAAAAAATTAAGAGACCACTTACATTGATTTAAAAATAAATAAATAACTAATACAAAATAAAAAATTAAACATATACATACACACACACACACACACACACACATATATTTATTATATAAATAATAAATAAAATACAAATATATATAAATAAAGTAGAAATGTCAAGAGCAAAAATGCTATAAAAAATAAACTTGCTCAGGTAATGAAATAAAACAAAATAAAAATAAAATAGCAAAACAAAACAAATAATACAAAAAAATTTAATAATAATAAACTGGCTCTTATAATGAAATTAATTAAAAAATAAAGTAAAAATAAAACAAAAAAATGAAATAAAACAAAATAAAATAAAAAATAAAAGTAAAATGTCAAGAGCAAAAATGCAATAAAAACAAATATATAATAAACTGGCTCTGGTAATAAAATAAAATACAATAAAAATAAAATAAAAAAGAACCAAATGGAAGAAAAAACAAACAAACAAACAAACTGGTGAATAAATAAATATATAAATAAAAGCAAGATCAAATACAATATGAACTTAAAATGAATAAACACAGAAATAAATAAAATTGTAAATATGTGCAAAGCATTATGAGTAAATCAAATTAAAGAGATACATAAATGTCAACTGGGCAAAAACACATCATGTGAGACTCAAAATGCTGTGCGGCTCAATTGTGCGAGAAAAAGTTGTCTGAACAAGTCCAGTTGTGATAGGAACTAAAGTGAATTCTGGACACTGTGTGTATATATGCGGTATTGTGTTGCAGGGCTGATGTGTGTACCTGTGGCACTGTGGCACTAGCCTGCTGTGTGTTTTCACCACTGCCGTCTGGAATGCTTCCCTCCATTGGCTGCTGCTCATCTGGGCCTGAAAAGAGCAGTGTTAGACTTCACACAGACATACACTAATGCACACTGATGTATACACACACACACACACACACACACCTGCTGCTGGTGTAAAGAGGTTGGCTGGCATGGCCATGGGTGCGAGAGGAGCAAACAGGTCAGCAGGGGGTGGTACAGCAGCGGCGGGTTTAGATCCTCCACGACCAGGATTCAACACGTCCACATAACGGCTCTTAGTGCCTAGAAAGACAAAAGAGCATTACTTGTGGGTATTTAAGATTTAAGGAGGAGAGACTTTTTGTAGCGTCTTTGGTTCAAACCGCTTTAGCCCAAATATCAATGAATCAGTTATTTTCATGAATCAGTTCTTTAGAACAGTCCGTTTCAAAGGAAGGGGGCGCTGCACTGTGGCGAACTGTAGAAGCAGTAACACTGTTCGTTTGTTTGAGTTTGTACGAGTTATCCAAAGTTCCTAAATGTCCTACTCTTAAGTCGCCAGGAAGGGCCAGTTGGTCCTTTCCGATGTTACCCACACATTGTGCACTGAATTTCAGCTGCTTCCCTCGGGTCAGAGATTTAAACTCCCTCTGTGCAAATCAAATAGATACAAGAATTCCTTTATTCCTGCTGCAATCATGCTAAATGTGTGTTATTATGAGTGTGTGTTGCAGTATGTGTATGTATACTGCTGTCTACATAAAAAAAGTAATTCAAGGACAATAAAGTCCCTATGAGCCATTTTACATTTTTAATAATCAAATAAAATTTTTGTATTATTAAATTTAAATAAAATAAATAAAGACCCAAAGGCAAGGAAAAACAAACAAACAAACAAACAAACAGGTGAGTAAATAAAATGTGAAAAAAAAAAAATATATATATATATATATATATATATTGGTAAATATGTGTACATATAAACAAATATCATTCTTCTTCTTGGTGTTCATTTAGTGTAAAACAGGCCTTGATTATTTTTAACTAGATTTTTTGTTTCATTCGAAAACGTATTTAAAATTTCAATGAATTTTGTTATTTAGTTATACTTTTATAGTATTTATTAACATTTTGAATTAGCTTAATTTTTTCCAGTTTTCATTTTACTTTTAGCTTAAGTTTTAGTTATTTTACGTGCTTTTGTCATTGTTTTAAATATTAATTTTATTTTTTTAATTGGAGTAAATTCAACTTCTATTTCAGTTTTATTGTCAGCCCAAGCAAACATTTCCAACTTCTTAATTTTTTTTAATACATTTGTTTTACTTTATTTCAATTATAACAAATAATTTTTAGAAGTTTTAGTTTTACTTAATAACAACAGCATTGACCTTTTTGCTCCAAATTATGTTTCATCAAGAAAAGTATTTTTTTTATTTAATATATTATTTATTTAATATCTATACATACCCACACAAATACACAATTATATATAACTAAAAGATGATTAAATAAATGGTCAGATTTCTCACTAAGATGTATATAAGAGAACAGAGGTGTATGACAACGTGAGTGGTGACATACCTGCTCTCCTGGAGAACATATTGACAGGTGGCCCCGCCCCTGGACCCCCTGCTGCTGGTGGCCCCATCCCTGGGCCGCCCATCGGAACTTTGGGGAAGCAGGTAGGTGGAGGAGGAGGGGGTTTGCTCTGAAACAATTACAAATTCCGTCATTCACAATGATACATGCATGATAGTATACAGCATTTCAAATGCATTAACAAATTCTTGTGCTGTACCTCTTCCTCGGGCTCTTCCTGATTCACCCATTTCTGCTTCTTTTCATCCCAAACAATCTGAAAAATAACCGTAATCCCTTAATCAATGCTATGAAACAAGACGGCCATGAGAGAGACCAGGAAGTTGTTGGAAGAATGTGCCTACAGATTTGTTCTTGTCGTCCGGCAGATGCGCTTCATTCTTCCGCTTTGGATACAGCCAGGTCAGCCAGCCGCTGCCACTCGCTCCCTGATGGAGAAAGAAAACGTTTTAAGACTATGCAACATTCATTAAAATCGTGAAAGATTTCCCAGTCAGTATCTGTATGCGTTTATATGCAAGTTCGTACTTTTTTGGGAGAGTCTTTCTTGGTCTTCTTGGATTCTTCCTGTGATGGAGCCTCTGGGATAGATGGAGGAGGTGGAGAACCCTGATTGGCTAGCGAACTGCTGCGCTCCCGCCCAGAATGATTGGACGATTCTGACGTTGTGCGAGACCGACGTCCTGAAGTCTGCAAATAAGGACAGAATTAGAGATGTCACAAGCCATGCAAGGTTTAAACAAGTACACTACTGTTCCAAAGTTTGGGGCTGGTAGTATTTTTTAATGTTTTTGAAAGAAGTCTCTTCTGCTCACCAAGGCTGCATTTGTTTGATCTTTTGATCTTTTGATTACAGAAAAACTGTAATATTGTGAAATATTGATACAATTTAAAATAACTGTTTTCTGTGGGAATGTATGTTAAAATGTAATTTATTCCTGTGATCAAAGCTGAATTACTCCAGTCTTCAGTGTCACATGATCCTTCAGAAATCATTCTAATATGAGGATTTGCTGCTCAAGAAACATTTCCTAATATATTCAATGTTGAAAACAGTTGTGCAGCTTAATATTTTTGTTGAAACAGGAATCTTTGATGAATAATATAGACTGTACCATGTGTATTGATGATGACTGTGAAGTGGTTCTTGATCTTCTGCCCGGGCCCTTAAATGAACAACAACAGGAACCAGTTTAAAGGGATAGTTCACCCAAACATTTAAATAATCCCATGATTTACTCACCCTCAAGCCATCCTAGGTGTAGATGACATTTTTTCTTTCAGACGAATACAATCAGAGTTATATTAAAAAATGTCCTGGCTCTTCCAAGCTTTATAATGGCAGTGAATGGCAGCCCAAAGTTTGAATCCATCATAAATGTGCTCCACGGAGCCGTCTGAAGCTAATTGATGGGTTTGTGTAAGAAAAATATCCATATTTAAAACTTTATAAAGTAAAATATCTAGCTTTTTGAACTTCCTCTTGCAGTTCAAAATGCTTACGCTACATCCGATGTCATCATCGAGCCAGTTACGCTTTTTCCACAAGTTGAATACGGGAGCGGTCCACGAGAAGCTGGACATTTTACTTCATAACGTCTTAAATATGGATATTTTTCTTACACAAATCCATCGATTCGCTTCAGAAGGCCGTTATTAACCTCACGGAGCCGCGTGGAGCAGTTACATGATGGATAGATGCATTTTTATGGACTTCTAAAACAGAAACAGCCATTCACTGCCATTATAAAGCTTAGAAGAGCCAGGACATTTTTTAATATAACTCTGATTGTATTCGTCTGAAAGAAGAATGTCATATACACCTAGGATGACTTGAGGGTGAGTAAATCATGGGCTACTTTTCATTTTTGGGTGAACTATCCCTTTAAGACATTACACAAATAATATAAATGGTAAATTCCATAACATAACATGTGACCACAAAACCAGTCATAAGTCACACGGGTATATTTGTATACCAACAATACAATACATTGTATGGGTCAAAAATGTTCTTTTATGCCAAAAATCTTTAGGAAATTAAGTAAAGATGTTCCATGAAGATATTTTGTAAATTTCATATTGTAAATATATAAAAAAAATAGTAGTAGTAGTAATATGCATTGCTAAGGACTACATTTGGACAACTTTGGGCGACTTTCTAAATATTTCAATTTTTTTTGCACCCTCAGATTCCAGATTTTCAAATAGTTGTATCTCAGCCAAATATTGTCCCATCCTAACAAACCATACATCAATGGGAAGCTTATTTATGACGATGTATAAATCTCAATTTCAACAAATTCACCCACAAGACTGGTTTTGTGGTCCAGGGTCACATGTCACATAACATAATTAACTAGTTTATGTAGGAGTAATGTAACAAATGTAACACAATATTACCCAACACTGGTGGTGGAAATAAATATGGAGTAAGAGGTGTTATATTTCAATGAAAACCCAAGTAAAACGCTAAACAAAAGTCCCCAATGTGTTACGATCCATAAAAAGTAATGATGTAAACTAATTAGCTACATCTTTATGCAAAAGTGTAACATTACTTTAAAAAGTAATATTAGCCAGAGTTAGTTGCAATAAATATGGAATTCTCACCATGCGCGCCATTTCATCGTAAAAGTCCTTCCCTTGTGGAGGGAGGCCACTGAACGTCGGAGATGACTGAGGGAACTGCTGAGGAGAGGAAGGGGCGGAGCCATGTTCGGCCCCAGGCATTGGTGGGGGCATCTGAGGTGGTATCTGTGGATGCATTTCTGTAGAGTTGTACGTCGGCATTTGTGAGGGCACTTGCTGGGGCATTTGTTGGGGCATTTGCGGAGGCATTTGCGGGGGCATTTGCTGGGGCATTTGCTGGGGCATTTGCGGGGGCATTTGCTGGGGCATTTGCTGGGGCATGGATGTGTACCGCTCATGCGATTCAGGTTGATACATTGCCATAACGTTTGGTTGTGGCGACACTGGGTAGAATGGAACACTTTCACCTGGAGGCGGGGCCTGCTGCTGAGGGACCGCCCCATCCTGAAGAATAGTGGGAGGGGCTAAAGGAGACAAAGTAGAGGGTGAATGATAAGGTAATCAAAATAGATCCTTCTCAGGTACACATTACACACTGGATCGTACCTGGTGGCATGAGTTGAACACCAGCGGGAGGCAGAAGGGAGGCCATGAGAGGATTGTGGGGATCAGGGGTCAGAGTTGAGGGGTCAGGTGGGCTGCACTGGTCTTCAGAACTGGGCGTGCTGCAGTGATAAAGCTGCGGGGTGCTGCGATCCGCACGGAAAGTGATCACTCCGTCCTGAATGGGACAATTTTTGGGTGAACTTTAATTTACTGGTACTATGCCTGAATTAATGCATTTACACTGACATGGATAAAAGAAAAGACACACCTTGATCTGTCCATCCAGTTGTCTGAGATGCAGTAACCAATCAGGCTCTATAAACAACTCCTGCTCTGGTCTCTCCTTCAGCTGAGGGTCAAAAAACCTCAGCCTCAGAGACATCTGTAATGAGACACAGGAAGGAAGATTAGACACCAAAGAAATGTAAACTCAGAGATAGGCAGAATCAATCAACTGAGTCTTGGTTTGTGTACCTGTATGAGCTGACTGATGAACACAGGCGAGTAGTACTCGGGTAGGTTCAACAGAGTGCGGGAAATGACCTCACAGTAATGGAAGGCTTGAGCACAGAGTCCCGACTCCGCCAGTCGACATGCGTAGATGAATTTGAACACCTGTACAGGTCAATGGGTAAAGGTCATGAGCTTCCTGGATTTGTTCAGATGGTACAGATAGGTCTACCATGCCTAATTACAGGATGCTTTTTTAATGCTTTCCTTTAGTGTGTATAACTGTGTACCGTATATGTGCAAGATCTGAAAAGTTACAAAGCTCAGTCTCGCTATTCAATCTAACAGAGAACACTGATCCAAACCTGCCTAAAATGCCTCTATCGAAGTCCATGTATTACTTCCACAAACATCTGTCACAATTCGAAATAAGAATGCCCATCTAAAAGCATACGCAAAGAATGAAGACAATGCCTCAGGTGAACTGTAGTGTTGTGACCATGTCACGATTATGTTAAGGGTAGGTTGGGTATCGTCTGGGTTTTTTGCGATACCAGTGCCAAACCGATACTTTTAAAACGGTACCGGTGCCTGAACCGGTGGATGACATTAAAGAATGGCTATTTATTGACGGATAAATATTTTTATTTATTTAAACGGAACAATTTATTAAAAGTTTAAACTAAAGTATACTTAAATATATAAACATAAATAGATACAAAACACAATTTACTTAACAAATTCAAAGTAAAACCATATTCATACCATAAATATTTTAGAACGCATCACCTTGTTGTTTCCATGGCGACGCGTCATGCTTCTCACATGACACAGCAGCCGCAATAGCGCTATAACGGTTTTTTTAGTTTTTTCTTTTTTATTCAAAATATTTAACTGTCATGAACTCTCTGATATTCTGATTTTCAAATATGTGCGGGTGAATGTGTGTTAGTTGATCTATAATGCACGATGGGCACCGCCATGTTAGTTTGCACCTCAGAGAATCGGATATGTCGGATTTACGTCACAAATTCATCCTCGTCTCACGAAATACATGAAAGTAAGTGACCGCTGAACTGGGAGAAGAATAGAGCAAACTATATAGTTACTATATAATGTGCATCTGATATGAATAAAACACACAGTCAAATTATAACTGTCTGAAAGGATTGTCATTGTCGATGTAGACATCAGTGTGTAATCTTTGCTAGTAATTATGTGCATTTAAATGTCTGAAACCTAAAATAAACATTATGTGGTTGAAAACACTGAATAAAAAAAACTGTCTCTGGCTCGGTGCCAGCCAAAGCTCGTTTGGCACGTTTGAATTTAAGTGGTACCGAAATGAGACACCGAAATCTGCGTTCTGATTCGATCCGGTTACATACCGGTTATATAGGTACCGGGCACCCAACCCTAGTTAGAGGGCATTACATTCTGCCGCACAACTGAGGTGTTTGATCAATCACAGTGCACTGGGTCAGCTGGCCAATCAGAGCCTCTGGGCTTTTTGGAAAAAGGGGCTTTGTAGAAACAGGAACTACAGTGTCATGTCAAGTCACTTATTTATATGGCAATTTTTACAATATAGGAAATGAATGCAACAAAGACTGTTCTGGCTGTACAGCAGCTCTAGAAGAAAGTCATTGTCCAGTTTAAGTAAGTTCAGTATTGATTCATTTCGGTTGTAAAAATCATAAGCTATTAATTTACGAGCCGTTTACACAACACCATTTTCAACTGAAAATAGAAAAACTTCATGCGTTCTAGCAGTTTATTTACACGACAACAGAGTTTTGGTGGCCTGAGAACACAAACTTTGATACGTTTTTGAAAACGACTTGTCTTGCATTACAGCGTCAGTGCAATACATCCTTTTTGCGGATTTGTGTGGACGGGGATCACTTTAATAACGTTGTCATCTGTACAGAGGGGGAAAAAAAAACAACTTTCCGTTTTTAGTACATCGTTGTCGTGTAAACGTACCCTTAGTTCATTTATCGATACAGCAGCTCTGGAGAAAACAGTGATGTCATCGTCCAGCTCAGTTCAGTTCTCATACAATGTTGTCAAAGCAGGCAGATCAATAATATTAAGAATAATAAGTATGTGAAAAATAATGTGTTTTTGAACATTAAAGCATGTTAACCTATTCTAGTTCACCCAATAAACAGAATGGCCTTTTAAAACAGCAAAACGTAAATTGAAATAAAGTAATAAAAACGAAATAGACATTTAGAAAAACAACTAACAAAATAATAATTAATAAATTAATGATAATAAAATAACATTGTTTTAGATAACGCAGTTAGTTGTGAAAACATCCGCAGTCGAGTGACTGTATGTGCACGTGTTCATCTCACCTGGAAGTTGGGCAGAGAGAGAGGCTGAGAGCCAAGAGACTGAGCGTACTCGTACGATTCTGTCCGCTGAATCGCCTCGGACGAGCAGAACTTCAAAAACGGCATGCTGGGAGAGAGAGTGAGCGAATAGGTGTTGATGCAAATAAATGGTCTGTCCATTTACGCACTTTGCGTCCATTGTTTGAATGCATATCTCTGATCAACTGTATGTGTCATTACACACCTGTGATTGGAGCTGATGAGGACCATCTTAGTGCTCTTCTTGGTATAAACACCAAAGCCCACCTGAGCCATCAGGTAACAGAAATGGGCTGCATCCACTAGACCTTTAGATGCTGTAACAAGCAGAAGATTCTTCACTACAGATCCAGTGCGGCATCCACAATATGCGTGTAATGCCGCGTTCCAGGCAACCCGTAACCCGTGTTTTTCCAACCTTCTACCCGTGAAAGTGCACTGGAACAGCAGTCAAACCCGTGACTTCCCACCCGTGAACTCGTACTAGATCGATGTACTCCCAGTTACGAGATCTGATGTCACATAGCCCGCGAAGCAACAATGGCAGCCCCTATGGACGCGGTGTTTATGAAAGTCGTACATTAAAAATCAAATATAAGGTATTGCTCTAATGTTATTTATCCGCAAATGTTGTGCATTATCAGCAGCTTTTCTAGTGTTAGCTAGTTTTCAGGCCATGGAGTGCAAGAATAAATGAATACCAAATACATTTCCAAATATGCAAATAACGTAAAATAAAAGGTATAACAGCTTCTCTTGCCTTATGCACAGTTTTTTCTCCTCCGTTTCCCTCAAATAAGCATGGTGTAAGCACCTTTGGCGATAGAAATTATTGTAAATGAGCATAATCCCCGTAAGGTTCGCCATTCTTTGTTTACATCTAGCTACCGCTCAGGCAGTTTGGTGTGACTTTGCCTGGAATGCTACAAAGTCGTGAGTCGTGGTTTGAAGTCGTAACTTACAGGCTCAAAAACCTGCCTGGAACGCAGCATAAGTTCTCATTCATGACAGTATGTTTGCCTACCTAATGTGTCCCCCATGGTCGAAATGGTACGGGTGTCAAGATCCAGAGTGTGTGTGAGGTTGGACAGCACCATGGCCAGATGAGGGCGCCAATCGCCCCATTTCTCATCTCCGCAACACTGCCGGAGGAAAAGATGATGCACATGAAGAAAAGAATAACATAAATGACCATATTAAGTTACATACACAAACTCTCTCGTACAGTAGCAGCAGCCGGCATTCGTCCTGACATGAGCTGGTAAACCGTCTGAAGAGGATCGTTAATAGGCAGGCTGTTGGCAAACCTGACGACGACAAACATAACCACAATTTAAGCACCGTTTGTTGCTTTAATAGCATGCAGACATAGGTTGGTGTAAGTAGATATGGTTTACCTGGTCATGACACGGGCGTGTGTTCTGTTGTCCATCTTACTAGCCAGTAACAGTGCGTGACCCCACAGGCCATTCTTCATAGAAGACTCCAAAGCATCCTAGCAAATATACACAAATTTGATTGGATCATAAAAAGTGGACTCTAAATGGCTGGGGGGCCACGCGTATTTTATCATCTGAAAAGGAAGATGTTTTGTCTTGCCTTCTTGCGGCCGAAAAGTAGCAGTTCTCTGAAGCGCTCCGTCTCCTTGCCGACATTTTCAGGCACGCCCATGAAAGTGTCTGATAGAAGGGATATTGGCCCCGCCTCATCCGCCTCAGCATGCTCTATTGCCTCGTTATTGAAGTCAATGAGATTAGCCTCATTGGGTGATTTTCCCGGCAGCCAAACAGAGCGATGCTCTTTTAGCAACAGGTCAGCGATGTCTGTGCCCACTACCGTCTAAAACCAAGCCAAAAAACAAAGCAACATACTTAATAACAACAATTCTTAATAGTTTCTATCAGAGAAGTCAGAATCAGAGAAGTTCACAAGTCTTTCATCTGGAGTCCGAGTCAAGTTTGAAGTCTTTCATCTGGAGTCCGAGTCAAGTCTGAAGTCTTTAAGCTGGAGTCCGAGTCAAGTCTGAAGTCTTTAAGCTGGAGTCCGAGTCAAGTTTGAAGTCTTTAAGCTGGAGTCCGAGTCAAGTTTGAAGTCTTTAAGCTGGAGTCCGAGTCAAGTTTGAAGTCTTTAAGCTGGAGTCCGAGTCAAGTCTGAAGTCTTTAAGCTGGAGTCCGAGTCAAGTCTGAAGTCTTTAAGCTGGAGTCCGAGTCAAGTTTGGAGTCTTTATTCACGAGTCCGAGTCGAGTCTCAAGTCATTTTATGTCTTACAAAAAAATTAATATATTCAAAAATCCTTTATTTTTATTTTTTAAAGAACAAAATATGACCTTTCTATCATCTGTTTTGCTTGTAATAAAAGTCCTAAGATATAAGGGATACATCCAGCCTTGCGTTATAATCCATTATAATGTAAAACAAAAAAAACTATTGTCCTGGCAACAAGACAAGTAGTCATTTTCAATACAGTCGCTGAGTGGACACAAGATGTCACCATTCACGTTTGTTACACAGCGTTGTTATTGACGACAAACATTATCAGAAAATAATCAAACCGAACGTTTCTAGTTGTTTCTAGTCAATAGAAAACTGTATGCATGCTGATTGTGATATGTTAAAATATGCGCTTTAAGCAATAAATGGATTAACATCCTTCTATCTTTCTCTTGTCTACATTAAGAGAGAGAAATGCTGCAAAAAAGATTGATAAAGTAAAACATAGTGCTAGGTAAAAAGTAGGGATGCACCGAATCCAGGATTCGAACCCTAGGCTTGCACTATGCACGCTCCGAGCACTGGTTGAACGCAATGATACCACCGTTGAAAGTGAAAATGGAACTTATGAACAGAAAACGTGTTCAGAAAATGTTCAAAAGAAGGCGATTCAAGTCGAGCTACATGTTCAATTTGCAATGCCGATTTGTCTCGTGATGACAAGGACCCTAAACAACAGCCGCTGTTAAAACATTTGCGTATGAAACACACGAGAGAATACGAGTTGTGCATCAAGGAATCTACAGACAGCAGCCAAAATGTATTTTATTTTACCGTGCAAACAGCCGCATATAGATCAGATAAAATATAAATAAAAAGAATAAAATACATAGGCCTACACTAAATATTTTTCACTTAAATAATTACCAAATTAAGATGACAAAACGAAAATACACTGAATCCGTAAGCTTTGAAGAACCGGAATCGTTTTTTTTTGTTCAAATAAAAATGCGGGCTAGTCTGGAGCACAGCCTGTTGACAGTTAAACCCGCGGCAGAAAACAACCTAAATTCTTCTGTCTCCGCAGCGCGCGAGCCTCCTGCACTCTCCGTTGTGCTGTTCTTTGAAACGACAGAGGACGACTCGGGGTAATTTTTCTATAAACCATCAGGAAACAGCGGCGAGAAGAACATACGCGACAATGTTTACTTTAGTAAACCAAAACCACACTATTAAAAGTCTTAAACAAGGCTTCAGATGGCACTGATGTCCCGGGAATACAGAGATAACGCCTCGCTAGAGTGGCCAGCCTCGGGAAGCGCTTTCATTTGCTTTCCACCAGTCAGGAGCTTGTACTACTGCTGTATTTTTTATCGAAATGGTCCCACACAGTAAGCTTTTCCATTGCTTCATTTTGCGAGATATATCTGGTTTGTGGTTGCACATGTCGACGCGTTCCGTGAGTAAACAAATAACGCTATACAGCATATTTTTCTTAACCATGAATCAAAAAACAAACAAGCAAACAAACAAAAAAGCGTTAAAAACATTTAAACGGTAGTATTAATCGGTCAAAGTTCTTACTTTCGGTTAAAGGTCCCGTTCTTCGTGATCCCATTGTTCAAACTTCAGTTAGTGTGTAATGTTGCTGTTAGAGCGTAAATAATACCTGTAAAATTATAAAGCTCAAAGTTCAATGCCAAGCGAGATATTTTATTTAACAGAAGTTCCCTTTCAAAGCCTACAGCGAACGGCCGGCTTGGACTACATCCTGGTACTTCCTTCATAAATGACGTCAGTAGAACAGTAGAACAGACTAACCTCCGCCCACAAGAATACGCGAAAAAAGGGGGCGTGGTCTTGTTGCTGTCCCACGTGGAGAAGAGGACGTGTCGCGTGGAGAAAAGGAAGTGGTGCGTTTGAGTTTGTTTGTCGCCATGTCGTCGAGACGCTGTTATTTTCATCCCGGAGTCAAATCACCTTTGTTTGGCTTTCCCAGGGACGCTGTAGAGATCATTGAGCGCATAGCCGCATACATCTCCCGTTAAGAGGCTTGACCTTTCCGTACAACTTGCGCTAAGCTGCTGTCGAATCACAACACAGGAACCGTGCCATGTGCGCTAAGCTGCTGTCAAATCACAACACGGGAACCGCTGGCACAATCAGAACTCGTTACGTATTTCTGAAGGAGGGACTTCATAGAGCAAGGAACTCGTCAGCCCGTTTTTAGGAGAGTGAAAACAGCAGTGTACAGATAAGTAAATTGTGTGAAAAATACTGTTTTTTTACACGCGAAACATGAACGCATGTTATATTGCACACTGTTAACACAACCAAAGCTTCAAAAACACACAAAGAACGGGACCTTTAACGGTTAAATGGTCAATAGCATCCCTACACAGCTGTGAAAGTTGTTTACTTCGTTAATGTGTTCTCTGTGATAATGGACTGAGGATGGGAGAAGGATTCGGTATTCGGTTTCGGCCAAACCCCAAAAATCTGGATTCGGTGCATCCCTAGTTTAAAGGTTAGATTTTCTTCATGTTTTAACAGGCTGGCAATCCAAAAGTGCCAGCCGGCTACACCACAGTAAAACAGCGAGCTGTGTGAGTTAATGTCACTAACCTCTGTGGACGCGATATCTAATAAAAGGACGTTTCTGGGTCTTGAATTGTTTTCCACACATTCTTTGCATCTAGCCGATCTGACACGCTAATAAATCCATATGTGAGAACATATGGCACGATGGATCCTGTCATGTTTCATGGGACTCGTACGCACGCAATACACAGACATCCGTAATGAAATTCTATAACAAGGGTCGATCTACCACGTCACGTACACGTGAAGCAGATATTATAACATTCAAATAAAGATTTTTTTTTAAATTTACGATGGATAAGGATTAAAGACTTGAGTTGTTTTTAAAATTTCACTAGTCTTTTTTGTCGAGTCGAGTCAAGTCTGAAGTAATTTCAGTTCGAGTCCCAAGTCTGAAGTCTCATAAAATGCGACTCGAGTCCAAGTCACTAACTCGAGTGCCCATCTCTGGTTTCTATTAGATTTATCACATGACTACATAATAATATATATTAATGAACATTAAATATTGATTTAATTGGTATCAAACTTGGGTTCGGACAAGCAATCAAACACGATTCACACTTTTAGTTAAGATAAGGGCAACATAAACACTCACCCCATTCTGGCGGCACAGCAGCACAATGAACTCCCAGATGAGGTAGGCGGAGTCTTTGTCAATAAGGTCATCGTTTCGCAAACACTCTTGGGCTTTGTTCTGAGCAAACTTTATGACATCCACCTTATGAGTCTCCTCTCTGTGGACACACACACACGAGATGATGACTGGATTGTTTGACTGTGTACGTGGCTCTGACAGTGTCAGACTATACACGTGTATGCCTTTACTCAGTAAATGAAGGATGGTTCTTACTTGACAAGCGGACCAGGGAATGAACGCATTTCTGACTGTTCTGAAGAATCCTGCAGAATTGTCTGGAATAACATCACAGTCAAGATATCAAAAAGAATAACATCACAAAAGCATAACAAAACTACACTGTTGAGGATCACTGGGAAATATGGCCCAAAGTTAACCTAACACAAACTTCTGATCACAAGGCAACTTAATCTGTTATAAAGTCTTACTTATTAAGGGGTAATACTTATTTTACAAAGTAGGTAATTAACTAGATAGACAAGTTGTTTTTAAGAATTTATGAACTGTAAAAATGCTTCAATTGTAGAGATACCAGTGATTACTTGCAATTGATGATTTATATGTTAGCATAATTCATACTCTGTTCCAGTTGTTACCTCCATGCTGTGGATTTCCACAAGTGTGGGCTGACCAGCAGAGGGCAGGTTGGGTTGGACAAGGATCAGCTGACCAGCCGGACCAAACCGAGCACAACGATGAGGAACAGAATACTTCTCTGGGGTCAACGGCCTTGGAGGAGCTGAAAAAGGAAAAAAGAGTGAGAGAAAGACACAGAGTTAATGTTAGATTTAATTATAATAATTTAATTAGTGTTAGAGCATGTGCATTAGGGGTGAAATTCATGCTTTATGTATTTTAATGCTGGGAAACACTTATGTCAAGCCAAGGTTACGATTGTTACCTAAAACCATATTCCTTAATTGAAATAAGGCAACATTTCTCATTTTTGTTTAGTATTAAAATATACTAAAACTATACAGAAATAAAAACTAAACATGTTAAAATGAATGTACTATAATAGTATATGAATGATTCTAAAATACCACTGCGTCAAGCAATTAACCTCTAAACTAGATAAATGAGTAGAGAGATAAGTTGTGTACCTAAAACACGGAAACTGAAAAGAAAATCCCAATAACAATTGCAACATTATGGTGGAAATGTAAGCTTATGATGACTGATTTGTGTTTGAGTGTAACACTTACGCTGCTCCGGGGCAGTCCAGGTGTTGTCAGCAGAGTTATAAGGAATCTGACTGTAATTTGCAGTATCTGAAGGGTTAGCATATTGGCTGTAGGTGTAATCCGCTGGAAGAGTGGTCCCAGTGGTATCATAGGCTGCACTGACCAAGTCTGGTTGACTCCTGTACACCTGACTCTGCAGAAAGAAGAAATGTGTTACATACAATATGCAGATACACACACACATTAAACCTCACCTAAAATCACACAAACACACACCTGCTGTGACCGTGAACTGAAGCTACTGCGTCGACTGTGTGATGAATGTACGCTGTGCGCTGATTGTTCACTGTGAACTGAACGGCGGTCAAATTCGTCAGCGTACGGGTCGCGCCGACGGCTGTCATCATCAAAGCTGGAGTCATAACCAGGGTAATACCGCCATGGATCATCATACCCTTCTCGTGCCCTAGTAACAATTACAATGAAAACTCAGTTAGAGATGTGTTAGCATGTTAAAATAAAGATTTATTGTATGGGTGTATGAGTCTACCTGTTTGGATATTGTTGGTTGTAGTACGCCTCCCCTCTTCTGTAACCATCAATGTCATAGTACCAACCATATGTCGGATCATAATAGGCTTTGTAGCGTGGATCATAAGCAGCATTTGGATCATACCACCTGCTCTTATCTGCATACACAAACACACCCATAAGAAAAAAGCCACATTCAGCCCTTGGATGCATAGAGAGGAGGTGTCTGTAGTGCTGAGCAGTCTTTACCTCCATAGGCTTCGTACTGTCTCTTGTAGTAGTTTGCATAGTATTCGTCATAGGCACTACGGCTGGATCTAGAAAAGTCTTCTGGATACCCCTGTCTGAGATCAAAAATTAGATAGAAAGACAAGGGAATTGTGTTATTGAAAGTTAAAAACAAATCATTTAAAGCTCTCAGTCTGAGGATGCTTTGAAACCAGGGCTTTCGGTGAAACCAATGATAACAACAGACTTGGGTTTTCTTAACACAGCTGCACACCACCAAACCACATCAAACTCTGGGACTGATTGAAACATTGGTCTATGTTTAAAGTGGTGTATTCAAGAGCTATCCTGTGCATGTTACGTTGTTGCAGAAAATCAAAGATGTTACAAGTTGTTCACAGCTGCTTCTAACAAGCTATGATATGCAAGGATACCACGGTTTGGACCCAAACACGGTTTGATTGCAACTAGGGTTGCAAAGGGGCTGAACATTTCAGGTAAATTTCCAGAAACTGTCCAAAAAATCCTGGAAAGTTTCCAAAAATTCTCGAAGGTTTCTGGAAACTTTGCAACCCCAACTCCAACCAAGCAAATCAAAACAATTGTGAAAACACTCTTTCACCTGGAGTTGGGTCTGTCCGAGTATTGGCTGGTTCTAGAACTCGGCCTCTCTGGTTGACGTTCAGCTTCCCGGTAGCCAGGATTTTGACCATCATACCAGCCATATCGAGGATCTCCTCTCCGGTAGGCATCATCCTACAAAATCAAAACAAATAGAAAAAAGTATGGATATTTACTAAGTCATGGATATTTACTTAGTCATTTACTAAGTCACTAAGTCGTTGGTACAAAGTGTGCTAGCATTTCAAAGCTTTGATAAGTGGAAACATAAGTTTAAACTGCACCTGATAGTAGTTTTGAGATCTGGGATCCACAGGGTACTGGGGTGGGTACGGCAATCTTCCATCCTGATACTCAGGGTAGGCTCCTGGGTAGTACCCTGCGTAGCCTGGACCAGGGGGCATCGCAGGAGGAGCTGGATAACCTGACGGACCACTTAGAGATGAAGAAGGTCTTTGGGGTTCTTGAAGGGGCTGGGGGGCATAGTTTCCAGCTTGGGGTGGGTAAGATAATGGTGGGGCAGATCCGGGTCCAGTAGGAGGGGCACCAGGATGAGTTGGAGGGACCTGTGGAGGAGGCTGGTGTTGAGCTGGAGGTGGATGGGTAGGGTGGGAGGTGTGAGTCAGATCATTGTCGGGATGGTTGCTGGAGGGTCGTGGGGGGTTAGAGACCTGCTGAAGGGGCAGAGCCTCGCTGTCAGACTGCCCACCCTGCTGTGCATCTTTGGTGACCTGCAGATAAAAGCCAGGCGTGTTATTCACCAAGCCAGCAGGATAGGCTTTTTGAGAGACAGCAGGGACTGATGTCAACTGATTTGTTGACTGTGGTTGGTGCATAGAAAAATCAAGCAGTTCATAATTTGAAGGTTGATTGTGATTGGTGGCGGCAGCAGCAGAAGGCAGGGCTTGAGAAACAGAAGGCGGAAGAGATTGGCTATCACCTCTAAGAGACTGGGCCCTTGAGAGCACGGGTCTTGCTGCTTGTACAGAGGGCTGAACATCATTGGCCTCTCGAGCTAGATTCAAGAGGCCTTGAGTGGAAGAAGGGCTGAAGTTTACTGGTGTCTGAGAAAAGAGAGGCTGTGGCTGATTGATCACAGAAGACTGAAGGGGTGAGTGAACATGTGCTGCTGTCTCTTGAGGACTTGTCTGATTTAAAGGTTGCGAGAGGTTTGGAGAGGAAACCAAACTGTAATTAGAGGAAGGCGGCGCAATCAGCACGGGCTGGTTCAGGGCCTCTACGGGAGGCGAAGTCACTAGCAAGGAGGCATATCCCAAACTTGCCTGAGGCGTGGAGTCTGGCGGAATCTCTAGGTTTTCAGAGGGAGGTTGTGGATCTGGCTTAACTGGATGTAAATCAAGAGGGCCATCCTCTGGTGGCTGGATGACTTCAGATGGATGTGCAGGAACAAATGTTGCAGCCAAAGACGGTGCTGCAGGGGCTAACAGTATGTTAGCACCTAGACTGGCAGTGTCATTTTGAGCCCAGAGTGTAGTAGCAGGACTCTCAATTGGGCGTCGTGCTCCCTGAGCCCGAGATGAGGGTCGACGTTCCGAGAGGTAAATGGTCTCCAAGTTGTCTGGGGGTTGTTCTAAGTTGCCAGGCTGAACGTCACGTCCACCCTTTTCCATTACCATACGTGCACGATCAACCTCAGCAGGTCGAACTCCTACACCGTGCGAGCGGACAGGCTCAAAGGAGGAATTTGCACTTGCCTGAAACACACCAACTGGTTTAGGTGGGCTAGGAGTTGGGAAAGTAGGACTTGCCTCTGCAGCTGGGTTGGAGTCTATCTGTTCAAAGTATCCACCAGTGGAGGGGTGCAAAGGAGGGTGATCTGGTGGTCGGGGACTCTCCTGTTGGATAAACGTTCCTACTAAACCTTGTTGTCGCCGAGGGATGTGGCCACTGCTGTGAGGACCGTGTCCACTGCTGTGACTGACGTTACTGTAGCTGGATGAGACACTTGCAGAGCGGGCAAGACGAGGAGCAGAGTCAGGTGTCTCCAAGTTAGGCCCCCCCTCAAAGGGATGGCTTGAGGGTGGCTCATTAGGCAGCACTTCCTGGTTTGGAACACATTCCAGATTCTCCACCGAATCACACGGCCCTGCCCCAGCTCGAATGTTACCACTGTCATTCAAATACGGACCAGAGAACTCAGTCGTCGAATGGAGAGGGTGAAGAATCCCATTTACACGTCCCTCCCCTGACAGTGTTTCTTCATTTTCAACATCATTTCCCCCAAAGAACATTGAGAGACTTCCGGAGTCACTGGGGACTTCAGAGTAGGGGACAGGGCAGGCACGCTGAGACTGATCCTGGGGGCTCTGATTGAACCATGGCTCTAAGGGTCCACCTGACTGACTGAAATAATTCTGAGCCAGGAAGTGGGAGTTCTGCTGCTGAGATGCACTAGGCCCAGTCACATTTGGTTGAGCTAACTGACCGCGATTCTGAGATTGTGTCAAAGGTGAGGCTGTGGAGAGAGGCTGTGGAGAGTGGACAGGGGGTGGGACTTGAGCTTGGAAATGCTGAGATGGGAGATCATTGGTTGGCTGAAAGTAGTTTTGAACGGAAGGTGGACGGCTTCCGTGGTCATGAACCCAGTGAGAAGGTAGGGGAGGCGTTGGCTGAGATTGAAAAGGAGCCTGGGATTGAACTGGAGGTGTTGGGGCAGTGGAGGGTGGATGTGATGGACTAGAACCGAAAGGAGGAGCAGGGTTAGGCAACTGTGCAATATAGGGCATTGATTCTTGAGAATTAAAGTATCCTGGTTCTGCAGGAGGAGGGTTGGAATTTGGCGCTTGTCCTGGAGGAATAGGTTGTGGTGTAAAAATTCTAGGTGGTGGGCCAGGAGAGGCTGCCTGCGCTGTTCCTGGTGGTGGCCCTTGTGGTGGAGCCGCTGAGTTGAACCCTGGCAGGGGAGGGCCTTGCATGGGAAGTGGGTTGCTGTTTGTGGGTGGAGCTTGGCTTCCCCCTGCCATGGGCAAGAAACTTTGTCTCCCGAAGGCAAAAGGATCAGTCACTGGCTGGGTGGGTGGGGCAGCCGGTGTCATAGCAGCTGCAGCCCCATGTTTGTGGGGTCGAGTTCTTCTGAAGGCATTGGGGCCACCGGAGGAAGGCGGAGGTCCACTAGCTCCAGGAGGGGCTGCCCGAGGAGGAGGCTGCATCGTTTACACTCACAGGTCTCCAAATTGTCTAGATTTACTGGAGATCTCACTATAATGGAAAAACACAGATTAATGTCATATATCTTGGTGCAACGATTTTATGGTTTAACCACAGGGTTTCCCCATTATCAACATGCATCATAAGAACACACATCCAAAGTTCAGTTAATACTGCTAATAGCTGCTCAACTAAATTAATGAGCATTCTGCTTTTAACATCATATGCAGTGAGAGTGTCAGCCAAGGGGCAACATGACACCTCTATAAGAGTACACAAAAGTGTCACTAGTGCACACAAACACCTCACACCTCACCCACTCATGAAGACATCTATGCTATTGCATAACTGTAATTGGCATCAATTTTGTTTTCATGCTGACTTTATACCAAAGTTTATCCTCTTGAACACAAATATCATCACACCATCTAATATTCATAAGTCTTATGATGACCAGGTGTAAAACAGCCACACTCTACTATGTTGGCATATGAACAGTCACCACGATAAGACACCCGATATCAGGCACACTGCGGGCCGGGTGTTAGAAAGAAATGTGCATTAAGTTACATTGAACTTTGAAACCTGTCAGACATTTTTTTAAAAGCAGGGGGCCTCCTCACCTCTACAAGTGCACAGTAGGATAGATGCAGTTTATGTTTATGAAAATATAGTTTATCATTAAACAACAATGTTCACACCACCGTTGACAGTTTTAGTGGTTTAAAACAACGTCATAGTGGCATACAGAATTGGAGAAATGTTTGTACACTCATACTGTAACAATGTTTTAATACTAAACTGTTTTCAACACTGTTTTCTTGAGCACCAAATCAGCATATTAGAATGATTTCTGAAGGATAATGTGACCCTGAAGACAATTCAGCTTGGAATTGTGCAAATCGATTTGACAATATTTTCAATTAGAAAACCGTTATTTTAAATTAAACTTTTTGAATGTTAGTGTATGTGAATTTCTTTACAGAGCTAGAATCTAGACAAAGGGTGGCAACTTTGAAGAAGCTCAAATATATAGTAGTTTTGATACGTTTTATAACATTATATTGGTCACTTCACATACAGAAGCATGTGTGTTGTTCATAGTTTTGATCTAAAATGTGGGAAACGGTAATGAGCAGGTGTCCAAACTTTCGACAGATACTGTACAAACAGTGATACTGTCTCTGCTTACAATTTTAATCTTTAGGCGGTACTCATATATAACACTGCATATGAACACAAAGATTACAAAAATGTATGAACTTAGGGTGACTAGGAAGGGCCAGGGCCAGGGCCAGGACTTAGGGTGACTAGGAAGGGCCAGGGCCAGGAAGGGCCAGGACTTAGGGTGACTAGGAAGGGCCAGGACTAGGAAGGGCCAGTTAGTCCCGATGTTAGCCACCCGTTCTGCACTGAATTTCAACTGCTTCCCTTGGGTTGGAGATTTAAACTCCCTTTGTGTAAATCAAATAGATATAAAAATTCCTTCATACCTGCTGCAATCATGTTTTTAAATGATCTATTATAAATGTGAGTTACTGTATTGTGTATTGTGTACGTGTATGTATACTGCTGTCTACAAAATAACTGCCTTTAAAGACAATAAAAGTTAACTCAACTCAACTTAAACAGATTGTTAACAATAATGCAGCAAGGCAAGGAGGACACTGGAATTTCTGGAGCCTTGAGGGCTGTAATTCATATGTTAAGGTTGACGTATAACAGTCTAATTGTGTTGCCACATAGTGGACTACTTTTCTTAGTCATTTACAGATTCAGACAGACTTTTTTGAGATGTAATGACAACATCATATAATCCAAAACATTCTTAATCAAAAACATGCAAGGTCAGAGAATATATAGTGACAGGTGTCGGTTCCATCGAGTGACTGATCATTTATCATTTATTAACATTCATATTTTGCATTAATTTATATACTGCATTATATCCGGCTCAAATGCGGACACGTACAGCGCTGGATTTACCCACTGATGTCACATCCTGCTCTTTAATTCCTGTCTCTTCAGCTACATCAGCAAATGTAGATAAGATAGGTCTTGTACTAATGTATTTAAAACAAACAAAAATAATGACATTGTGATCATGCGGATCATGCTGCTTAGAATGAGTAGACAAAACTGTCAAAACAAAACACACACTAGATGAACTTACACAGCAGTGTAAAGCAAGCAGTGCAGGCAAAACACAAAAAGCAGTAGCTAAACCACAATATAACTAATCAATAGAGCCTGCAAATTAAATTACGCCCCCTGATCGAAATCTAATGGACATGCCACGAAAAGAAACACAAGAGAATAAACGTAAAAAATGTCAATAGAGGATGCGAGGCATTGCAGATGACAGCTGACTGGGCCATTAGCCGTTAGCATGCTAACATTTACAGTTAATCCCTCGAAGCACAGAGCTCTCTGAGGCCAAACATACAGGTCCACACGGAATCTCTTACCTGTTATCTTCCAGTCGAGATGCCCAGATACAAACAAAACTCGATATGAGCGCGGCTGGAGTTAAGATTCTCAAAAAAGTGCAGGACACCGCGGCTGACACTTGTCCGCCATCTTGGCCGAGCGCGTCCTGCTTGGCGACGTGTACATGTGACGTCAGGGATCGTTCCCTTTGGCCACGCCCCATACACGACAAAAATAACAAAAACAAATAAAGATAAAATATTGCATGGCCACCATAATATGCTCAGTGTGGGCTGTAATTTGTGTTAAAATACGATAGTAATAAAACGACGCTATTGTACGTTAACTGCACCGTTATTATGAAGACAAATATATGACGGGACAGACTGGCCTACAGCTAAATACCGCCCCCTCTTGACCTCGGAGTGTAATTGAAGGATTTAATATTGCACATAAACAGAAGTGGACGAGCGGTTCAAGGTTTTTAATCAAAATAAAAAACTTAGAAATGTTAATCTACACTGATTAAATGACAATGAAATGTTACCTTACAAATAACTGTGAATTTAATAAATGCAAGTAAAATACTGGTTCTGTGGGTGGCACTGATTGTAAATATTAGCAAATTTGTATACTTTAAGATTAAACATTACTCAAAATACAGCTCTTTATCATTTATGCAATCTTAGTTGCATTTCATTTTCTAAAACTGAATTGATATTTAACAGGCATGATCAGATATAATTTTCTAAATTGGTATTTCGCATTTCTCATCGATTTTATTTTTACCATACAATAAAACAAGTCATTTATTTTATGGTTATGGTAAATGCTGACTTGTATTTGAAAAACCTTGCAGGTACTGCAACAGCTTGTACATAACTAGTATTACATATGAAGAGTTCAGATGCAAAAGCCTCTAAGTCCGTCTGACGTTTTTCTATAAAATAAGCATTTTTGTCAGGCTTCTGTGTATAGGTTTCTACCCAAGTACCGGTACTTCTGAACGGGCTGAGGCTGGGATTTAGTGGGTTTGAAGTGAAAGTATTTTACGAACGTATACTATATGCGGAGAGCATTCACTCAGTATGGTTATCTCATTTTTGACCGAAGTGGCTTTCAGAGGCTTCTGCATCTGAACTCTTCATATATACATTACACAAACAAAACAAAAGGGAAAAAGATTATATGCAGCAGAAAACATGGCTAACGTTACAGAAAGAAAGCCTGTAGAAAATAAATGAGCACAGGTCAATTCAGAATAATTTGTTTTTATTTTAGCATTTGTCTTGATGGAAATGCTTACAAAATGTATAAAACTAACAGAGGGTAAAGCAAACTAAGATGTCTGAAGACACAAATAAACAAACAAACACATAATTCTAAAACTATAATAAATAGTGAAACATCAAAGCAGGATTCTCTGAAGGGTTTTGCATTTTTGTTTGCATAAAGAACACTCCCGATTCTGGAAGTGTCTGAAATCACACACACACACACACACACACCTACATCTAATGATATCCACTGTTATGGTCCAGTAATCATGATCTGTGAATGGATCTCTCATATCAGGCGTAACGTTTGTACAGAGATCCTGTGTTTACAGTAGTGTATCTTGAGCTGCAACCGCTGTTTTTGGTCACTATACTGCGCCCGAATCACTATGTGAACGCATACAAGAGTGTATATTCTTCTGTATCTATGTGTTGGTGTGCGTGTATGTGTACAGACATTTGTATGTACGCACTTAGTCTATATCCAGGTCGCTGTCTGAATCGGTAGGGTGAGTGACAGCGGCATTTCGAATAGACGAGTGCGTGTTCGGCTGTGTGTATTTCTCTGGAAGAAGGCCGTATTCCTGCAGCAGAGCTTCGACGTCTGTGGCGTAGAAGTCATCCCCAAGCTGATCGGACACACGCACCAGATTCCCCACCAGCTCGCCTCCGCGGTACAGCAGCAGCGCCGGCAGAGCCGAGCTGCGGAACAGAGCGCTGGTGCCGACCGCAGAGCCGCGGACACGGCAGAACTTCACCTGCGGGTCACAGACAGGGACAGAAAAATAAGCAGAAACATGCATACAATATATGTTCCATAATCACTGATGCTTGTGAGATAATGAGATTTGAGAGATATGGCAGCGGGGAATATTTTCCAATTTAGTCTGTTCCTTAGCCTGGATGCCAGCCGAACTTAGCCCCACCCACAACATTTTAACTCGGGCAGTTCGGTCTGGACTTGATCCGTAGAGAAGTTATTATGCCCAAACAGAAACTGTTCGGACCAGTGAAATTGTCAGGGCGGGCTTTAGACGATGATGGACAGATGATAAACAGTGACGTAATCATCCACGTCATCAAAGGCGCTTGCTTGGGTTGAATTTGTTCTAATCCTAAACGGAGAACTTGTTCATATATGCATTCACCTTTACTATTTCTCTCAGAAATGATGATCGTGTTGGTAAGTACTCCGTGTTTCCTTAAATTCTTTTTTTACAACACCGGCAAACATCGTTTACACTCATCTTTTTCTTCTAACGTTACTTAGTCCAGCGTGCGTGCAGACAGGGTTGCCAAGTTTTTACAACAAAACCCGCCCAATCCCGATTGCTACTCAAAACTAGCCAAAAACAAGCCCAATAGCTTTCCGGGGGGGTTCTCCAAAAAAAAAAAGGCATTTGGGGGGTAAAATATGTGTTATTTTGGCTGGACTGCCTGCTAAAATTCGCATTCCTGGGTCTGTATATCACATAATCAGGGCCGCTTCAACCCGCGGACTTTGCAACACAGTGCAGTTGAGTTCTGTTGACATTTGACAACTAACGTTATGCCTCGCTCCGTTGCTCTGATTGGTTGTAGGTCTATCCAATTGAGGTCTTTCCTGGTTCGGTTGAAACACGCCCCATAATCACAGCCCAACGGAGCAGCATCAGACTCAAATTCTGACTAGAATTGAGTATGACAACGTCAGGCTATCTGTTCCTCATACAAAGTCTTGCTTTAGAAGAATTTAAATGTAGCCAAGCAGTGTTATTTTAGTATCATTGAGACACTATTAGATAGTTAATTTTATTAATTATATTATTTATATTTCATTAGGAATCATTGATTTAGTTATTAGTTTTGTTAAGGTTGAATGTGAAGTTTAAGAAATTTTGTTGTTTTATTCATTTTATTTCAGTTTTAGATTGAGTTATTTTAGAACATCAAAATTAACTAAATTAATTATTTTTTAATGTCTTTAGTTTTTATTAATTTTTCAGTACACCAAGTTTAACTAAATAAAAATGAGGAATGTTGAAATAATGAGAAACTAGCAGAAATTGAAGTATGCTTTTTTTCTATATTTAATTTCAGCTAACATTTAAGGAATGGAAATCTATTTTTTATGGGTTTTTTAGCTTTAGTTAACTACAATAACCCTGCTGATAAGTAATTTTATCAGGTTTTTTGTGTGAGATTTGAGCTACTTTCAATTGTATGGAAAAGGAGCAGGTATAGATATTCGGTTAAAAATCTCCTTTTGTATTTCATAGAAGAAACAAAGTCATATGGGTTTGGAAAAACTTGAGGCTGAGTAAAAAACAATTTTCATTATTTGGTTAATTATAACTTTAAGACTACTACTATTAATAATAATAATAAAATTACTAAATCAATATTATTATTAAAGGGATAGTTCACCAAAAAATTAGCCCATGATTTATTCACCCTCAAGTCATCCTCGGTGTATATGACATGCTTCTTTTGGACGAATACAATCAGAGTTATATTAAAAAAGTCCTGGCTCTTCTAAGCTTTATAATGGCAGTGATTGTTGCTTCGTTTTTGAAGTCCATAAAACTGCATTTATCCATCATATAACTGCTCTAATATATATTTCGATATATAAGAGAAGAGGGGCTTGAGTTTGTTGCCCAGCCCTATAACGAGAGGCGTTTAAGCTTGCGATGCTCATATACATCACGTCAGGGGTTAGTCTTTCGCCGTAAAATGACTACTCGGCTGACCAATAGATATTTTAGTCTATAAAGTTTTAAATATGGATATTTTTCTTACACAAATGCATCGCTTCGCTTCAGAAGCCTTTATTATCGCCCCGGAGCCGTGTGGAGCAGTTATATGATGGATAGATGCTTTTTTATGGACTTCAAAAATGACCCAACAATCACTGCCATTATAAAGCCTGGATTAGCCAGGACATATATAAGAAAATAATTTATTCGTCTGAAAGAAGAATGTCATATACACCTAGGATGGCTTGAGGGGGAGTAAATCATGGGATAATTTTCATTTTGGGGTGAACTATCCCTTTAATAAATGACAATAAAAAAAGTTTTATTCTCATTAAATATTAAATAGTTAAACTGACCAGCATTAAACATATTTGATAAACACCATGGCTTGGTTTTACAGACAGAGCTTAGATTAAACCAGGATTAAGCCTTAGTTGAATTAGGACATTTATGTAGCTTTTTATAAACATGCCTTAGAAAAAATAATTACTGATGTGTATCTTGAGACAAAACAATGGCACTGACATATTTTAAGATATCTCAGTGCAAGTTGCATTCAGTTAAAACAGATCAAACATGCATTTTAGTCTGGGACTAGCTTAAGCCTTGTTTGTGAAACCAAACGACATCAAGACAAATGAAAGCCCTAAAATGAAACAATTTCTTCATCTCTGTTACCATTGGGTACTGCAGTGCCAGGCAGAGCAGGCTACCATCCATGGCCTGGCAGGCGGGCACCTCTGGCTCATAGATGTGGACCAACACCAGAGTGCTCTTGCCCTCCTCGTCGACAGCGCTCAGGAACTCCTCCCCCGACGAGATGTCAATCACCTTTTCAAAGCGCCGCCCTGCACACAGCTGTCGCCGCATCGCCTCCATGCGCTGCAGACGATACTGCTGGAGGAAGGCCTCATCATCATCATCATCCTCTTCCTCCTCTTCTTCATCCACACGGAGATTCATCTGCAGACAGAAAAACACATACACATAAAATAACAAGTTAATCGCTAAATTTACTCTCCTAATGGAGTCCCTTGCAAAGCATGCTGGGAACTACAGATCCACAGCCCAGTTAGCTGTCAACACAAATATTTCATGCAGTTTTAACACAAACACCCACAGCTCATGACCATAGGTGAGAGTAGGAATGTAGATTGACCGGTAAATCGAGAGCTTTGCCTTGCAGCTCAGCTCCTTCTTTACCACGACAGACCGGTACATCGACTGCATTACTGCAGAAGCTGCACCGATCCGTCTGTCAATCTCCCGTTCCATCCTCCCCTCACTCGTGAACAAGACCCCAAGATACCTGAACTCCTCCACTTGAGGCAGGAACTCTCCACCAACCTGAAGTGGGCAATCCACCCTTTTCCGACTGAGAACCATGGCCTCGGACTTGGAGGTGCTGATTCTCATCCCAGCCGCTTCACACTCGGCTGCAAACCGTCCCAGTGCATGCTGAAGGTCCTGGTCCGAGGAGGCCAACACGACAACATCATCCGCAAAAAGCAGCGACGAAATCGCATGGTCCCCAAACCGGACACTCTCCGGCCCTTGGCTGCGCCTAGAAATTCTGTCCATAAAAATTATGAACAGAACCGGTGACAAAGGGCAGCCCTGCCGGAGTCCAACATGCACCGGGAACAGGTCTGACTTACTGCCGGCAATGCGAATCAAGCTCTTGCTCCGGTCGTACAGGGACCGAACAGCCCTAAGCAGGGGGCCGTCGACCCCATACTCCCAGAGCACCCTCCACAGGATGCCACGAGGAACACAGTCGAATGCCTTCTCCAAATCCACAAAACACATGTGGACTGGTTGGGCAAACTCCTATGAACCCTCCAGCACCCTGGAAAGGGTATAGAGCTGGTCCAGTGTTCCACGACCGGGACGAAAACCACACTGTTCCTCCTGAATCCGAGGTTCCACTATCGGCCGAATTCTCCTCTCCAGTACCCTGGCATAGACTTTCCCGGGGAAGTTGTAATGGCATCTTTTTATGAATGAAGGCCAGTATCACTGATATTAATGTCTCTATGAAACATTAATGACGTTACATTACAGTATAACTGAAAGCTCCCAATTTCAACATTTATTAGGCTTTAAAAAAAACTACTTTTAATTTAAGTGGACTTAAAACAATCTTTAAATAAACCCATTATAATAAATGTTATTTTTACCTGTGGCCTTCCCTGTTAGACATATACAGAAATGTAGTAGTTATCAAACACCTTTCTTAACTGCATAAATAATAAATGAAATATAGATGAATCATCATTAAAGCTACAATTTTCTCTGTTCCCGCTGTTCTTTGATGAACATTAATGACAGGCATCATCAGTGCTGCTGTCACTTTAAGAACGGCCGTTGACGAACATGACACGGATCTGACGCGCATCTCATTTCCTCACAACTCTTTAAGTTAATTTAAGACGTTATTTAACTAATTTAAGACTCCTAATATGAGAATACTCAAAATTCTCTGTGTTGTTGTTATTGTTTGTTCAAGAGCAAAAGAGAACTCTGTGAGCAGGAGACTGACGCGAGTCTGTCTGTGCGTCGAGAGTGTGTGTGTGTGTCCCTCGATTAGCTGACATGAGACGCAGCCACACAGACAGGACATTGACATACAGCGCGTTCTCGTCATGTCGCGCTTGGAAGCATTTACATGAATAGGAGCGTGATCATGTAACGCTAGGCAAAAATGGATATAAAAACGGATGCTGCGTTATTTGCGTTAAATATTTTTAATGCGTTAAGCTGAAAAAATGAATCGCCCGCGTTAACACGTTAATTTGCCCAGCCCTATTTTAAATATATTAGGTTCATTGAACAATTAAATTAAGTTGTGACAATTAGATATGTTTAAGTAAAGTGAACATCATTTAAATGTGTCATATCTATGAAGGGCTTCTTTTTTTGTTGTTGAGTGTTTCTCACTTTGCCTGCGATCTTATCCTGCAGCTCCTTCTGCTTCTGTTTGTCGGCTTCTTCTTCCAGATGAGACTTGCAGGTCATGCTGAGTTTCTTGATGAGCCGCTCCATCTCTTTCTGCTGCTCCACACGCTGCTCGTTCTCCAGCTGCTTGTATTTACGCCAGTCATTGATCACACCCTTCGGCCCTGTGGGAGAAACACACACGCAGTCAGTGTTTATGAACCTGGAGGCAGCATTATTTAATTAAAAAGAGGCTGTTGGGAATAGAAGTACAAATTTGTTTTCACATTTCACGTTTAACCGTACCGGTGTTGACCGAACTGCCATCTGCACTGTAGTCGAGTTCCACATCCAGCACCTCCTGGTCCCGGATGGTTTTGGACGCGTTCTCCTCATCCTCGTGGTCGCTCTCTTCATCCTCACTGCTGCTGTAGTAATACTGCAGCTTCTCCCCTAGAATCTTATCATCCAGCGTCGTCATGACTACAGACGGAGGCAAAGGTGAGAGACACATGGTTGGAGTGTTAATACAACTATAACACACTGAGAAGTAGGGCTGTGCGATTAATCGTAATTGATTACTCCCTCAGCCAAACCTAACATCCAAATCAGCCGAATAAGAGAGTGATGTAACTGTTGCTAAACTGCAGGATGTGCTTGATATTAAACAGTGTTATTAGAAGTGCATTAAGCCGCGAAAGAGATACTGTTCTTCCCTAGGCGGCGGACTTTCTTTTCCTTAGCAAAGTATATCGTGGTGGACTTCAGATACGTGACTAAACGTTTCAAATAGCCTACACACAAAAATGTCGAAATGCCATTTTGGCGAGTATCTTTGTAAACACAGTCGGTCTCTTAAGTGAACGCAAACACTGAGAAAGAGCACATGTGTAACAGTATATTGGATCCGTGCAGCTCTTAAAGTGACAGCAGCCTAATAAATCTGCTGCAGTCAGCAATGTTAATCACACAATAAAAGACGAAGATAAAATCACTCACTACTCTTGAATGAACAAACTGTACTTTTAATAAGGATTAGTCTATATTTAAAGGTGCAGTGTGTAGTATTTATGAGGATCTATTGACAGAAATGCAATATGATATACATAACTATGTTTTCAGTGGTGTATAAAGACCTTACATAATGAACCGTTCTGTTTTTATTACCTTAGAATGAGCCATTTCTATCTACACACACCGCGGGTCCCCTTTCAGTGAAGTCGCCATTTTGCGCCGCCATGTTTCTACTAGGGATGGGTGTTTTCGAATATTCGATTAGTTGATTTAATTATAGAATATCGAACAGTTTGTGCAATTATCGTCCCCCAAAAAATCCTCATGTTTTTGGTGCTGATGTAGTGGTGACGCGTTCATGAAACCAGAAGGAGGCAGGGATTTTTTTTGGGACGATAATCGCACAAACTATTCGATATTCTATAATTAAATAAACTAATCGAATATTCGAAAATCGCAACCCATCCCTAGTAGAACAACAAAAAAATATCACACACTAAAACTACCCTTTTGCTGCCCGTCAAGTGTTGGATATTCCTTCAAAAAATGCAAATCTAGTTCCCAGTAACCTCGTGAGGAACACAGACAGGGGCTGGTGAGAAATCCAATTAGCCCTCATCCCCTCTGGAGCTCATATCTAGGACTAATGACGTTAAAACACGCAATGCCTTCTATGTGAATGCATACAATCATAAATGCTATTTCGTAAGAAATGTGTATACATCTATCCGGTCTAAAAAGTAAACCGGTATTAGCTAATCTGTCAAACATGATCTGCTAACGTTACCTTGCTAAATTATATACAACGGATTATGTGTTTGAAACATTAATATATCTAAATGAATATTCAGTACTATTCACTCACAGTGGGCGTCGGATTTGCCATTTAAAAATCGATCAAAAACTAAATCATAAAAATTAGATTCCCCTGAATGTTTTGTTAGCATGTTATGCTATTATACTAGCTAGTCGGTTAACGCATCACAGCACGGTTCTACTAATAAAATAAAATATATGTATTATAATAAGCGGTGTTTTATGATTATTAACGCATTTATAATTTGGTAACCCGATTGAATCTTACCCAAATCTGGTTTGTTTTTCGTAGCTAATCGCTGAAACAGCCACTTCAGCTCAGCTTCTACACTGGCTCCAGAGAGCAAGCACGCGTGCTGACCAATCACAATGCAGAAGAGATGACTGACATGGGTATAGGCCAATGAGAGCTTCAAACGACTGACAGAAGGCGTTTCAAATGTTTATTTTCTTCAACATTTTGTTTTCAACCTTTAAAGGGATAGTTCAACCAAAAATGGAAATTAGCCCATGATTTACTCACCCTCAAGTCATTCTATGTGTATATGACATTCTTCTTTCAGACGAATACAATCAGAGTTATATTAAAAAAAGTCCTGGCTCTATGGAAGCCCGTTTCCGCCACTAAATAAAAAAATAAAAACAGTAATTGCGACTTTTTATCTCAGAATTCTGACTTTTTTTCTCACAATTGCGTGATATAAAATCAGAATTCTGAGATATAAAGTCAGAATTCTGTGATATAAAGTCAGAATTCTGAGATATAAAGTCACAATTGCGTGATATAAAGTCATTGATCTGCCGCGACCCGACACACGATGAGTTGTGAACACATTAATGAGTATATTAACTGTAGTTTGAGCTGCTAATGATGGAATGATTGTCTTATCATCTGAACGGCATTAATATCTCTGAGCAAACGCACTCTTGAGCGGATTTTAAGCGCAAGCTTTGGCGCAGAAACAACAGAACGGATGTGAGGGGCAACGCTCATTGAACATATTCTGATGTGTTATTATGGAAATATGATCCCAGAACTCCACCACCCTCAGAATGTGCTGTAATTCACGATGTCCTTAGAGAACGAGTGTGTCCAGTAATGACACGTCCAGTATGATCTGTCGCTACATACAGTCACCTGAGGGTGGCGCTGTTCTGGGATCATATTTCATTAATAACGCATCAGAATATGCTGTAATGCAAGATTTCGTTTGAGAATGAATTTTATTGACCTCCATGTGCTCGGTTTTGATAATATTTAAAATAATAAATGAATTGATCTTTAGCTAATGTTACAAATTCTAATAAAGTGATATAATTGCATATCATTAAATCTCAGCCGCAAACACTATCTAATGTCATCTTTCTCTGTGCTTTTAAATAGATATAGAGTAAGACATGTTAAATGCCTCCAAAGATAAATATGTGCAATATTTATTTGACAAGAACCTCTTACTCCATTCCCTGTTAATTCTATTGTATTCTGTTCCATAGCACACCTGTACATACAAATTTGTCTATTTTTGTTTATTATGCATATGTGTATCTCATTCATTTATCTTTATTCTTTATTGTGTACTGTGGTTGTCTCTGTGTACTGGAAACAAATTCCTTGTGTGTGCAAAAATGGTAATAAAGCTCCTTTTGATTCTTTCTGATTCTGGTTAAATACAAAAGAGCTACTCTGGTCCAATTTGTCACGTGCACCATTTATCGAAACATACAATATCATTTTACAGGAGTATATATTCACCGTTTAATGAAAACTGCTGGCCGATCACAACACGTCCAGTATGATCTGTCGATACATACAGTCACCTGAGGGTGGCGCTGTTCTGGGATCATATTTCATTAATAAGGCATCAGAATATGCTGTAATGTAGGATTTCGAGAATTAATAGAGTAAGGCATAGAGCTTAAATACAAAGAGGTACTCTGGTTGAATTTGTCAAGTGTGCCATTTATTAAAACATATACTTTCATTTTTTACAGGCTATAGGCTACTGTTTAATGAAAACTGCTCCATCTCAACCTCATATTTATAGTTACAACTATTCGGCAGCAGAACTCACTGTACAGAACTCACCTACATCAATTATTATTTTATATGAACATAATATAATATTAATATTATTTTAAATATTATCAAAACCGAGCACATGGAGGTCAATAAAATTCATTCTCAAACAAAATCTTGCATAACAGCATATTCTGATGCGTTATTAATTAAATGTTATTAATGAAAAATGTTATTAATGATACGTTATTAATGAAATATGATCCCAGAACAGCGCCACCCTCAGGTGACTGTATGTAGCGACAGATCATACTGGACGTGTCATTACTGGACACACTCGTTCTCTAAGGACATCGTGAATTACAGCACATTCTGAGGGTGGTGGAGTTCTGGGATCATATTTCCATAATAACACATCAGAATATGTTCAATGAGCGTTGCCCCTCACATCCGTTCTGTTGTTTCTGCGCCAAAGCTTGCGCTTAAAATCCGCTCAAGAGTGCGTTTGCTCAGAGATATTAATGCAGTTCAGATGATAAGACAATCATTCCATCATTAGCAGCTCAAACTACAGTTAATATACTCATTAATGTGTTCACAACTCTTGTGTCGGGTCGCGGCAGATCAATGACTTTAGGCTATAACTCGCAATTGCGACTTTATATCTCAGAATTCTGACTTTATATCACAGAATTGTGAGAGAAAAAAAGTCAGAATTCTGAAATAAAAAGTCGCAATTACTGGTTTTATTTTTTTATTTAGTGGCGGAAACGGGCTTCCATACATAATACCTGAAACTGCTCATGCAAAAAAAGTTGGCACAGCTGATGTTTTAAGAACTTTAGGGCCTAAATAATATGTATATATATATATATATATATATATTCAGAGCTGCCAACTCTCACGCATTGGCCGTGAGACACACGCATTTGATTGGTTTCACACGCTCACACGCCACACCCCCGATTTCTCACGCTGAAGTGTCAACCCGGTCAGTCAAATGCCTGAAAGATGAGTTTATCTATAGATCTACATGTTGAGCCGATCATGTTGATCGATTAGTTATGCTCTCGGTGAGGGGGTTCAAGATAAATGGGTAAATAAATACGGTGTTGTTGCGCGACCTAAAGCTACATTCCGTTTTGGGTTCTGACGAGAACGAGCCTTTAATGAGCGAAGTGGAGCGCTGTGACGCCCAGGGGTGCGTTTCCCGAAAGCGTTGTTCGCTAACTATGCTCACAAGTTCCGTCATTATAAGCATAGTTTAACGAGTCGTGTTTCCCGAAACCATAGTTCCAACGAACGTTCGCAAACAGCATCGCAAAGTTGATTTGCATACATTTTGTTCTTGGACTGATGTTAAATGTGTAGCCATTTTGCACTTTGGCAGCCAGTTTGAGATATAGGCTATATCTGAGTATTGTGTGTAATGATTCTGACAGTTTTTTTCCATATAAATGACTGGGGAAAAGTGTCCCAATAACCCTGAATTCACCCTATACTCTTTGAAATCATAATTACATTGCACTATGAAGCTTAAAACCCCAAATATTATAACATTCTTCATTAACAATTATTCAGTTATTTGTAACAATCTCATTGTAAAAAAAAAAAAGAAACAGAAAAAAGTGTAGCCAGCTCCTTTTTGATAGTAGGCTAACTTGTAGTGTAGCTACTTTTTCAAAAGGGTATAGCTTGAATGTAACTTAACTACTCAAAGTAGTTTTTACTACAACACTGTTTTTTTAGATCAACCACAGCAAAAAAAGAACCACACAACAGACAGAAGAGCAACAGACAGGACAGACAGTTTTTTTCCTTTTTCTTCCCTGTAAAAGTATGCTGTAGGTTGATGTATAATCAATTTGTTCTATTTAGACAAAACCTTGCCTCTAGGCCTAGTGCTTTAAAATTGTGTGTGTGTGTGTCTATAGGATATAGCCTACAACGCGTCATATAGATGCATTTATATTATTATCTATTTTATTTTTTGTTGTTGCAATTTTTGCTTTGTACGCGGCAAAATTTTGGTTGGCCCCACCAAATCTCACTCTAAGCTTTTTTGAAAAGTTGGCAGCTCTGATATATATATATATATATATATATATATATATATATATATATATATATATATATATATATATATATATATATATATATATATATATTACATAATTTAAACACAACATTATCAAAAACAGTCATTAATAATCATTAAAACACATGGAAAAGGCATATATTTCTCATGCTTCTGTGCCGACCATTCTGGCTACCGAGGGAATTCACAGCGGTCATCATCACAGCTGTGTATATTCCCCCACAAGCCGACACAGACCGGGCACTAAAGGAACTGTATAGGACAGTGAGTGAGCAGGAAACCGCGCATCCTGACGCTGCGTTTATTGTGACCGGGGACTTTAATAAAGCCAACTTCAAGCGCATCGCACCTAAATACCACCAACATGTTAACTTCAACACGCGAGGGAACCGCGTCTTAGATCACTGTTACTCTCCCTTCAAGGATTGTTACAAGTCCCTCCCGCGCCCACCATTTGGCAAATCGGATCACGCTTCCATCCTTCTTTTGCCCGCATATAGGCAAAGACTCAAACAGGAAGCACCCGCCCTCAGAACCATCCAGTGCTGGTCGGACCAATCAGATTCTATGCTACAGGACTGTTTTGATCACGCGGACTGGGAGATGTTCCGGTCGGCCTCTGATGACGACACCGAGGTCTACGCTGATAGCGTAACGTGTTTCATCAGGAAGTGCGTAGAAGACGTTGTTCCGACCAAAACAATTCGGCTGTACCCTAACCAGAAGCCGTGGCTAAATGGGGATGTTCGCGTGGCACTCAATGCGCGGACCTTCACTTTTAACTCCGGTAATGCGGAGGAGCATAAACAAGCAAGTTATGCCCTCCGGAAAACCATCAGAGCAGCAAAACGGCAGTACAGGGACAAGATTGAAGGACAGTTCAACACCACCGACTCCAGAAGCATGTGGAGGGGAATTAACACCATCACGGACTATAAAGGGAACACAAACTCCACCGTGAACACCGCTGCCTCTCTCCCGGACGAGCTAAACACCTTCTATGCTCGCTTTGAGGGAACTAACACCGCCCTCGCGGAGAGAGAGCTCGCGGCTGAAGATACAGAGGTTAGTGCACTCTCCGTATCTGTAGCGGATGTAACCCGATCCTTCCGGCGGGTGAACGTCCGTAAAGCCGCGGGTCCAGACGGCATTCCCGGCCGCGTGATCAGAGCGTGCGCGCACCAACTGGCTGGAGTTTTCACGGACATTTTTAACCTGTCCCTCTCCCTGTCTGTGGTCCCCACATGCTTTAAAACGTCCACTATTGTTCCTGTACCTAAGCAGTCAAAAACCACCTGCTTAAACGACTGGCGTCCTGTTGCTCTGACCCCCATCATCAGCAAATGCTTTGAGAGACTAGTCAGAAACCACATCTGCTCTGTTCTCCCCCCCTCACTGGACCCACTGCAGTTTGCATACCGCACAAACCGCTCCACTGACGATGCCATTTCATCTACAATACACACTGCTCTCTCCCACCTGGAAAAGAGGAACACATATGTGAGAATGCTGTTTGTGGACTACAGCTCAGCATTCAACACCATTGTGCCCTCCATACTTGACATTAAACTCCGGGCTCTAGGCTTAAACAGCCTGTTATGCAGCTGGATCCTGGACTTCCTGTCAAACAGACGCCAGGTGGTCAGAATGGGCAGTAACATCTCCTCATCACTGACTCTCAACACTGGAGCCCCTCAGGGCTGCGTTCTCAGCCCACTCCTGTACTCCCTGTACACACATGACTGTGTGGCAACCCACAGCTCCAACACCATCATCAAGTTTGCTGACGATACGACGGTGGTAGGTCTTATCACCGACAATGATGAAACGGCCTACAGAGAGGAGGTGCACACTCTGACACGGTGGTGTCAGGAGCACAACCTCTCCCTCAACGTCAGCAAGACCAAGGAGCTGGTGGTCGACTTCAGGAGGAATGAGAGAGAACACCGCCCCATCACCATCGATGGAGCACCGGTGGAGAGAGTCAGCAGCTTCAAGTTCCTCGGTGTCCACATCACAGAGGAACTCTCATGGTCCGTCCACTCCGAGGCCGTTGTGAAGAAGGCTCATCAGCGCCTTTTCTTCCTGCGACGGCTGAGGAGGTTTGGAATGAGCCGCCACATCCTCACACGCTTCTACACCAGCACCATAGAGAGCCTGCTGACTGGCTGCATCACCACCTGGTACGGCAACAGTACCGCCCGCAGCCGCAAGGCCCTGCAAAGGGTAGTGCGCACGGCCAGCTGCATCATCGGAGGTGAGCTTCCCTCCCTCCAGGACATTTACGCCAGGCGGTGTGTGAAGAGAGCTCAGAGGATCATCAGAGACTCTAGCCACCCGAGCCATGGGCTGCTCTCACTGCTGCCATCAGGCAGACGGTACCGCAGCATCAGAACACGCACCAGCCGACTCCAGAACAGCTTCTTCCCACAAGCAATTAGACTACTTAACTCCTGATCCATCAGTATCATAACACACTCTGGACAGAATATCACTCAGCACAACCCACTGTAGATACACACACATTATATACACATTTATTTATCATACAGCATCTATTGCACTTTGGATTTCAATTTTTCAATCTGTGAATAATATTTTATACTATACATTGTATATTATTATTATTATTATTATTATAGCGTAATGTATATTGTTTAGTGTATGTTTAGTGTATATTGTTTAAAGTATATGTATATTGTAAGTATGTGTATATTGGTTAAAGCTGTGAGAACTACACTCACATTGTGTAAATTATTTATTGTTTATTGTAGTGTATACTGTGCTGTGAGTAATTGTGTGCGCACCAGATGTGTAATCTGTTGTTGCTTAAATGTTGTACGTCATGTCATGACTACTATGTTGCTCGGAACTGCACCTAAGAATTTCACCTACTGTTGCACTTGTGCATATGGTAGAGTGACAAATAAAGTGATTTGATTTGATTTGATTTGATTTGATTTGATATGGTATTGTATTATTGTCCCAAGCGATTTACCAAAAAGTGGCCCAATTTAACTGATAGCACCCTACATGAGGGTGAGTAAATCCTGGGATCATTTTTGGGTGAACTAACCCTTTAATTTAAGAATAATAATGTGATATGTGCTGTATGTTTAAAGACATTAACATATATTTTCATCATTAAGAATAATAACTGTCATTTTAAATTGTAATCAGGCACCAAATATTAAAGATAACAGTTAGTTTTAAATAATAGTTAGCATTTTCACACACACACACACACACACACACACACACACACACACACACACACACACACACACACACACACACACACACACACACACACACACACACACACACACACACACACACACACACACACACACACACACACACACACACACACACACACACACACACACACACACACACACACACACACACACACACAGGGGTGTTTTTGTGAAATGTGGGGACTTTCCATAGGCGTAATGGTTTTTATACCGTACAAACCGTATTTTCTATCCCCCTACACTGCCCCTGCCCCTAAACTTAACACAGGAGACTGTGCAGTTTACTTTCTGTGAAAAAAACCTCATTCTGTGTGAAATATAAGCATTTTGAAAAGTGAGGACATGGGTAACGTTATATTTCACAAAAACATGCCCACACACACACACACACACACACACACACACACACACACACACACACACACACACACACACACACACACACACACACACACACACACACACACACACACACACACACACACACACACACACACACACACACACTATACATTTATGCATTTGGCAGACGCTTTTATCCAAAGCGACTTACAGTGCCCTTATTACAGGGACGCACACACACATTCATACATACACACACACTATCTCCTGCTCTCTCTTTTATAAAAAAAAATACCCCAAAAAATTAATTTTTTGAGTATTTTCACAACAGTCTTCATTGAGTTGTTACACTCTAAAAAATATTTCAGTGGCTTAGTAAATATCACAGTAATAATTAACTTTATTAACTTAATACAATTTCTAAATTTACTTGATGTTTTGAGTTGAACATACCAAAATAATTGACTACAAACCGAACAGTTAATTTGGTCTCAAATGTAGTTATATTTAAGTTTTTTTCACTAAAATAATTTAGTGTTCGAATAACCAATTATTTATTTCAAATATACTTAATATATTTGTGAAATTTCTATCAAAATATTTGAGAAAGGATAAATAAATCGATCTGTTTGAAGAACCACAAATATGACTTAATTCAAATCAAGATTATTAATATTTAACAAGCACTGAAGAAATTTAGTACATTTACTTAAAACACTGCACCCTTGATTGAGCGCAGGTGTTTGAATTCTCTTCAGTCTCCAGAGCAGTTCCTTCTTCTCAGCGTCGCAGAATTGGTGCATTTCCTCTGTGAACTTCAGGTTTGTGTGTTTTATTTTATATATAAAATAATTACTGAGCTTAAAATCTTTTTATTTAATGCAAAACAACATACAGGGACGAATGTGAGTAAACGAGTGCTGCATCTGTCTTTGAAGCCCCTGGTGCCTTGCTCAAAACACACAACTTTATTCCTTAAGATAATGAATATAATTAATTTGTATGATAAAATGTTCTTAAAACTGTGCACTGTTTGTTTATTGGCAGGTTATGGAGTCAGGCGCGTTGCAGCATCTTTCGGCTACGAGTGAAACGCAGGACCGCGGTCTGAAGTGCAAAGTCCACCCGCAGAGCGCGAGTCCATCTCAGGCTCGAGAAACGCCGCTGATACGGTGGGAATTGGATAACAGACAGGTTGATTACACTTGAAGGACTTTTAAATGTTTAATTTTTACTTCTAAAATGTATGTTACATGAGTTTAAATGTTGTAAATATGTTGTAAAATATTGTAAACATGTCAAAACTGTAATATATGCTGTATTGTTTTACTCATCGACAATAAAGGCCAATGTCATGTATAAGTGTGGTGTGGAGTATTTTACAAAGGTTTAGAGGAAATTAAAGTTAATATTAAAGTTATACTACTATAAGAGTTAATATTACTCATAAATAGCTACATTTTCTCATAAATATTGGTGTTTAAATGCAGATCTACTTATGTAAGATCTGGTGTATGTAATTGATTTCACTGCTTTAAAATGTACTCAATTTTTTTGTGTAAAAATATTTCACCAATAAAATTGAGTACGTCATAGTAAACGTTTTTAGAGTGTAGAGGAACTTAATTTGTTTTATAAATACGCATTTTTAAGTTAAGCCGGGTGCACACTGTGCGATATTGAGACAAATTTAGCAAATCCTAAAAGATTCCTCTGATCCCAGGCTAAAATCCGAAGTCTTTGATCGTTAGTTTGACATGTTCACCGGCAGCCGATTAATGGCCGCTGCGATCAAATTTGACCTCAGACAAAATTCTGTCAGTGTCAGAAGATTTGGTGCACAGTCCTGTAGTGTGACTTCTCCTACGACGACCATCAAATGATCTTAGATTTTCAAGACAAACTATGACCAAAATGAGCGCTAGAGATTTCTTTGTAGCCACCATTTCAATCCCGCGTGTAATGCAGCTCACTTTCACTGAACTTTCACTTTCATAGATTGATGATATAAAACTCTGGATGTGTCCGTTTTTAGCGCGCCTTGACTATCGTACAGTCTGATATTATTGACAATTTAGATCTTACAGTGTGACATGGCTTTTACTCAAAAGATTGTTCAGAGTAATCTCAACATCGAGTTGGAACCATTTAATTGTATCAGTTCAAATAAACAGCTAGCATAGCAAGTGCTAAATGTAACTTAATTAACATGTACATTTCATGAAGATATTAGTCACTGGCATTAATGTTCATTTGTATGTGGTTGATAATGTTCAACTTCATGTAAAAACCCAGCCCACAACCACGAGCACTACCCAGAACCAGAACCCAGGATTAAACCTAAGAAGATAAACCAAAACCAAATAGGTGACATTTTCATTTCAGAAGACCATTAATGGTAAATGGACTGCACTTATATAGCGCTTTTAACAGACCAATGGCCATCCAAAGCGCTTTACACATTGCCTCACATTCACACACCGTGTCTGCCATGTAAGGCGCCATCCAGCTCAACGGGAGCAGCTGGGGTTAGGTGTCTTGCTCACCTCAACACTTGGTCAGGTGGAACCAAGGATCGAACCACCAACCTTCCGGTTTGTAGACAACCCACATGAACCACTGAGCAACTGCCACCCACTAATGCCATGTGTAGCCTACTTCTCAGAATGTGCATCCTAACCCTAAACCACAAATATACGAAGAGCGCAAATTAATGCATGCATTAAATGCACAAATATGCTTCTTTTTAATCTGTATTGTAACAATATGGCCATACATCAAAACTGTTCACATTTACAGTGAGGAAAATAAGTATTTGAACACCCTGCTATTTTGCAAGTTCTCCCACTTAGAAATCATGGAGGGGTCTGATATTGTCATCGTAGGTGCATGTCCACTGTGAGAGACATAATCTAAAAAAAAAAAATCCAGAAATCCCAATATATGATTTTTTAACTATTTATTTGTATGATACAGCTGCAAATAAGTATTTGAACACCTGTCTATCAGCTAGAATTCTGACCCTTAGGTTAGTCTGCCTTTAAAATGTCCACCTCCACTCCATTTATTATTCTAAATTAGATGCACCTGTTTGAGGTCGTTAGCTGCATAAAGACACCTGTCCACCCCATACAATCAGTAAGAATCCAACTACTAACATGGCCAAGACCAAAGAGCTGTCCAAAGACACTAGAGACAAAATTGTACACCTCCACAAGGCTGGAAAGGGCTATGGGGAAATTGCCAAGCAGCTTGGTGAAAAAAGGTCCACTGTTGGAGCAATCATTAGAAAATGGAAGAAGCTAAACATGACTGTCAATCTCCCTCGGACTGGGGCTCCATGCAAGATCTCACCTCGTGGGGTCTCAATGATCCTAAGAAAGGTGAGAAATCAGCCCAGAACTACACGGGAGGAGCTGGTCAATGACCTGAAAAGAGCTGGGACCACCGTTTCCAAGGTTACTGTTGGTAATGCACTAAGACGTCATGGTTTGAAATCATGCATGGCACGGAAGGTTCCCCTGCTTAAACCAGCACATGTCAAGGCCCGTCTTAAGTTTGCCAATGACCATTTGGATGATCCAGAGGAGTCATGGGAGAAAGTCATGTGGTCAGATGAGACCAAAATAGAACTTTTTGGTCATAATTCCACTAAACGTGTTTGGAGGAAGAAGAATGATGAGTACCATCCCAAGAACACCATCCCTACTGTGAAGCATGGGGGTGGTAGCATCATGCTTTGGGGGTGTTTTTCTGCACATGGGACAGGGCGACTGCACTGTATTAAGGAGAGGATGACCGGGCCATGTATTGCTAGATTTTGGGGAACAACCTCCTTCCCTCCGTTAGAGCATTGAAGATGGGTCGAGGCTGGGTCTTCCAACATGACAATGACCCGAAGCACACAGCCAGGATAACCAAGGAGTGGCTCTGTAAGAAGCATATCAAGGTTCTGGTGTGGCCTAGCCAGTCTCCAGACCTAAACCCAATAGAGAATCTTTGGAGGGAGCTCAAACGCCGTGTTTCTCAGCGACAGGCCAGAAACCTGACTGATCTAGAGAAGATCTGTGTGGAGGAGTGGGCCAAAATCCCTCCTGTAGTGTGTGCAAACCTGGTGAAAAACTACAGGAAACGTTTGACCTCTGTAATTGCAAACAAAGGCTTCTGTACCAAATATTAACATTGATTTTCTCAGATGTTCAAATACTTATTTGCAGCTGTATCATACAAATAAATAGTTAAAAAATCATATATTGTGATTTCTGGATTTTTTTTTTTAGATTATGTCTCTCACAGTGGACATGCACCTACGATGACAATTTCAGACCCCTCCATGATTTCCAAGTGGCAGAACTTGCAAAATAGAAGGGTGTTCTAACTTATTTTCCTCACTGTACATATGCAGAAGAGACTTACAAGAAGCATTATGTTTGACCTACTTAGTGATACACACCCAACTCTCATTTCAGTCACACGCAGACACACACATACGTGCACACATACATACCACATCCACCACATTTGCTCTGTGACGCACACAACATACTGTTGCTTCTCTTTTTTTCCTCTTCCTAATAACAATAAAAATGTTATCTGAAATCTAGACTACATGAAATAACAGGGATACAGGTCTTTAGGGATTATTTATTTGTTTTCTTTTTTGCTCACACTTTACTTTAGGGTCTCACTATTAACAAACAATTAACTTTTGTCTCAATAAACACCTACGGCTTCTTAATAGTTAGTAAGTTATAGTAAATTTTAGGCACTGAGATTAGAATATGGTTGTGCAGAATAAGGCATTAATGTGTGAATTATAGGAACTAAATGTCAGGGTTCTCCTCTGACAGCTCTGTTTTGTCATTGTTTAATGTGTCTTTGTTTGTGTTGTGCATGAACACATGGCTCTGTCTTGGTTTGTGTTTGCCATGTGCTCCCTGTGTCGTGCCCCCTTGTTTAGTCCTTGTCTAGTCCTCATTGATTGACTGATTGTGTGCTCACCCTTTCCTCATGTTTTCTGCTCCTTGTTTGTCTGAGTGTGTTCACCTGTTCCTCATGTTTTCTGCTCCCTTTATAAAGTGTGTTATTTTCCTCATGTGGTTGCTGGTTCGTTATACCTATGTGTGTTATGCTAGTTTTGCTAAGTGTTTGTGCTGTGTTACATGTTTAAAAGATGTTTAAAAGGGATGACGCAACATTTATGTGAGATGTGACTGTTGAGGGGTGCAGGTAGAAAAACATCCAACAACCCGAATAAATGACATTAAAGTAATTTATTCCCAGGAAAACAATACCACAAAAATCACCATAATGAAAAGTAACAGAACACGAAAGAATCAAGAATAACAAGAGAGTCGCCCAAAACAATGAAATAATCAAAATAAAACCCAATGATTACTAACCCAACCTCTAATACTAACTATCAAAGAAAAATGTAGAAACCAAACCCAAATCTTCAGCGTATGCGACGCTATAAATAAACTACACTATACCAAACAAAATTACAACTGAGGACGATCTCTCTTTCTAACTAAATAACATTAGAGAAAACTACCTATCTAAATGGAAGTAAATAGACAAACAACTAACACGAAACAAAGAAATCCGACCTCCACTGACGAGTTATTTCACCATGTGTCTCATACGCGTGTAACGCTCTGATCTCACACACCTGCCGGCAATACAATTATCGCAAGCACTCTCAAACGTGACGAGTCCAACTCTAATGTAGCAACGAACAAACTCCAAGATAGAGTTAACAAGGACAGATTAAGCAAAGGCTTCTTATAACAATTAGGATACTTTGACAGTCACAAATATGACTAAGACAGAGACAGCAATGAGTGAGAGTTTGCGCTGATCTGCTCACTGGCCATCCATGGGAAACGAGGCCTCTTATCCTGCAGGCACGTCCGCCGATTGGCCGAACGTCAATCATTACGTATGACGTAGTGACGTTAGTAATGTTCGTCCGTAGTGAGGATTCCCTAAAGAAATTAACAAACAGACAAAAAGTGGAAGAGAAACAAACACCCTCCAAAACATGTTAATGAAAACACATGGAATGTAACACTTCCCCCCCAAAAGAGAAAAACAAAACAAAAGTAATATTAGTAAAACTTGTTTTTTTTTTTTCTTCACAATTCTTTACTTTAAACTCTAGACAGAGCATCAGCAATTATATTCTCTGAACCCTTCTTGTGTTGGATCACCAGATTGTAACCTTGCACAATTAAGGACCAACGCATCAAGCGCTGATTCTGATTGTGCATGCGTGCCAAAAACACTAAAGGATTATGATCTGTAAATACCATTACAGGCAAATTACTTGAACTCACATAAACATTGAAGCATTGCAAAGCTAATAACAGGGCTAAAGTCTCTTTCTCGATGGTAGAGTAGTTCAGCTGGTGTTTATTGAACTTACGTGAGAAATAACATACAGGATGGTCAATACCCTGTACATCTTCTTGTATGAGCACTGCACCCGCACCCACCAAGCTTGCGTCAATTTCCAGTTTGAAAGATTTTTCCACATCAGGAGCTGCTAAAACAGGTGCATTACATAACAAAACTTTGACGTTTTCGAAAGCATCCTGACACTCATCATTCCACAAAAACGTACGTGAAGGACTAAGGAGGGATGTCAACGGGTTAGCAACAGTAGAAAAATTCTTGCAGAAGTTCCGATAATAACCGGCCATTCCCAAGAATCTACGAAGCTCTTTACGCATAGTCGGAACTGGGAAATCTGCAATAGCATTTACTTTTGCCTCGATTGGTCTTACCTGTCCCTGACCCACTTCCCTGCCCAAATACGTGATTGTGGCCTGACCAAATTCGCATTTGGTCAGGTTTAGCGTCAGTGAAGCTTTTTCTAAGCGTTCAAATACCTCTCGTAATGTAGAAACATGTGAGGGCCAATCAGTTGAATAAATCACAAGATCATCCAAATAGGCATTACAGTTCTTGACACCAGCAAGCACAATGCTGATGAGCCTTTGGAACGTCGCTGGAGCGTTTCGCATCCCAAAAGCCATCACGCAATATTGCATGAAATCATCCTGAGTGACAAAAGCAGACATATCAGATGCACGAGGTGTTAGAGGCACCTGCCAGTAACCTTTAAGTAGATCTAATTTACTGACATATTTCGCAGACCCCAAGTTGTCCACGCAGTCTTCCATGCGAGGCAATGGGAAGCAATCAGGAACAGTTATTGCATTTAATTTCCGATAATCTGTACAAAATCTAGCAGACCCATCACTTTTGTTTACAACCAAGCACGGGGAACTCCACGGGCTGAAGCTCTGCTTAGCTAGACCATTTTCCCGCAAATAATCAACTTCAGCTTTCATTACGGAACGCTTCACCGCATTAACTCTGTATGCATGTTGCTTAATAGGAGTAGCATTACTCACATCGATGTCATGTTGCAAAACCATAGTACGTGAAGGAACGTCATGAAATAAAGATGGAAAATCAGTAATCAATGCTGCAACGTCACTCTTGTGCGAATCTGGCAAATGTGACAAATGAACATTTAAATTCGCCATTACCTCCGAATTTTTCAACCTAGCACACTGTTGGTACATGTGTCGTACTAGAATTCCCTCGTCCTCATTTTGGGTAGTAATGACATCCACCACATCACATACAAGCGTCGTAGCAGAGACAACCGACTCCTTCACCTCAGGAACATCAACTGGCGATGATTCTCGAATGTGGTATGCCTTGAGCATATTTATATGGCATACTCGAGACTTCTTCCTGCGATCAGGCGTACAAATTAAGTAATCGGTATCACTCAATTTCTTAGTTACATCATACGGACCTGAGAAGCGTGCAGACAATGCAGAACCCACAACTGGCAATAACACAAGAACCTGATCTCCCTCTTTAAAATAACGTTGAACCGTTTTACGGTCAAACCGACTCTTCATAGCCACCTGAGCATTCAGTAGCGATTCCCTCGCCATCGAACAAGCTTTGTGCAGGCGCTCGCGAAACTTACTTACATAATCTAGCACGGTAGTTGTAACACTACTCTCACGGGACAACAGATCTTCCTTCAGCATTTTCAAAGGTCCCCTCACAGTGTGACCAAATACAAGTTCAGCAGGACTGAACCCCAAACTATCTTGTACTGCTTCCCTCACAGCAAACAAGACTAACGGTGTGCCCTCATCCCAATTGTTGGGAAACCGGTATCGTTCCCGTTCCTGATTAACCCTTAAAATACAATGTCTCCATTGCAAATAAGTAGTCTTTTTGCTGTCAGGTCAGAATTAGGCCTAAGCCTCACCTAGCTCGTTATAATCATACCAGCCATCTAGTGATATGAAACCAATATCCTCAAATGAACAATTTAAAATCAATAAATAGTCAATAACCTTTTTAATAAAATGATGCTTACCCTCCTGCAGGATCTCTCATCGAAGGTTTGTTGACTTTGGCCTTGTAAGATGTAACACACTTGCTCTTTCTATTCTTTATAGAACTGTCTTTAACAAGCTGAAGTAAAAACTATTATACAATACTTTGTCTTTATAAAATGAAAATTTATTTATACAAAAGATAAAAGTACTGGTTATACAATGACAAAAATTGATTAGCAAAATAACAAAAGGTTACAGATAATACTTCAGCTTAGCCCATCTCAAACAGACAATTCTGTATGAGTGGATCAGTATACAGGTAGTTACCTTGTATGCAGTTCAAAAGCAATAGATGTAAAAAACTAACTTGTTCTCATCCGAGCAATTCAAGTTAAAATAATACAGCGGAGCAGTTAGAGCAAAATAATCATAGAGAATAGTATTCACCTATGATGGTACATCAATCAAAACCCAAAAAGAATGCACACTGAGGAATAATCAGGCAGTCGTATTTATACAGCATCAAATTGTGTTGTAAGCATCTGGGTTTTTCCCAGAGAGGAACTAGAGTTCATCAATCATGTGACACCAGGTTCTCCAGACACCTTGTGACCGTTAGTCCTCGGCAGGAGATGTCGAGCTCAACAGTTTGTCAAATGCCTTGACATTATTCCGGCCTTTCCGTCCTAGCCTAGGCAATCGTCTCTTATGTGTGTGTGTGTATGTGTCCGGAAGTGTGTCTGTAAGTTCACTAAGGCTAAAAAGGGGACTTTGCCCCACACAATCCTTACCAGTGTCTAGGCAATAACGGCGCAGCATAGCTTTCAAGGTCTGGTGGAACCGCTCTAAAGTTCCTTGGCTCTCCGGATGGTATGCACTCGAAGTTCTGTGAGAAATATTAAAAGTCTTTAAAACCTGGGCAAAAATCTTTGACAGGAAGTTAGTACCTTGGTCAGACTATCACCTTAGGTAGACCAAACAGAGAAAAGAATCGAACAAGTGCGTTACTGATCACTGGCGCTGTGATTTTCCGCAACGGTATCGCTTCGGGAAATCGTGCGCTGCACACATCACTGTCAACAAGTACTGGTTTCCAGCTTTTGATTTCGGCAAAGGACCCACACAGTCAACAATAACGTGCTCAAAAGGTTCTCCCATCACTGGAATAGGAACAAGCGGTGCACGCGGAATTACTTGATTTGGCTTACCTGAGTACTGACAAATCTGACATGTCTTGCAAAATTTTGCAACCTCAGATTTCATTCTGGGCCAAAAAAAATGCTTAAGAATTCGATGATATGTTTTCTTAATGCCAAGATGCCCAGATAAGTCATGATCATGAGCTAACGAAAGTACACTCTGTCTATAACATGAGGGAATGACAATTTGATTTACATGAGTCAATTCAGTCTCATTCACATCAGCGCACCACCACCGCATCAGTAACCCGTCCTCCAAATAATAGGCGGTTTTCCTCCCTCGGGCCACCTCCAAAGGAACAGCAGTGGAAAAACATTTGCGCAAAATAAAGTCATCTTTTTGCGCAGCGATAATTTTTTCACGAGTCAAGTGAAGTTTCACATCATCTGACTTCAGAACAATGACTTGATTTTCTGGCTTACCTTCATCGGTAAGAAAAACATCGTTCTCAAAAGTAGGTGCCATGAAAGTGGAAGACAAGTCAGCTGCATCAGCAAACTTACGAGCTTGCGCTCGCGTCACTGCACAAACGGGAAAAACCTCCGGAAACCTCTCTGATAATTCATCAGAATGATCGAACAAAACAGGTCTATCACAAACCTCCAATAGTGGCACTATTTTACCACCGGCTATATCATTACCCATTATGAAGCTCACTCCATGCACAGGCAGACTGTCACGCAATCCAACTTTCACCAGCCCTGTAAACAAATCGGATTTCAGATAAATCTGATGCAAAGGAACTTTCATCGTGCTCATTTCAAGTCCACGGACAAATACATGACTACCGCAAAAAGTCTGTTCAGAAAACAGCGAGGTATCTGCCACCATAAACGACTGCATGGCTCCTGTGTCACGCAATATAATCACTTTCACCTGATCCGACGACTGGTCATTGATAGACACCGAACCTTCCATCAGAAAAGGCTGATAGCTAATGTCTGGCTTATCATCATAACTCTCAGGAGTAACAACATCAATCGTCTTTACAAAGGCAACACTTTTTGTATTAGCATTTTGCTGTTTGCGTTTTAAAACAATACAGTCAGCTATGATATGTCCTGGCTTGCGACAATAAAAACACTCTCTCCCTTCCTTCGATTTTATAATTTTTTCAGAGTGCTGATTCTTTACAACAGCGGGAGAAGGCAAGACTCTCTCAGTGTGAGAAGAGAAAACACTCTTATGGGTTAGCGCAAATTCATCAAATAGAACAGCCGCTTGGGGCAATGATGTCACTTTCTGTTCATTCAGATATACTCCGATTCGATCAGAAATACAACCTTTAAATTCCTCCAACAAAATCAGCTCACGCAACGTCTGAAAATCTGTCACCTTGCTCGATGTGCACCACCTGTCGAACAACAGCCCCTTTTCTCTAGCAAATTCTACGTATGTTTGATTCGAATTCTTCTTATGGTTCCTAAACCGCTGTCTGTAAGCTTCTGGTACAAGCTCATACGCTCTCAAAATGGTAGATTTAACAATGTCATAATTTAAACTATCTTCTAAAGAAAGCGCCGCGCAAACTTCCTGAGCTTTTCCCGTCAACCTACATTGTAACAGCAACGGCCACACATCTCTCGACCAATTTAAAGCAGAGGCAATTCGTTCGAATACATTAAAGTATGAATCAACCTCCGTCTCCCTAAATTGAGGAACTAGAGAAATATGTTTACTCACATCGAACGTTGATGAACTCGCACCAATAGTGGGCTGCACAGGTGGAACAGATGCAGGAATCAGCGCAGGGGAAACTGGGGCGTCTCTGGCTGCGTACAACTTCAGCTCCAGTTCTCGCAACCTGGCTTGTGTGTCCGCCTCGATTTCCATACGGCGGACTTGCAGTTGCAGATCCATCTGAGCCTGGCGGTCCGCTGCCCTCTCACGCTCATCCATTTGGACTCTTGCCAAACGTACTTTGAGGCGTGACTCACCTCCAGACGCCGACATGGCCGGAGAAAAGGGATCGAAGGGTGGCAAAACTGCTTTGGCTCCGGAGCGCTCGGCCTCGGCAGTCCCACTCACAACCTCCTCACCAGTCCTAGAAGGACGGACAGCAGAACTCAGAGGATCCAGCTCACGTCTGTCAGCCAGATTCAACACACCCAGATCTCCCAAACCCTGCACTACAAGTTCCTTAATTTCTCGTTCAAGCTGTTGTTTAGATACTTTAATGTGAAAATCTCCTGCCACACGCAGCAAGTCATCCTTTCTACACTTACCCAGCTGTTCGACAGTCGGTGCACTCAAGAAACTATCCAGATCAAAGTCAGCCATAGTACTCAACCTTGACAAAATCAATAAACTCCAACGTATCCTTACACACAATCTGCCCTCACCAACCTTATACGAAATACCTCATTCCATGTTGAGCCACCAGCACACCAACAACAACACATCTCACAATACTCATCCCAAAGAAAAAGAAGGATATCCCCTATAAAAGGAATATCCCACCGCTGCCACCAATAAATGTTACGTGTTTAAAAGATGTTTAAAAGGGATGACGCAACATTTATGTGAGATGTGACTGTTGAGGGGTGCAGGTAGAAAAACATCCAACAACCTGAATAAATGACATTAAAGTAATTTATTCCCAGGAAAACAATACCACAAAAATCACCATAATGAAAAGTAACAGAACACGAAAGAATCAAGAATAACAAGAGAGTCGCCCAAAACAATGAAATAATCAAAATAAAACCCAATGATTACTAACCCAACCTCTAATACTAACTATCAAAGAAAAATGTAGAAACCAAACCCAAATCTTCAGCGTATGCGACGCTATAAATAAACTACACTAACTACCAAACAAAATTACAACTGAGGACGATCTCTCTTTCTAACTAAATAACATTAGAGAAAACTACCTATCTAAATGGAAGTAAATAGACAAACAACTAACACGAAACAAAGAAATCCGACCTCCACTGACGAGTTATTTCACCATGTGTCTCATACGCGTGTAACGCTCTGATCTCACACACCTGCCGGCAATACAATTATCGCAAGCACTCTCAAACGTGACGAGTCCAACTCTAATGTAGCAACGAACAAACTCCAAGATAGAGTTAACAAGGACAGATTAAGCAAAGGCTTCTCATAACAATTTGGATACTTTGACAGTCACAAATATGACTAAGCAAGGTCTTCTCATAACAATTAGGATACTTTGACAGTCACAAATATGACTAAGACAGAGACAGCAATGAGTGAGAGTTCGCGCTGATCTGCTCACTGGCCATCCATGGGAAACGAGGCCTCTTATCCTGCAGGCACGTCTGCCGATTGGCCGAACGTCAATCATTACATATGACGTAGTGACGTTAGTAATGTTCGTCCGTAGTGAGGATTCCCTAAAGAAATTAACAAACAGACAAAAAGTGGAAGAGAAACAAACACCCTCCAAAACATGTTAATGAAAACACATGGAATGTAACATGCTGCCTTTCGGTCTTGTCTTGTTTTCTGTGTCTCTAGTTCCTGTCCTGCAAGTAGAGCTTCCCTGGCAGCTTGCTCTCCTTTCCTAGCTGCAAGCTTTGGGAGTTTCCTGATAAGACCTGACTGCATTGCCCTAGGATTCCTGCCTGGCCATCGCTGGTATTCTCGGGTAGTTCTGCTCTGTCAAAACTGCTCTCCAGTCTACCACCTTCTGGAGTTAGTTATTGTGGCTGCTCTTCTTGCCTGTGATTGTGCTCCTAACCTGCCTACTGTTTGGACTGTTCACCTCCTCACCATTTCTTGTCTTGTCAGCTGTTTGTCAATAAACCCCTGATCACTCATTCCTGCATTTGAGTCCTCTCTCATAGAACTGTGACACTAAAAAGCCAATATCCTAGTAATAAGCAAGTTAACATTGAGAATTGGACCCTAAACTAAAGTGTTACTGTGTTAAGTGTTATTTTTTCTCTAAAATCTATGTAGCAACAAAACAACACGTTTCGCACTATGCACAGAAGAAAAAAAACGTTACGCGTGGTCTAAGGCTTAAGAACGCTTTTACATGTAGCTATAATTATTTTGGCTATTAAAAAGACACACACACCTCCGTCAGATCTGTGTTCAGAAATCCAATTCTTCACATTGCAGAGTAGACTCTGTGTGCAGTGTGATCTACACTGCCCGGCCAGCAAAAAAATTTCACTGTTTGGATTTAAATTTTTTTAGTTTTTATATGTTATAAGAGTTTTTATATGTTTGGCATCAGTTCTTCTAACCCAAATTGATGGATTGCAGCTTTTCATTTCTTAAACAACCATGTAGGAAGACACATTATGCTCATATTTCAGGATGACAATGTCAAGATTCATCAGCTCAAACTGTGAAAGAACAGTTGGGAGGGAGCATGAAGGATCATTTTCACCAGACCTTAAAAAACTCCTTTGGGGTCAAGCAAAACGTCACTGGTCCCACTCATCGTCTTAATCACACACTAGATTTAATTATATCACATGGAACCAACCCAACCGATATAGATATTATACCGTAAAGTGATAATGTCACTGACCATTACATGGTAACTTGCATACTGCGTACTGCTGAAATCTGTCATGTTGCGCCACGTTATCGACCAGGCAGAACAATCATCCCAACCACTATAGATAGATTCTCAAATAGCTTACCTGATCTGTCTCAGCTGCTCAGTGAACCCAAACAAACAGATGAACTAGAGGAAATGACTAGCAGTATGAGCACCATTTTCTCTAGCACATTAGAAATTGTTGCACCAATTAGATTAAAAAAAGGTTAGAGAGAAAACTAAAGCACCATGGTACAACAGTGCTACACATGTTATCAAGAGAGAAACTCGTAACTTAGAGCATAAATGGAAACAAACTAATTTAGAGGTCTTTAGAATCGCGTGGAAAGATAGTATGTCACGTTATAAAAAGGCCCTAAAAGCAGCCAGGGCTGAGCATCTCCGCAAACTAATAGAAAATAATCAAAATAACCCAAGGTTTTTATTTAACACCGTGGCTAGACTAACAAATAAACAAGCATCGCCTGAGCAAAATATTCCGTTACAGTTTAGTAGTAATGATTTTATGAATTTCTTCACTGAGAAAATAGAAAGCATCAGAAACAAAATTGTAAATGTACAATCTTTAATGATGTCTTATGATTCAACCACAATTATCGCCCCTCAAGAACTGTAGTGAAGCCTCACTATCATCTATATTTCAACTGGTTGAGGCGGCCAAATATGGATCAGATTCCGATTAGAGAATCAGGAATGGAGAAGAGATTCTTGTTGATGAGGTATTTATTCACAGTCTTGTATACATCTGCGGTATGCAGCAGTGATATGTATGGTCTACCGAAAGAAATAAAGAGAAATAATTTACAAATGATATTCGTCTAACATGTATGTCTCATTGCACAATTACACTTAAGGAAATCAACTAAACAATACTAGAAATATATATTTAACCGAAATGTCAGTATTAATATTCACAAAGTTGACGAAAATACAGTAGTACACAGCTGTAAGCGATTGTAAACAAACACTCGCGCTGTATCGGAACGGAGCACTAGTGCGTTGATGACTCGTGATGACTCAGCAGATTAGTATGGCAGATTACGATCGACCAATATAAACATCGTAGATTACCTATTACATGCCTGACACTTACAGTAAAGATATAACTGGATATATGTACTTACATGTATTGCATTCACGCATTAAACAGTGCATACCCCGCAGCATAAACAATGATTGACCGTCATCTTCTACCGGTGTGTCACTACTAACGGAACGTGCGGAAACAGAAACATTAGTTCCTAGGAGGGCTTTCTGACACTGCCGCCCCCAATTATCTGCCAGGATAATTGAACACACTAAGAAAGTCTGTCTGAAGTATCCGTCTCATCATCCTCAAGGTGAGGAATTGGGATCAGGCGGACAACTGGACGGGTGTAGGTTTTCTCCTTAACCTTGACTCTGGCGATACGGATTCTACCATCAGCCCCAGCTAGAGTCTCCATCACTGTGCCAACAGGCCAGAGTGCCCGTGGAAGTTGCGGATCGACAATAAGCACGATTTGGCCTACTGTCAGTTCTTTGCCATCTGTCCTCCACTTGTCACGACCCTGCAAGCCTGGGAGGTAATGGCGAATGAAGGCAGTCCAGAAACGGTCAGCCAGCACCTGACTATGTCTCCACCTCCGTCTTCCGAGCAAGTTGTTGGAGTCATACAGGACCTGAGGTAGAGAGGCATCGCGGCGACCCATAAGGAGTAAGTTCGGAGTCACTGGATCAAAGTCTGCGACATCTGAGGATACATAACCAAGTGGCTTGGCATTCAAGATGCTTTCAACTTCTACTAGAAGGGTTTGCAGTACTGATTCGGGGACTGACTGCTCTCGCAGGATTACACGCAGTGCTGTCTTGACTGATTTCACTTCACGCTCCCAGGTTCCCCCGAAGTGAGGCGCACTTGGTGGATTATGGCGAAACCGGATCTTCTGCCCAGCCAGCAGCTCCTGGAGCCTTGGTGACATGGCATTGAAGGTCTCTCGAAGTTCTCGATCACCTCCAACGAAATTAGTGCCATTATCACAAAGCAGTTCCATTGGCGTGCCTCGTCGTGCTATGAATCGGCGCATAGAGAGCAGAAATGCGTCAGTGTCCAAATGCTCCAATAGATCCAGATGCACGCACCGTGTCGTCATACATTTGTAAATGATCCCCCACCTTTTCTCTTGGCGACGACCCACTTTGACTGTAAATGGGCCGAAGCAGTCTACGCCAGTAGAATGGAAAGGTGGCTTATACAGGTTGAGCCTGCAGGGTGGTAGATCAGCCAGTCGCGGGGTTTGAGGCTTGGCGCGCCACCGCTGACATTCTTGACAGGTGCGTTGCTGTTTACGTATTGCTTCTCTGCCTCGAAGCACCCAATACTGGCGACGCAGTTCAGCCAAGACCCTTTCTGAGCCGGGGTGAAGGAGCCGCTGATCCGTCTCCTTAATTAACAGCTTGGTGACGGGATGGCTAGAGTCCAACACAATTGGATGAATAGTCTCCAGGTCAAGGTCACTAGCCCGACGTAGCCGGCCACCCACTCTAATGAGACCAGTGGGTCCATCATACTCAGGGGCGAGAGAGCTCAAACGACTGTCAGCTGGAATTGACTGTCCGGCCTTTAAAGCCCTGACTTCAAGCGGGAATGAGTCACTTTGAGCCTGTGCCAGGAGGAGCCTCTCTGCTTCAATATAATCAGAAGCCTCGACAGGAGAGTCAGTGTCTGTGCCGGCCGCCCCATGCAGGGATCTAACAGTTGCCTGGATGAGCTCGTGCCATGCGTGGAACTGGCTTGGATCAGGAATGGAACTACTAGGCTCGGAAACCATTCCAATAAAGGCAGCCTTCTTCAACTCACTGAAGTCTGGCTCTTCTTTAGTTTTAGGTGTAGATGGCCACTGGTCCAATGGCTGGTTTAGGAAAGCCGGTCCTGAGCTCCACTGATGCGGGCCTGTTATCTCGCTTAGTGTAAGCCCTCGTGTGATGTGGTCAGCAGGGTTGTGAACGGACTCAACATACCTCCATTCAGCCATATCGGTGAGGGTCTGTATTTCTGCTACACGCGTTCCTACAAACACCTTATAGCGGCAGGACTCTGATGTCAGCCAGTATAACACAGTGGTAGAGTCAGACCAGAAAGTAACCTTGTGAAGAGGAATGGTCAACTCCGTTTGGATCACCTTCGCTAACTGGGCACCAGTCAGTGCAGCACTCAGCTCCAAGCGAGGCATGGACAGGCATTTTCTTGGAGCCACTCTAGATCTGGCTAAGACGAAGGTTACTGTGACCTGTCCTTGACCATCTGTGGTATGCAAATAGGCTACCGAACCATAAGCTCTTTCCGATGCATCACTAAAGACGTGCAGCTCTCGGATGACTGGAGAGTTGTCAATGGATGCCGAGGTGTATGTTCGAGGGAACTGCAACTGAAGGAGAGTCGGGAGTTCTCCTACCCAGGTAAGCCACTGTTCTCTCAAATGCAGAGGTTCAATGGGTTCGTCCCACCCAAGCTTGTGCTTCCAGAGGTCTTGGATAAGAACCTTGGCTCTGGTAGTGAATGGGATAATGAACCCCAAAGGGTCATATTGACTCGCCAAAGTCCTATACATGTTCCTCATGGTAGGGGCAGTGGTCTCCGTTGAGCGCAAGTTGTAACCCAGGGTGTCATTGATATAATTCCACCGCAGACCAAGAGTGGGTTCTTGGAGGTCAGTGCTGCTTTGTGCCAACCAGCGCTCGCTATTAGCAGACTTGGCATCTGTAGGAAGGTGTTGGATGACAGATGGCACGTTGCTTGTCCATTGTCTTATCTCGAAGCCTCCACCGGAAAGCATCTGACGCAGTCCATCCACTATTGCTTTAGCTTCATTTATGGTTGGCGTGCTGTGGAGGCAGTTATCAACGTAGAATGAATGTTCTACTATGTCGACCAGGTCAGCCATGTCATCTTTGTGTCCTTGGGCGTGATGTTGAAGGGCGTAAATAGCACAACATGGGCTGCATGTAGTGCCGAACGGAAGCACCTGCCATTCATATATATCAGGTTTCATCTCCCTGCACATGTCTCTCCACAGGAACCTCAGCACTGATCTGTCCCTGGGCAGCAGGCGTACCTGGTGGAACATACCTTTGATGTCCCCGCTGATTGCAACAGTGTGTTGGCGGAATCTCAGGAGGACACCTAGCAAGGAAGGTCCCAATGTCGGTCCAGGCAGCAGTTGATCATTCAAGGATTGTCCCTGGTGTTTAAAGGAACAGTTAAAGACAATCCTGTCTTTACCGTTGTGGTGTACCAGGTGGTGCGGGATGTACCAAGACTCTGCACTATCGTTTGCCTCCTCTGAAGTTATCTTAGCCACATAACCAGCCACCTCCAACTTCTGGATCTCAGTGCAGTAGGTTTTAGCCCTCTCGGGATCCCGGGCCAGTCTGCGCTCAGTGCTACGTAAACTGGGAAGCACAGTCTCTTTATTTGCATGGAGAAAACTCACCGGTGCTTGTCTCAGCAATGGTGTAGCGTAACGTTGAACACCGTCCACATTCACCCGGATTGTGGCATTCTGCAACAGAGTGTAAGCCTCTCGATCCTGTTTGGACCTGGTGACCATTTTCTCGTTGTAAGGGAGGGTGTCAACTTGCCAGAGCCTTTCTACATGGTGGATAAGTTCATCCCCGGTTGGGACTGTCATGATGTGGAGACACTGCTGATTCCCTCGTGAGGGTTGCATTGGACTCATCGGGCCCTGGAGAGACCATCCAAGTTGTGTGCAGACAGCAATGGGTCCTCCTATTGGGCCTTTGCGTATGGGCTGAATTGGAGTCAGAAGGTGGGGATTATCTGACCCGATAAGGAGAAATGGCTTTACCCTGTCCACAGGAGGCAGCGGCAGATCCTTCAGGTGTCGATAGGCACTCTGGAGGGCAGTCACTGGGTAGTTGTGCTCCGCTAGACACAGACCGGTTGCAGTGAATGCGTTGCGGATACTGAACTTCGTCATGGGCTTGGATACTGAGGACACCTCAAAAGATATTGAAGACCCATCAAGTTCAGTGTGACACTGTTGAATTGTCTGTAGGGGAAGCAATTCGGGTGTACCGGTTAACTTGAGCTGCTGAACTACTGGCTGAAGCACTATTGTTCTCTCTGACCCGTCATCGAGGACTGCATGGGCTTCCATAGTGTGTCGACCATTGTGGAGAAGGACTTTAACCACTTTCAACATGACCTTCGGGGAACGGTTAGGTCTATCAAGATAGATCCTGGTAGGTGGCGTGCTTACCATGAGTACAGCCCTAGAAGTGTCATTAATGGAGTCATGTAGAACGGTGAGATGGATCTCTTTACAGACCTTGCATGGACGCTTGAGGTTGCAGGCCTCTACTGCATGTGTCCGACCACATCTCCAGCAGCGGTTTCCCTCTTTAATCCAAGCGACGATTTGAGAAGTGGTGAACTTCTTGAATTGGTCACATGAGTTGAGGTAATGGTCCCTGTTCTCACAATGGGGACAATATGGTTTTAGCTTTGAGCTGGGTTTCAGGTCTGCAGATTTAGGGGGCCTTGTGACGCTTTCATTGGCCAGAAGAACTGGCGTTGGTCGTTCCTTTGGACGAGTGAATGTCATCGCCTTACCATAGGACTTCAATGAGTCACTCTGGAACAAGGTTGCAGCTCGGCTAGAGATGCGTTTCGCTTGAGACTTGATCTCTAACCAGGCGGCCAGATCAGGAAGCGTATAGGTCTTGTCGGTACCCGTTTGTAGAATGCCCCTGCTCAGGCAGTATTCAACAAAGCCATCACGATAAGCCGATGGTAATTTACTTAGCAGACGATCCACGTGAGAGCCACACATGAGCTCATAACCGTTCTGGCCCTCAAGAGTCCTCAGCATGCCCACCAATGATTGAACGGATAATGCGAAGGAGTCAAAAGCGTTAGCATCTCCCATTTTGAGTGGTGGAGTGCTCATGATGGCACCCAACTCTGACTGCACAAGCTGTCTTGGCTGGCCATACTTATCTTGAAGAGCCTGCAGAGCAGCTGAATAAGGATGTGAATGGTACATATAGGCTTTAGCCAGTTGCTGAGCACTGGGAAGTCTTAAATGGCTGAGTAAGACGTGATATTTGTACTGTTCACTGAGGTGGCTGTGACTGCTCAACAAATTGTCCAGGGCCAACTTTAACAAGGCAAAGTCACTCTCATTACCACTTTCAAACACAGGCAACTTGGGCTGTGGTATGCCATAGGCTGATGTAAATAGTAGCTCTGTACCAGGGTATGCTGGATGACCATCATGTCGAACGGGCAAGAATGAAGGTGGGTGAGCATAGCTGGAGCCAGTAGGTGGCATGGCGGAAGCCTGATAGCTGGTAATTGGCGGCTGCAGCAGACGTGTGCGCGTTGCCACTGGAGGGGTTACTGTCTGCGGTGCCGCATATGGCATTGTAAGCGGTGGCAGTGTTGCTGTGATAGGCCGCTGTGGCACAGATGGCATGCTTGTACTCAAAGGCTGTGCAGCATTAGACATGACTATGGCTCCTGAGTGAAGTTGAGGTACCACATTCGATCGTGATAGCACTGTACGAGCTGGAGCAGCTATAGGGGTAGTCTGAAATACATTAGAGACGGGTGATGAGACTGCTTGTGGTAACAGGTGGTGCGCTGCAGGTGGCGCACTCTTAGATTCAGCTGTCAACTGCAGAGGTCTAAGTGATGGCTGAGACACCCAAGAGTTATCAGGAATATTCTGTTCAGATGGACAGATTTGTATGGTTGAGGTCACAGCTGGTGATTGAGTAGCGGGCTGCTGGAGAGAGGATGATGGATGAGGTGGACTTATGGCTGGACTAATGTGTACAAGCTGAGGTGGAGGCAAAAGGCTGTCCGGTAAGCCTGGAGGCACAGGAGTTGTTGAACCAGAGTCTGTAATTAGCATGGAGGATACTAGCTTCGCTACCTCAAGCTCAGTCTCTGCTTGTTGCAGCTTACGCTGTCTTTCTAGATGCTTGGATAAAGCCTCCTTTGCTGTGAGAGCTTCTTCTTGAATGCGCTGGGCTTCTTTCGCTTGTGTCTGTAGCCGTTGGTATTCAACATCAGCCAGTGAGTCCTCCTCAACCTGCTGGCGGAGACTGTCTAACTGCCTCTGTTTAATCTTCTCCTCCAAAATAGCAGTCTGGACACTAGAGAGTTCAGGTGGAAGATAAACGCCAGTGGAGGTTATAGAACGCCTACTTGTCCTGGAATGAGAGCTTGCACCACTACGAGACGTTTTCCTCGAGTTGCTTCTTGATTGACTGGGACAGTGGGAAGAAGCGTTAGGAGGAGGGTCCTCAGCGGGTCGGTAGTCAACCTCATAATCGTCCAAGTGAGACGGCAGATTAGTCCTGCGGCGTGGTCTGTCCATTGTCTCTAATGTGTCACTTTCAGCTGGATCCATATTGGTTTAAACTTGCTCTCAATCCGGCTCGAAGGACCTTAATAATGTAGTGAAGCCTCACTATCATCTATATTTCAACTGGTTGAGGCGGCCAAATATGGATCAGATTCCGATTAGAGAATCAGGAATGGAGAAGAGATTCTTGTTGATGAGGTATTTATTCACAGTCTTGTATACATCTGCGGTATGCAGCAGTGATATGTATGGTCTACCGAAAGAAATAAAGAGAAATAATTTACAAATGATATTCGTCTAACATGTATGTCTCATTGCACAATTACACTTAAGGAAATCAACTAAACAATACTAGAAATATATATTTAACCGAAATGTCAGTATTAATATTCACAAAGTTGACGAAAATACAGTAGTACACAGCTGTAAGCGATTGTAAACAAACACTCGCGCTGTATCGGAACGGAACACTAGTGCGTTGATGACTCGTGATGACTCAGCAGATTAGTATGGCAGATTACAGCAGAAGTGAACGGAAAACCCGACCAATATAAACATCGTAGATTACCTATTACATGCCTGACACTTACAGTAAAGATATAACTGGATATATGTACTTACATGTATTGCATTCACGCATTAAACAGTGCATACCCCGCAGCGTAAACAATGATTGACCGTCATCTTCTACCGGTGTGTCACTACTAACGGAACGTGCGGAAACAGAAACATTAGTTCCTAGGAGGGCTTTCTGACAAGAACTACTACACCGCTTTACAACTATAGGACAGGAAGAGCTAAATAAACTTATCATTGCATCTAAACCAACAACATGTTTATTAGATCCAATACCCACTAAACTACTGAAAGAGTTGTTACCTGTAGTGGAAGAGCCTCTTCTCAATATTATTAACTCGTCTTTATCTTTAGGTCATGTTCCAAGAATATTCAAGTTGGCAGTCATAAAACCTCTCATTAAGAAACCACAATCAGATCATAATAACCTAGAAAATTACAGATCAATTTCAAATCTTCCATTTATGTCTAAAATACTAGTTGTGTCCGCTCAATTGTGCTCTTTCTTGTAAGAAAATGATATCTATGAAAAATTTCAATCAGGATTCAGGCCGCATCATAGCACAGAAACTGCGCTCGTTAAAATCACAAATGATTTACTTCTAGCTTCTGACCAAGGCTGTATCTCAATACTAGTTCTACTCGATCTTAGTGCCGCGTTCGATACTATAGATCATAAAATACTCTTAGATCGACTTCAAAATTATACTGGTGTTCAGGGACAGGCATTAAACTGGTTTAGATCTTACTTATCAGACCGCTACCATTTTGTCTGTCTAAATGGGGAGGAATCAAAGATGACGTCAGTAGACTATGGGGTGCCGCAAGGATCCGTGTTAGGCCCTCTACTATTCTCAATATATATGTTGCCACTTGGTAATATTATAAGAAAACATGGAATGAATTTCCACTGTTATGCTGATGACACTCAATTATATATTTCATCACGACCGGATGAAAAAGCTAAATTATCTAAACTGACAGCGTGTGTTGAAGATATTAAATACTGGATGACGTGTAATTTTCTGCTATTAAATTAAGATAAAACGGAGGTATTACTTATTGGTCCAAAAAACTGCCCACAAAACCTCTCACAATACAACTTTACCTTGGAAGGATGTCCTGTCACTTTATCCACTACAGTAAAAGACCTGGGTGTTATATTAGACCGCAACTTGTCATTCGAAAATCATATTTCATATGTTACAAGAACGGCATTTTTCCACCTTAGAAACATTGCTAAGCTACGTGCTACCTATTTCTTATGCAGAAAAGTTAGTTCATGCATTCATGACCTCGAGATTAGATTACTGTAATGCTTTATTAGCTGGTTGTCCTGCATCCTCAATAAACAAACTACAGTTAGTCCAAAACGCAGCTGCTAGAGTTTTTACTAGGTCAAGAAAATATGATCATATAACACCAATTTTATCATCTCTACACTGGTTACCTATTAAGTTCCGTATCAATTACAAAGCATTGCTACTGACCTATAAAGCCCTAAGTAGTTTAGCTCCAGTGTATCTAACGGATCTTCTATCGCCCTTCAATCCATCGCGCTCTTTAAGATCACTAAACTCTAGGCTTCTGGTCATTCCTAGGATATCTAAGTCCTCTAAAGGAGGGAGGGCATTTTCACATTTAGCTCCTAAACTCTGGAATAGTCTTCCTGATATTGTTCGAGGTTCAGACTCGCTGTCCAGTTTAAAACTAGATTAAAGATGCATCTCTTTAGCCAAGCATTCACATTATAATTACCTTTTATACTACAGTTCAATCGGATCAAAAGCATTAATATAATATTCTGAACAGCAGCTATGCTAATTATTTCCCATCTGCTTTTCTGTTGTTATCTCGGGACACTAGTCCCGAGGTAAATAGTTTGTCAGCTCCAGTTTGTATCCAGCCTCTCATGGAGACTTCGGATGCCCCAACACCTGTGATGAGACGACTCCACGCCTGTGAAGAGACGACTCAACGCCAGCGTTATGGCCTAAATTAATACACGATTGATTAACTTTTTCGAACATTTTTCTTTAACATTGTCTTTCTAACATTTTTTAATGTACATTTATGAAATGCACTTTCTGTAAAGCTGCTTTGAAACAATGTGTATTGTGAAAAGCGCTATACAAATAGAATTGAATTGATTTGAATTGAATTGAAGGATCAATTTCACCAGACCTTAAATTCATTGAAAGTGTTTGGGATGTGCTGGAGGAGACTTTACAGAGTGCTGGACTCAATACAAGATCTGGAGCAAAAATGGATGCACCTCTTGATGAAAATAAATGTTGTGATGTTATTTTCATTAAGAGGTGCATCAGTTTTTGGTCCAGAGGCCTGTACCATGATGGTAGTTTAACAAACTCAGGGTTACAGGATTAGTTTTGAGTTGACAAAACCAAACCAATCTATTCAGGCTTTGTTGATCCCATGATAGTGATCATCCGCTTTCTCTGTCAACTCAGGCTTTGATCCTGAGTTTAGGAGTTTAGCTGTGACATCAGCAGTGAACAGCCAATCACATGCTGTGGATCAAGGAAACTGAGATGCACTTCTCTCTTCTGCAGAATATGACATGATTGAAAAATACTAAGAATTTAAACTAAATTTACACAGGAAGAAGAAAAGAGCTGTCTATAAAAGAGGACCACTTAAAGAAAAATCTTACTACGTCAATGCAAGTAAAAGTTATTAAGTTAATTTAGTTGATATATAGAGAGAATTGAACATTTAAGCTCACATGTAGTAATTTTAAAGCTTATTTGCATGACCTTTATATAGGCTATTTATATTCATTTTAACCAAGTGCCTATTAATGATTGATTAACTAAAATTCAACATGTGTTTCTTGCTCAAGTACACACTGGTGGTGATCGCTGGGATTGAACCAGCAACCTTCTGCGTATCAGTTCCATGGTTTAACCCACTGGACCACCATCTCATGGTAGGAAGAGATCCATCTGTGTTAGATATAGATCCGGGTCGCTAGACCCGAATATGTAAGAAGGATTGGTCAAACAGTCATGCATTTAAGGGTTAAACAATAATATACACTGATGAGGCAAAATATTATGACCAGTCACAGGTTAAAGAGAATATTGTAGATCATCTACTAACATGCAGATGGTGGTCCAGTGGGTTAAACCATAGAACTGATACGCAGAATGTTGCTGGCTCGATCCCAGCGGTCACCACCAGTGTGTCCTTGAGCAAGGCACTTTACTCCATGTTAATCCAGGGGGATTGTCCCTGTAATAAGGGCACTGTAAAGCGCTTTGGATAAAAGCGTCTCCCAAATGCATAAATGCAAATGTAAACAAGGCCCCATATTAAGGTCTGGGATTAGATGGAAAGCAAACAATCAGTTCTCATAATCAATGTGTTGGATGCAGGAGAAATGGGGAGGATTAAAGATCTGAGCCACTTTGACAAAGGCCAATTTGTTACAGCAAGGCAACTGGGTATCTCTGAATCAGCAAGGGTTGTGTGATGCTCCTGGTCAACAGTGGTGAAAATCTACCAACAGTGGTCCGAGGATAGACAAGCCACAATCCGGTGTTGGGTGGCCAAGGCTCATTGAGGCACGAGGGCAACAAAGGCTATCCCTTCTGGTCTGAGCCAACAGAAGGTCTAATAGTTGTTATGGGAGGAATGTGTCACAACACATCGCACTCATGCTGTGTATGGGGCTGCGTAGCCGCAGACCAATCAGAGTGCCTATGTTGACTGTCGAAAGCACCAAAAATGGGCACGCGAGCGTTGGTCAGTGGAAGAAGGCGCCCCGGTCCAATGAGTCCTGTTTTCTTGTACATCACATGGACAGTCGTGTACATGTTTACCTGGGGAAGTGCTGGCACCAGGATCATTGTGGGACGATGCGGGGCAATGTTCTGCTGGGAAATCCTGGGTCTGGCCCTTATGTAAATTTGACACGTGCCATCTCCCTAAACATGGTTGCAGACCAGGTACATCCCTTCATGACAATGGTGTTCCCTGATGGAAGTGGCCTTCTAGCAGGATAATACACACTGCACACAATGTTCAGGAATGATTTGAGGAACATGATGAAGAGGTCAAGGTGTTGCCCTGGCCTCCAAATTCCACAGATCTCAATACTTTTGAGCATCTGTGGAATGTCATGGACCAACAAGTTTGATTCGTGGCAGCTCCACCTCACAACCTACAAGATTTAAAGAATCTGCTGTTAACATCTTGGTGCCATATCCCACAGGACACCTTCAGGGCTCTTGTAGAGTCCATGCCTCAGTAAGTGCTGCTGTTTTGGCAGCACACATGTGAACCAATAGTATATAAGGCAGGTATGGTCAATTCCCAAATCACCTACTAATACTACGTGCTAAAAGTATGTGCTTTTTTGGTTGACACAATGTACATACTTTTGCATGTGTAGCAGAACATTTTGCATCAATTGCATCATTGTTTTAAAAAAATAAACACGTGACAAATGGAAACCAACTGAATTTCTATGATAATCGAAACTGAACAGAAATGACTGACACCATCATGAAGCCACCCACAACATAACCACAAGCTCTAGTCTTTTGCAGAATGGTAACCACAAAATCACAATGGAAACTTATGAAGGTATTTTTGGTGCAAAACAACTGAACACGCGTGAGAGTGGAATTTGTAGCTGTAGATCATATCCACACACGTGTACCAATACATTTGAAGTCACAGAGAAAAATATTTTAGGAGTTGTAAACTTGTAGACTTTTTTTCTCCCTTCACACATTCTTCACTGCAGGTACACAAATCCTGTTCTACGAATCACACGTGAAGAAACTCATACACTCACATTTTTGCTACAGTTGCTGCAGTAAATATGGTGCAAAACGCATTCACACACCCGTATCAAAAATGTGAAGTCACAGACAAATTGTGCACATCCGCAAATTAATATGTGAATCCATGCAATGAGAGTTGTACACTTGTAGAATATTTGGTCACAAATGTATTTCTTTTCTTGGATATTTTTCTAACACAATCACAAGTCCAATCATTACAACTGCTTGAATCTGCTGCTACGAGTCTCAAACGCTGTTTTTTCGCCTTCAAATGACAAGTTCCGCGCTCTCACTTTTGCACCATATACTACGCAAAATGTGGAGCAAAAGAGATTTGTGCATCTGTGAGGCAGTGGTTCAGAAATCAGAGAATTTCGGCCAATCAGAAGAACTCTTTTAAACCGGTATTACGGCTACATATCGGGATACATATCGTATCACGAGTTCAGTATCGAGATGCATATCGAATCGTGACACGAGTGTATCATTACACCCCTAGTGCGAATATCTCTGACGTTCTGAACGCATGTCTTGGAGTAGCTACAGCATAGCTTCCAGTTTCTCAGTAGATGTTTTTCTGCAAGTGCTATATCCCCTTGGAATTATAAGTTGTGTAGCCTACATTTTGGATGTTTTTATTTAGAAAATAAAAAGGTTCTTTCTACACAGTCGAAAGGAATGCAAAAAAATAACATTTTATTTCCGCCAAAATAAAAGCTCAGTTTAATGTTTGAAAGAAATCAACATTTCTTGTTTTTAAAAGAAGTCTCTTCTGCTAATCAAGGATACATTCATTTGATCAAAAAACAGTAATATTGTGAAATATTATTATAATGTAAAACGGCTGTTTTCTATGTGAATATATAGTAAAGTGTAATGTATTCCTGTGATCAAAGCTGAATCTATCATCATCAATGATCACAAATCATTCTCATATGAGGATTTGATGCTCAAGACACATTTATGATTATCAGTTTTTATATTACAATATTTTTAGGATTCTTTGAAAGCTTTCTATTTAAGAGAAATGCTGTCCTTTTTAACCTTCTATTCATCAAAGAATCCTGGGGAAAAGTGAGCATATTCAGCACAAGAGACTAGGCTACTTAAAAAAAAGAAAAGGAAAAAAAAAGTACATATCCCAGTCTGAACTGTAGTACTGTAAGGCTTTGAATATTAACATCTCACCCCTCTTGTGGGTTTGCTACTGTAAAAACATGACAGGCAGACATGATGTAAGCAACACAGCGACAACTTCTAACATTGATACTGGGTGTGTGAAGATTTGACAATAGTCAATCGTATTGGTGGCACAGAGGGGCCCCCAAATAAAATTCTGCTTAGGGCCCCATAAGGGCTTGGGCCGGCCCTGCTCTCTCTCAAACACCAGACAGCAGCTTGTGACGCTCCGGCAGCACCGCCTCACTGACATCACCGCTAGTCACCCGGCACCACAGAGGAAGGAAGCACAGCGCACCTGCACCCCACTATTTCAACTTTTGTTAACTTTGGCACAATAAAACCACCCTCCGGGGACCTTTCACCCACTTCTGTGTTGCGTGATTCTTCACCCTGCCACACTATATTAACACATTTTAATGACAGCATATTTATTGATCAAAAATGAATCATTTTATTCATCAAAATAAACAGAAAATAGTTCAAACTTTGCTAAAGGGGTTGTTTTGAACAAGTATTAACTTAGACATAAATTATTTTAGCAAAAGTATTTGTATCAATACTTTCTTTTGCCCCATGTGTGGGGTAAAATGCCCCCCTCTACACCCCATACATTTTTAAGATTTATATATAAAATAATCCACTTTTATTATTTTCAAACAAAATCTGTTGCTCCATAAATGTTCAATACAAACATGTATTTTTCTGTATATCATAGTAGTGAAAAGCAAATTTTTCTTAAGGTGTGCCTTTAGCCCCGTTGTACCCTATATAAAGTTTGTGTGGGACTTCACAGTTACTTCATTAAACCCACCCCTTTCTGAACAGACATAAAAGGAATTGAAACGTTATTTCATTCTGTTCCTGACACATAATGGATCTGCGAGTGTCTGTTGTTCTTCTGTTCGTTTTTCTCACTGGAGGTACAAAAAACAGCAAGTATTGAGTGTATTATTTGGTAGACATACTGTAGAGCGGTAACTCAATGTCTCTCTCTGTCTTTAAGGATATTCTCTCAAGTGTTACATGTGCATGCCTAATTCGACGGGTTCCTGTAAAGAAACAGTGGAGATCTGTCCAGTTGGATTTTCCATATGTAAGAGCATTACAATGGAACAATCAGTTGGTAAGTCCAGTGTGATGTGGAAATCTGCTGTAATAATTTATTAAAAGTGATAGTAGCCTACCACTTAAGAGAAAGTATAGTTGTTGATCTCTTCACATAATGGTTGTATGGTTATTTATGTCTTTTTTTGCAGGTGTCAAGCTGTCCACCACAATTAAAGGGTGTGCAAATCAATGTGAACCAGGGACCATACAGGTACCAACTGGAGGGACAGTGACAACCAGCTGCTGTGACACTGACCTTTGCAATGCAGCAGGTATTGACCTTGTTGACGATTTTTAGGCCTATAGTAAAACATTTTAAGTGGAAAATAAATACTATTTTCCACTTAAAAAATATTGTTTCTTTATTTTACTAACCCAAATAATGACTCATCCGTGCTAGGTTGCACGCAAGGGAAAAAGTAGCTTCCTTCCACTTCCACAGTTGTGCACTTTTTATTTTAATATAGCCGAAAGTTTACAAAGGAAATACATTTGCAGTTAAATGTTAGCTATATCACAGCCATGAAGGCTATGGATTCATGCCGAATGAGAGGTAGGCTGAGCCAAATTTAAGATTTGTCAGCTTTTTTTTATTCTGTTTTGCGATTTCTGTGAATTTTAACCCACATGAAAAAATACTATAGTATATTATAGTAAAATTACTCTAGTGTTTTTGAACCGTACTATAGTAAATACTATAATATACTACAATTTACTGTAGTATCTTTACTATAGTATGGTTCAAAAACACTAGAGTAATTTTACTGTAATATACTATGGTATTTTTTTCATGTGGGAATAATAGGCCTAACGTTAGTCCATTTTATCCCACTGGACATGAGCATATATATCATTCCTTTTCCCAAATCTTCACTCGCATCGCACCCATTTTTCGCAGGGAATTATAAACGTTTCTTCCTTCCTTTCGTTTGCTTATAGCCTAATTAGCCTATATATCTGGCATAGACTACAGTATTTAAAATAGCATATATGCATTAGTTATACTCTCAATTAATTTACAGAGCAATCCCTGCAAAGTTTTAATTTAGCTATATAGAAGAGGATTAATGTGTGCCGCACTCACAACAAGACTTGCAACGGGGGTCGTGATGTCGGTCAGCTGTCCATCGGCACAACCCTAAATACAAGTATTTCAATAATTCATACAATCAATAATATAACAAGTGATTTTTCATAAGACGCACACCATCAAGAGAAGTCAAAAATAGTATAAAACTTGAACAGCATATGAAAAGGAGAAGCTTATGAATTAGTCAAGTGCTTTCAAAATTGTTGTTTTAAAAACAAAAAAATTGATCAACAATGAACATGCCATTTTTAATAACTATTATTATTATTATTAGTAGTAGTAGTAATCAATACTAATGTTCTTTATTGTCTTGATTAGATGGAGTGTATAAGGGCAGCCTCCTCCTGCTCTTCTCTCCTCTGCTCTTCTACTTCCTGTTTCAGTGAGTCCAGATTCTGCACTTCAGATTCTACAGCAAAACCAGCGAATATGACACACAATCTGAAGCATCGCTACACCTCACTGAATAAAGCTTGTTTGTTGCTCTGATGTTCTTTGTATTATTGTTTGAGGAACTCAAAAATATGAACAAATGAACAAAAACAAATATGAAAGAAATACACTGAATAATCATTATTATAAGATTGTCTTTATAGCCAAATAATTATATATAAAAATCAAATCAAAATGCAAACATTTCTTTCATACACAGAAAAAGAGATACTTTGAGACTGAGTAAGGGAAATTTGTTTTTCATTTGGATCCATAAATCATGAAAATGTGCTTTTGGTTGTTCAACTACTGAGTTTAAAGGGTTAGTTCAACCAAAAAATGAACTATTCTGTCATTAATTACTCACTGTCACAGGGTGTTTTGGTGTTGGTTCATGTTTCATGTTTTCAGTTTGTCATGTTTTGTCTTGTCATGCACTTCCTGGTTTTTGTCATGTGACTCCCATGCCCTCCCATGTGGTCTTGTGTCTTGTTCTGTCATTGGTTCATTGTTTAATCACTGTTCACAGGTGTCACTTGTCTAGTCATTTGTCTCAGTGTATTTAGCCCTTATGTTTTATGGTGACCAGATTTCTGAAATGGAAACCGGGGACATTTCCTATCTGAGTGGTCAAAATAACACTAAAATCTAATTTCTTATTATCTATTAATTAAAAACAGGGACAATATATATATACAGGTCCTTCTCAAAAAATTAGCATATTGTGATAAAGTTCATTATTTTCCATAATGTAATGATAAAAATTTAACTTTCATATATTTTAGATTCATTGCACACCAACTGAAATATTTCAGGTCTTTTATTGTTTTAATACTGATGATTTTGGCATACAGCTCATGAAAACCCAAAATTCCTATCTCAAAAAATTAGCATATTTCATCCGACCAATAAAAGAAAAGTGTTTTTAATACAAAAAAAGTCAACCTTCAAATAATTATGTTCAGTTATGCACTCAATACTTGGTCGGGAATCCTTTTGCAGAAATGACTGCTTCAATGCGGCGTGGCATGGAGGCAATCAGCCTGTGGCACTGCTGAGGTGTTCTGGAGGCCCAGGGTGCTTCGATAGTGGCCTTAAGCTCATCCAGAGTGTTGGGTCTTGCGTCTCTCAACTTTCTCAACAATATCCCACAGATTCTCTATGGGGTTCAGGTCAGGAGAGTTGGCAGGCCAATTGAGCACAGTAATACCATGGTCAGTAAACCATTTACCAGTGGTTTTGGCACTGTGAGCAGGTGCCAGGTCGTGCTGAAAAATGAAATCTTCATCTCCATAAAGCTTTTCAGCAGATGGAAGCATGAAGTGCTCCAAAATCTCCTGATAGCTAGCTGTATTGACCCTGCCCTTGATAAAACACAGTGGACCAACACCAGCAGCTGACATGGCACCCCAGACCATCACTGACTGTGGGTACTTGACACTGGACTTCAGGCATTTTGGCATTTCCTTCTCCCCAGTCTTCCTCCAGACTCTGACACCTTGATTTCCGAATGACATGCAAAATTTGCTTTCATCCGAAAAAAGTACTTTGGACCACTGAGCAACAGTCCACTGCTGCTTCTCTGTAGCCCAGGTCAGGCGCTTCTGCCACTGTTTCTGGTTCAAAAGTGGCTTGACCTGGGGAATGCGGCACCTGTAGCCCATTTCCTTCACACGCCTGTGCACGGTGGCTCTGTCCACTGCTTCCGCAGGTCCCCCAAGGTCTGGAATCGGTCCTTCTCCACAATCTTCCTTAGGGTCCGGTCACCTCTTCTCGTTGTGCAGCGTTTTTTGCCACACTTTTTCCTTCCCACAGACTTCCCACTGAGGTGCCTTGATACAGCACTCTGGGAACAGCCTATTCGTTCAGAAATGTCTTTCTGTGTCTTACCCTCTTGCTTGAGGGTGTCAATGATGGCCTTCTGGACAGCAGTCAGGTCGGCAGTCTTACCCATGATTGCGGTTTTGAGTAATGAACCAGGCCGGGAGTTTTTAAAAGCCTCAGGAATCTTTTGCAGGTGTAATTAGTTGATTCAGATTAGGTTAATAGCTAGTTTAGAGAACCTTTTCATGATATGCTAATTTTTTGAGATAGGAATTTTGGGTTTTCATGAGCTGTATGCCAAAATCATCAGAATTAAAACAATAAAAGACCTGAAATATTTCAGTTGGTGTGCAATGAATCTAAAATATATGAAAGTTTAATTTTTATCATTACATTATGGAAAATAATGAACTTTATCACAATATGCAAATTTTTTGAGAAGGACCTGTATATACCCCCCCCCCTAATTATAATTAATTATAACATTAATTATTATGATTTAGTTTGATTATTTTTTGGTCTGGTTTTAAGACAATTCACCGCACCCGCAAAAACAAAAAAATACACAAACAATGAATACAGTTGATAGTAACTATTGTAAATCACAAGCCGTTCAAAACAATATTATAACACGACTTTACCAAAACAAAAACATGAATAAAACTATTTAACAAATATAATTGTATGTGTATACTGTAAGTTTATACTGGATAAATTACTTTTTATTTTTACTTCAAATTTTGTGCTTGAAAATAATTAGCTGATCTTTAATTGGTCTAGTTATTTTGCATTTTAGGCTTATTTTAAGCATTTGTTAAGTGTTAATACACATTACGTATTGGTATTCTGCAAATGTATTTGTTGCAAGTGTAAGTTAATTGTTAGGTTTTTTATAGTTCAGATGTGTGGTAATCACGGCGTTGTGACTGTGGAACTTTTGGGGGGAAAAAAATCCCACACCCTGTTGAGGCTCTGTTATAAAGCACATGCAAACAGTGTTACTTTAATTTAACATGAATAATTAGTATGTTACTACCTTGAAAGGGATAACTATGTTTCTTTTGGCGCTCTGCTCTCGGTTTTCTTCATGAACGTAGTGGCGGCGTGCGCGGGTTGTTTTGAACGAGCTGTAAAACGGGGACATTTCCAGGGACAGAACACCAAAAACCGGGTCACCCTACCATGTTTGCCATGTGTCTTTGTCGGTTATTAACGTTGTAACTCGTTGGTGGTGAGTGTTTGCAAGTCAAGTCTGTTTTGTTTAGTCAAGTTTCTTGTCACAGCCAAGTTTTGTTTGTTTGTTGTTTTGCCAAGTGTTTGTTTTATGTTTTGGATCTCATTAATAAAGAACTGCACTTGGGTTCTCAACTTGCCTCCAGTGGACTTTCATTACACTCACCTTCATGTATTTTCAAACATGAAAGACTTTCGTTCATCTTCAGAAAACAAATATATATTTTTTTAAATAAAACCTGAGAGATTTCTGTCCTTCCATTGACATCTATGCAACTACACTCTCAGAAGAAATGGTACAGTGGAGGTACAACTTTGTTCCTTGGGGAACAAAACATATAACTGTACCTTTTAAAAGGTACACAATTGGTCCTTAGGGTACAATTATACCATTGCTTTCGTCTACTTAGAGCAGGGGTAGGTTTGGTCCTAGTGAGTCGCTGTCCTGCAGAGTTTGGCTCCAACCCTGAAAGACATCTATAAAAGCTCTTATTGAGAATTAACAGAGGTTTAGATGTTGATGTTTTATTAAGAATGTTTGATCACCATTATGGTGATCAGTGTTTCTTTAGTTGGGCAGTTTGACTCTTGGCTTTTTATGTGTTTGTGGTTTTTGTTACAAAAGCATAACCTGTTCAAATCAAACAAAGCCATAATCAAATATTGTCATGAAGAAAAATGTTTACTCATCACTGATAAAAAATGTTAATAAATAATATTCAACAACATTTTCTTGCCACAGATCAGACTTTATGAATTTTGATTTTTAAATACATTCTTGGCGGAAAAGTTAAGACACACACAGATATCAAGAATCAGCACATGAATCTCAACAATGGTGACATACTTAATGCTGCAATGCATGCTGGGAGCCATGCGTTTTATACTGTGGTGGATTAGTAGGGTTGGAGCTAGACTCTGCAGGACATCAGCTCTCTAGGACCGAAATTAGGGACTTAGAGGTACAAAAATGTACCCTTAACACCCCAGTGACAGCCACTTGTACCTTAAAAGGTACAATTTTGTACTCTTTTTTTTGAGAGTGTACCACTTTGACCCTTGAATAAGTTTATAAAGATATTGTAAAACTAATCCATATTAATCAAGCAGTTTAGTCCAAATTTTCTGGAGACATGATCGCGTCAAATAATGAACAGACTTAATTTAGGCTTTTAATCACTTAAAAATATTGATCAGCGAACATAAACAGGAGCTCAACCGAACCTGCTTGACACATGAGAATGAACCTCATTGGTTCTCGCGGAAACTCAAAATCTCTCAGATTTAATAAAAAAAAATCTTAATTTGTGTTCTGAAGATTAATGAAAGTCTTACGGGTTTGGCACGACATGAGTGTGAGTAAATTACATAATTTTTATTTAAGCAAACTAACCCTGTAACCAATCAAAGGTTTATAATGTTTAGAAAAATTGAAAGAAAGTAAGAAAATATGACTATAATCCACAACTGCTACATTTACATTTAAGACATTAAGCCTTTGCAAATCCATTTGTCAAGAGGGACTTGCATTATTATTTTCTCACTCAGTGACAACCTCGCCACCACAAACAAATGTAAAAAAACATCTAAACTTGATGAGAATTTGCAACTTGGTTAAAAAAAAGAAAGAAAAAGTATGTTCATATAAAACTATGCAAAAATAGAACAGTATTTTTGCTTGATTGTTGTACGTGTGGCAAGGTGGTGGGGGTGAATAGTTGACAAATACCAACTCCTTAATAGTAACACAATATAACAAGCTAACTACATCACCCCCTTTTTTTGGAGAAAGGGGAAATAACTACCCAATGGAAATAGGGCAGAGGTTCGTTACCATGGAGAGCAAAGAGATGTGGATATCAGTACAAAAAGAAGGGTATTAAGCTGCGGTAGGCTAGCTGGAAGCACACACACACAAAAACCACACTGTGCACAAAATACCACCACCAGAAGGAAAGAAAACCCAGTCTCCCAACACGGGGCCCATCAGCCTAAAATAAGACACAAGAAAAAGACTGTCATGATCCTGGCTCTTTCCTTTTTTCTCCTTTCTCTTTTCTCCCTCTTCTGGTCACACTCATTATTACATTCTTTTACGCACACAAATTCGCATTCATTTACTCAATCGTTCTCAGCTGTCTCTCATCACCTCATCCCTTACGTACTCACATTCTTGTTCATTATCTCTATCGTTCTCATCTGTTGCCCACTTTCTCTGATTGGTTTCTCTATTTCTTGTCCTTCCTTTCTCTTGTTCTTCGTCAGATTATTGCCAAATGTTAAGTACCTGTTTTTCGATCACTGTCTTGTCGTACTCCTGTCCGGTGCATGTTGATTCCTGACTGATATGTTATCACCTCGTATCTGCTCTATTCAAAGTCTCCAGTTACGTGAGTGGTCTACGGTTTGGCGTTCCTTGCTCGCTACGGACCCAGCCTATCTCTCTACCTCCGGGGATTTCCCATTGCCGTTCCTGACCGGGCAGTTCTGTTCCCTTACGTTTGATGAACTTTCTGTTTGACAACGACATTCTTTTGTTGTAGCTTAACGCCAGAGACTTTCTGTTGGGTTTAAATGCCTTGTGGCCACCTGAGTTATTTGCCCTGAACTGAATTAAAACTTTGTCAAATCACCTCCTGCTTTTGGGTCCTCATCTCCTGTACGTGACAGAATAATCTGAGCAGAAGGAATGGACCCAGCGAAGGAGAGTCCTCTTCAGTCCGCGCTCGAACTTCAGGGAGCTTTACTGGGCCGTCATGAGGAGGAGCTGGCTGCAGCTCGTGAGGCCATGGATTCCCTTGCAGCTCGCATGACCGAGATGGCGCAGCAGCTTCATCACCTCCGTGTTGAGTCTTCATCTTCCAGTGGTCAGGGTGTTCCTGAACCTAGAGTCAACAACCCGCCATGTTATTCCGGTGAGCCAAAGGAATGCCGATCGTTTTTGACCCAATGTGAGGTGGTCTTTTCACTACAGCCTTCCACGTACGCGTCCGAGGGCTCTCGCATCGCCTTTGTCATCTCGCTGCTGACTGGCCGCGCCCGGGAGTGGGGAACAGCGGTATGGAATTCTGAGGCCGACTGTCTCAGTCGTTATATCATCTTCAAGGAAGAGATGCTGCGGGTCTTTGACCGCTCCGCGTTCGGAGCAGAGGCTTCCCGGCTCCTGTCTACGCTTCGCCAGGGGAGAGGGTCAGCAGCAGATTTCTCAATTGAATTTCGTACCTTATCTGCCTCCTGTGACTGGAACGAGTCAGCCCTGGTAGCTCGTTTTCTCGAGGGGCTTAATGGCGACATTAAGAAAGAGATCCTTGCTCGTGAGCCACCGACTGGATCTTCTTATTGACTTAGCCATTCGCATTGAGAAGCGTTTTGAGATTCGTCGCCACAGTCGCACTCTTGAAGGGTAGCTTCTTTCCTCTCCTGTGCTCTTTTCTACACCATCTCCTTCGGCTGAGAACTCCGAGCCTATGCATCTGGGTGGTCTGCGAATCTCCGCTGCTGAACGCCAGCGCTGCATCTTGGGGCGCCTATGTATGTACTGTGGGTCTGCGTCTCATCGAGTCGCCACCTGCCTGGTAAAAGCCAGAGCTCACCCGTAGAGAGAGGGTTACTGGTGAGCGCTTCAACTTTAGACCCTCCGCCACGCACACGCACTACTTTCTCCGCACTCATCCGCTGGTCGGGAGATTCCGTTTCCTGCCCGGTTTTGATCGATTTGGGAGCCGAGGGAAGTTTTGTTGATGAGACTTGGGCTCGTGAACAGGGGATTCCCCTCATTGAACTTAAAGACTCCACCCCTGTCCACGCTCTCGATGGTAGTATCCTCTCTAGAGTGCGCTTTGCCACAGCTCCGGTGAGTCTCACCATATCTGGAAATCATCAAGAGACAATTTCTTTTCTTGTTTTTCATTCCCCTTATTACCCCGTTGTTTTAGGACATCCCTGGTTAGTAGCGCATAACCCTCAGATAGACTGGTCCAGAGACTCCATTCTTTCATGGAATTTGTCTTGTCATGTTAACTGTTTGACGTCTGCTGTTTCTCCTGTCTCTTCTGTTTCTGTTTTCCAGGAGGAGCCAGGTGATTTGTCTGGGGTTCCAGAGGAGTACCATCGGTCTTCAGTCGTTCCAGGGCCACTTCTCTTCCTCCTCATCGACCTTATGACTGTAGTATCGACCTTCTTCCGGGTACCACTCCCCCTCGTGGGAGACTATATTCTCTGTCCGCTCCCGAGTGCGAAGCACTTGAAAGATATTTGTCTGACTTGCTTAACGCCGGTACCATTGCTCCTTCCTCCTCTCCTGCCGGTGCGGGTTTTTTCTTCGTTAAAAAGAAGGATGGTTCATTGCGCCCCTGCATTGATTATCAAGGGTTGAATGACATCACGGTCAAGAATCGCTACCCCTTGCCGCTTATGTCATCTGCTTTCGAGATCCTGCAGGGGGCCAAGATTTTTTCTAAGCTAGATCTCCGCAATGCTTACCACCTTGTACGCATAAAGGAGGGGGACGAATGGAAGACAGCGTTTAATACTCCTTTAGGGCATTTCGAATATCGCGTTCTTCCGTTCGGGTTGGTCAACGCTCCTGCCGTGTTCCAAGCGTTAATTAACAACGTTCTTAGAGACATGCTGAACATTTTTGTTTTCGTTTATCTCGACGACATTTTGATTTTCTCTCCCTCTCTCCAAGTACATACTCAGCATGTTCGTCAAGTTCTTCAACGTCTCCTTGAGAATCGGCTGTTTGTTAAGGCAGAGAAATGTACTTTCCACGCTCAATCTGTTTCTTTCCTCGGTTCTGTGATTTCCTCAGAGGGGGTTAGCATGGACCCCTCCAAGGTCCGTGATGTCACCGATTGGCCAGTACCTGACTCGCGTGTCGCCCTTCAACGTTTTTTGGGTTTTGCACATTTTTACCGTCGGTTTATCCGTAATTTTAGCCAGATCGCCGCCCCTCTCTCGGCGCTCACATCCGTCAGGGTCCGTTTCTCCTGGACTGATGAGGCTCAGGTTGCTTTCGATCGCCTCAAATCCCTTTTTACTACTGCGCCTATTTTAAGAACTCCAGACGTCTCTAGACAATTCATAGTTGAGGTCGATGCGTCAGAGGTGGGCGTGGGAGCCATCCTTTCCCAGCGCTCATCCTCTAGCGAGAGGGTTCACCCTTGCGCTTACTTTTCACATCGCCTCTCTCCCGCCGAACGCAATTATGACGTAGGGAATCGCGAATTATTGGCAATCCGTCTAGCTCTCTGAGAGTGGCGTCACTGGCTTGAGGGTGCTTCGGTTCCGTTCATTGTCTGGACTGATCATAGGAATTTAGAGTACATTCATTCTGCTAAGAGACTCAATGCCCGTCAGGCTCGATGGGCACTTTTTTTTACGCGTTTTGACTTTTCCATCTCCTACCATCCTGGCTCTAAGAACCTTAAGCCAGATGCTCTCTCGCGACAATTCGCTTCTCCAGAGGTTGTTTCCACTAACGAGGAGATTCTTCCTCAGGGTATGGTGGTGGGCGCAGCTGTCTGGGGAATAGAACGTTTGGTCAAGCGATCTTTGGCTCACGCCATTACTCCTCGTCTCTGCCCAAGAGATCTTCTGTACGTTCCTCCCTCTCTTCAATGGGGTCACTCTTCCAAATTATTCGCTCATCCTGGTGTTAGGGGTACCGTCGCTGCGATCCGCCAAAGGTTCTGGTGGCCCTCTCGTGAGCGCGACATTCAGCGTTACGTCGCTTCGTGTACTGTCTGCGCTCAGACTAAGTCTGGTAATTCGCCCCCAGCGGGATTGCTGCGTCCTCTCCCGTTACCGTCTCGCCCGTGGTCGCACATCGCCTTGGATTTTATCACGGGTCTTCTTGCCTCTGAGGGGAACACCGTGATACTCACTGTCGTGGACCGTTTTCTAAGGCTGCTCGCTTTGTCCCATTGCCTAAGCTCCCGTCCGCTAGAGAGACCGCCCAGATAGTCGTCGACAAGATTTTTAAGATACATGGTCTTCCCTCCGACATTGTGTCCGATAGAGGTCCCCAATTCTCTTCTTTGTTTTGGAAGGAGTTTTGTCGTCTTATTGGGGCTTCGGCTAGTCTCTCCTTCGGTTTTCATCCACAAACCAATGGCCAGGCCGAACGAGCCAATCAGATAGTTGGACGCATCCTCCGTAGTCTAGCTTTTCGCAATCCTGCTTCCTGGTCAGAACAGCTTCCCTGGGCAGAGTACGCTCATAATTCCGCTCCGTCCTCTGCGACGGGTCTATCGTCTTTTCAGTGTTGTCTTGGTTACCAACCTCCGCTTTTTTTCCTCACAAGAGACTGACGCTAGGATGCCGTCCGTCGAGGCTTTTATTCGACGTGCTAAGCGTAATAAATGGGCCTCTAATAGGCGTCGAGTTAAGAGTCCTCGGTATTCTGTTGGGCAGAGGGTTTGGTTGTCCACCCTTAATCTACCTCTTCAATCCACTTCGTGTAAACTGGCTCCTAAATTTATTGGACCATTTCGGGTCCTTAAGATCCTCAGTCCTGTCTCAGTTAAACTCAAGTTATCCGCCAATCTCCGACGCATTCACCCTGTCTTTCACGTGTCATGTATAAAGACCGTTACTCGTATTCCGCCTCGTTCGGTCTCTTCTCCGGTCCGTGTTGAGGGCGCTCCCACCTATAGGGTTCGTAAACTTCTCGATGTTCGTCCTCGGGGTCGTGGTCATCAATTCCTGGTCGATTGGGAGGGATACGGTCCTGAGGAGAGGAGTTGGATTCCGTCCCGGGACGTCCTGGACCGCTCGCTGATCGAGGACTTCTACCGCTCCCTCCAGTCCTCCTCTGTTGCGCCAGGAGGCGCTTCTTGAGGGGAGGGTACTGTCATGATCCTGGCTCTTTCCTTTTTTCTCCTTTCTCTTTTCTCCCTCTTCTGGTCACACTCATTATTACATTCTTTTACGCACACACATTCGCATTAATTTACTCAATCGTTCTCAGCTGTCTCTCATCACCTCATCCCTTACGTATTCACATTCTTGTTCATTATCTCTATCGTTCTCATCTGTTGCCCACTTTCTCTGATTGGTTTCTCTATTTCTTGTCCTTCCTTTCTCTTGTTCTTCGTCAGATTATTGCCAAATGTTACGTACCTGTTTTTCGATCACTGTCTTGTCGTACTCCTGTCCGGTGCATGTTGATTCCTGACTGATATGTTATCACCTCGTATCTGCTCTATTCAAAGTCTCCAGTTACGTGAGTGGTCTACGGTTTGGCGTTCCTTGCTCGATATGGACCCAGCCTATCTCTCTACCTCCGGGGATTTCCCATTGCCGTTCCTGACCGGGCAGTTCTGTTCCCTTACGTTTGTTGAACTTTCTGTTTGACAACGACATTCTTTTGTTGTAGCTTAACGCCAGAGACTTTCTGTTGGATTTAAATGCCTTGTGGCCACCTGAGTTATTTGCCCTGAACTGAATTAAAACTTTGTCAAATCACCTTCTGCTTTTGGGTCCTCATCTCCTGTACGTGACAAAGACAATGAACCAAAAAATACAAATGCAATGAATACAAAAATACAAGCTATAAACAAATAATAATAACAGAATTATCAGATGTTACTGATGTAAGATACTCACCACAAATGAGCACTGACTTACAGACATCAAAAATCAGAGCAAAAAGACAAAAGCACTATGGCAAAAGAAAGAAAAACTAAATTGCAATAAACAAAACAATGAAAACATAACGACTGAATATACAAACAGAAGAAACAAAAGCTAAAGTAAAGAAAATAACAAATTAGCACACATGCAGACGGTAGCAATGACTGAAAAGCAAGCCTGCATGCACAACTCAGGCACGGGCAGCGGTAGACAGATCAAACTAGCCTGGTTCTACCAGACTCTCATACATTTCATTTGTACAGAGAGTCTGGCCACTCTCCATTGACAAGCGTCCTTGAAGACGGGTACTCTGGTGAAGTTTAAAACTACTGGATCTGCCCAGAGACACTCTTGATCTGCCATAACCAATTGCTAACGTTTGGTCGTGACGTATGTCATCTCCAGTGATGTATAAAGTACTCAAAAGCCATACTTGAGTAAAAGTAGATATTTTGCTAGAAAATGACTTTGGTAAAAAATTAAAGTCAGTGTTTATAATATTACTTGAGTAAAAGTTTTAAAGTATGTGATATTTATTGTACTTAAGTATAAAAAGTATTTTTTTCATATTAAACGTACTTAAGTATTGAAAGTAAAAGTACATGCAAAATACAAAAGGATCAAAAAAAGATTTAGAAATTGTTTAGCAAGCAGCAAGATATTGTTCGGTTTTAACTCTGCTCCTTCCATTTTGTTTTCTTTGAATAAAAAATGGCAAACTGGTTATTGTAAGTTTTAAATATAAAAAAATATTAATATATGAATTATACCTAGATCATTCATGTTAATTCATAGTACAGTAACTAATGTAAGAGACGACTTTAAAATGTTTTAATCAACCTTAGTTATTATTATTGTAAAATGTTACCATTCAGACAAAATGTGTACCTTGAATGCAATGTAAGTTGCTTTGGATAAAAGCGTCTGCCAAATGCATAAATGCAACGCAAAAACAAAAACAACCTCTATTACTGATAGGCTACTGTCATTGTCATCATCATCATCATCATTGTCATCATCTTATTCATCACAACATTTTGTGTTTGTATGTGTGTGTGTGTGTGTGTGTGTGTGTTCTTTTGACAGGCCCCAGTGGATCATCCGTGGTCCCCAGCACTAGTGCCCACTCCCAACCACAGCCTGGGACAAGTCTCCAGATGCCAGCTGAACATGGTAAGAAAAACTAGGCTATGTATTATAAAGAGCATAATTAAACTTCCAGTCACTTGAAAACACAATCATCATCTTATTCATCACTAAATTTTGTGTTTGTATGTGTGTGTGTGTGTTCTTTTCACAGGCCCTAGTGGGTTTCTGTATTCTAATGTATTTTTATTCCTTTTTAAAGGACAGAGTCAGTCCCCCTCCTCGATTTTAGAAGAGCTGTCCCCTAGGCCAAGAATTTAAACCAGTTAATTGGCTGATGGCGCAGGCGCCGCCCCAACGCTCTTACGTCGCCACATTATACTGGCGCGTGTGCCATCTGCTTTCTTCTCTGCCTTCACGAAGCGGCCCTTTCATGCCCTTTGGTTTGGTTTGGTTTTTCTGGCCCAAATATCTTGGATTTCATTCAACTTTTATCACCAGCACTTCAGCGACTGCGGATAGTGGAACATTGTTCTCCTTGCGGTGAAGTGACATGGAATTTCATCGTTGCCTGCCGCCGTACACTCGCTTCATCGCGAATGACGACCCCCACAGTAAGTGTGTCAAATGGTTGGGGTTTTCACACACGCGCGAGGCGGTTCAGAGGTTTTCGAAATGTACATTTTGCGATAACCTCCTTCTCAAAACCCTCTGCTCGAGGCTTGCGGTTTTTGAAAGGGAGTCATCCGTTTTTCCCCGTCGCGGTCCCAAAGCCGCGCAGGCCTCTCTTGGATCCGCGACCTGGGGTTCGGAGATAGAGCTCGAGGATGTGGAGTGTGAGCAGACAGGCCTCGCCCTTTATCTCCCTCTCTCCCCTGAGCACGTGCGCGGGACTCTGCCCGTCGAATTTTCGCACGACTACCTGTGTCCCAGCCCGGAGGCACGCGAGGCGGTTTCTTCAGACTGGATGATGTCGTGTTCACCGCAGCATCCGACTCTGAGGATTTCGGGCCTGCCTTTAATGACGACACTCTCCCGCCTAGCGGCCAGGAAGCGCGGCCTTCAGCGTCATATCCGGAGCTCGTTGACGTGCTTTTGCACGCTACGGAGAAGCTCGCTATAGAGTGGCCGGACGAACCCCGCGACGCACAATCCTCTCAACTTGACGATAGGTTTCTAAGTGGCCCTAATTCCAGGCCAGCTCCCCTGCCCTATTTCAGGCGAAGAATTGCAGCTCTCTGGAGACATTTAGAGAGTGTTATATAGATGCGTGTCGAAATAACCACAGAGAACAACAATCATGGGGAAGTCCCAGAGTAAAAATGATCGATATGCAAATGAAATTTGGGGGAAGTGATCCATGTTTGAGCTCTGTGGTGACTAGCATGGAAAGCATTATTCACATTCCTGGATTAAGCCAGGTTTGTGTGAATTAAGTGATCCATTGTAGTGGGGACATGAACCCGAGGTTAACCTGAAGGTTGAGGACCAAATTAAACAAGAGCAGACTGTGACTGCAGCCTAGAGCTCCCCTGCCCTATTTTAGGACCAAAAATTCGATCTCTCTTGAGATGTTTAGAGAGTGTTAGGTGTGCCTTTTGGATTCTAAACTTTTGCATCCTCCTTGTTATTCTAAACTGTTTTAATATATTTCTTTTTTTTTTTGTATTCTCACCTTTTATTGTTACTGTTATTTATTTTGATTATTTTAGTTCCTTGAAGCACTTTGAATTAACATTGTATATGAAATGTTGTCTGGCTATCACCAGATAGTCCTTCAACCAACGAGACCACAAGTGGCATGATCAACAGGCATAGTTCAAATGACTCTGTATGCAATTGGATAGTCCTTCAACCAATCAGACCAATGATCCATCGCTTCTCTATCCGTCATTGTGTTAAACTCTTTAAAATGTAAAAAAAATTTGCAAACCCAATAGCGCGCCAGGTGGATAAGCCGATTTGTGATTGGTCCAGATTTGTAACAGAAGCAGGATAAAAGTATACAGGTTTCCAGCCTGAGCTGCAGGGCGAAATCAACAGAAGGTCTATGTGGCACAAGTCGTCCCAGTTCACTTTTGCATGTGTTGTAGAATAGTCTGCATCAATTACATTTTTTACAATTTACATGGAGTTAGAGGAACTTGTAGCTTAAATACAAGTTGATTGCTAGAAATCAGAAATTATTATCTATTAACCAGTCAGAAGAGCCTAACAATGCCTATAGCAGCCAGCTAGAACAGCACTGCAAACTTACCTACATTTCTTTCTATAATCCATTATTTCAATCTGCTCATTAGTTATTCTGGAGGAGAAACATGTACAGAGGCTGTTTGAGTTTGTCAAGTTTGTGTGGGACTTCACAGTTTCCTCAGTAAACCCACCCCTTTCTAAACAGACATAAAAGGATGTCTGGAAACATTGTTTTTTCATTATGTTCCTGACACATGATGGATCTGCGAGTGTCTGTTGTTCTTCTGTTCGTTTTTATCACTGGAGGTACAAAAAACAGCAAGTATTGAATGTATTGTTTGGTACACATACTGTAGAGCGGTAAATGGAAGCTTTAGCATAAGTTCTGCTGGGAAGACTTAATTGTCATGTCACTTTAACTTTATCTATCCAATCACATTCTAATACCTGGGTATAAAAGATCGGTACTTACGCATGTCTGAGTTTGCAGATGCTGACGCTCCAATTCACCGCCATCCTCCCCACCACCTCCAAGTCAAATCCTTCCCTACATCCACCCCACCACCACCAGGATGGTCCCTTCCATACCTCACGGGGGTCGGCTGCGCCTCTGCCTTCGTCTTCAGGCAGGATATGCAGAGTCCGGACCCTCAGATTGCTAGCTACGGACGGGGCCTATGCCAATGTACTTTATTGCTTGCTGGGTTGTTAATAAATGGATTATTGTCACAGTATTTATTCTCCCGAGTCTTTCTGGCAGAACTCAATGTCTCTCTCTGTCTTTAAGGATATTCTCTCAAGTGTTACTCGTGCGAGTCTGAAAAGACGGGTTCCTGTGATGCGAAAGAGCAGACGTGTCTAAATGGATTTTCTAAATGTGCGAGCATTAGAATGGAAGAATCAATTGGTAAGTCCAGTATAAAGTGGAAATGTACTGTTGTAGTTTAATGAAAGTGATAGTAAAGGTATATGTTAATCTAATCACATAATTGCAATTTCCGGAATTGTTTCTTTAGCCTATAATATATGAAGTTTGTCCTTTTTTGCAGGTTCCAATAAGGTGTCTGTCACAGCTAAAAGGTGTCAATGTGAACCAGGGAGCTATCAGATAGATAGAGTGACAATGTCACTCCGGTGCTGTGGCACTGACCTTTGCAATGCAGCAGGTATTTGACTGTGTGCTAATATACATTTACAGGTATTCAACTAACAAGTTGCCTTTTTCCACAATGACTAAATATTAATTCAAACACAAGTGATTGTTCATAAGACGCACAATATCAAGAGTAGTCAAAACTATAGTGTAAAGCTTAAATAGTATGAAAAGGAGAAGCTTATGATACTCAAGTGCTTTCAAAGTGTTTTTATTGTTTTAGAAAATTGTGATGAATTTGATCAACAATAATTGATAAACTATTAATAATATTATTATTTTATTGTCTTGATTAGATGGAGTGTCTAAGGGAAGCCTCCTCCTGCTCTTCTCTCCTCTGCTCTTCTACTTCCTGTTTCAGTGAGTCCAGATTCTGCACTTCAGATTCTACAGCAAAGACCACCACAAAAACTGAATATGATACACAATTGCTATAATTTACTGAATAAAGCTGTTCTTGATTTGATTTGAAAATATGCATTTTATTAAACAAATAGGAAAGCAAATATACTGCATTATCATTCATCCAGCATATTGTCTTTATAGCCACATAAATATATTCATAAAAGAATCAAAACACAAATATTTATTTCACAGAAAACAAGATACTGTGAGATTATGTAAGTGAAATGTATCCACAAATCCTGAGAATGTGCTTTTGGTTGTTCAACCACAACCAGTGAGGTTAAAGGGTTAGTACACCCAAAAAGGAAAGTTCTGTCATAATTTACTCACACGCATGTCGTTCCAAACCCTCGACTTTCATTCATATTCAGAACACAAATGAAGATCTGAGAGCTTTCTGTACCTCCATTGGCAGCTATGCAACTACCATTTGGACTTAATTAAGGTTTTATTCACATACAAAAATGTATCAGCAAACATAACCTGCTTGGCGTGCGAGAACAAAGCTCTTGGTTCTTGCTGAAGTTCAAACGTGCTGCGTAACATGAGAATGAACCTCATTGGTTCTTGCTGAAGCTCGAACGTGATGTGTAACACGAGAATGAACCTCATTGGTTCTCACAGAAGCTCAAACGTGCTGCGTAACACGAGAATGAACCTCATTGGTTCTTGCTGAAGCTCAAACGTGATGCGTAACATGAGAATGAACCTCACTGGTTCTTGAATAAGCTCAAATGTGCTGCGTAACACTAGACTGAACCTCATTGGTTCTTGCTGAAGCTCAAACGTGATGCGTAACACAAGAATGAACCTCATTGGTTCTCGGCGAAGCTCAAATGTGCTGCGTAACACAAGAATGAACCTCATTGGTTCTCGCCGAAGCTCAAACGTGCTGCGTAACACGAGAATGAACCTCATTGGTTCTTGAGTAAGCTCAAATGTGCTGTGTAACACGAGAATGAACCTCATTGGTTCTCGCCGAAGCTCAAACGTGCTGCGTAACACGAGAATGAACCTCATTGGTTCTTGCAGAAACTCAAAGGTGCTGCGTAACAAGAATGAACCTCATTGGTTCTTGAGGAAATCAACTTTAACCAATCAAAGGTTTATATTGTTTAGAAACATTATAAGAAAGAAAGAAATAAAATGACTATAATCCACAACTGCTACATTTACATTTAAGACATTAAGCCATTACAAATCCAGTTGTTGAGAGGGACTTGCAAGATTAACAATTATTTTCTCACTGTTCGTCCACACGCAAACGCATATCCGGTTTACTGAAACTGGACTTTTTTTGAAAACTCCGGCCGGGGTGAAGATTTTTAGAAACTTCGGTTGCAGCGTTGTCGTGTAAATGGTGAAGACGGCGTGTTAAGTTGAAGTGTGCACCGTTCTCTCCTTTGTTTGACGTCAGATTGTGCGCCGTTATCTCTTTTGTTTACACAAGTCGAGTCTATGCAATGGTGGACGTAGCTTTTAATAACTCTGCTAACAGTGCTTACCACATGTGTACAGATACATACGCAGTTATCTCATTGTATTGCAGAACAGAGGCGCCAGAATGCAAAAATACAAAATAGTAAGGCAAGTGTGTGAAGCTATTACAGTCCACTTGGGCCCTGCCCCTGTGTATATACAGTTACCTGTCTGTCACTGAGTTCAAAGTAAAGGAACTTGTAGAAGGGTTTCACTGAGCGCATGGCATCCCTCAGTGCATCGGTGCCGTGGATGGGACCCATGTAGAAATCAGGCAGCCAATCATAGCGTGGTTTTGCATTTTCATGTGGACAGAGATTTCTTTAAAACCGTGCTTTTGTGGACGCAATTGTTTTTTAAAACAGAGGAGGGAAAACTCTGGTTATAAAAATACCTGTGTACGTGTGGACTAGGCCTTACTCAGTGACCACCTCGCCACCACAAACAAATGTAAAAAAACATCAACTTGATGAGACTTTGCAACTTGGTTTCAAAGGTATTTTTATATAAAAATATGCAGAAATAGAACAGTATTTTTGCTTGATTGTTGTACGGTAAATGCTGTTTCATACGCCTTTAAACCAGAAACTGTGCAAACAGCAAATGGAAATAAAAGATAATGTTAGAGTGAACAGATTAAAAGAAGAAAACTAAACCAAAGCGAGGACTTTTTCATTTCAGAAGACCACTAATGCCACTGTCGTCTACATCCTCACATACAAAATCAATCCACAAATATATGAAGAGCTCCTACAAACGCAGCATTAAATGCACAAATATATAGCATATATGCTTCTTTGTAACAATATGACCATACATTTGCATTTAGTTCACGTTTACAATATTTAACATATGCAGACTTGCATGAAGCATCATGTTAGTTTTCCATACTCAGTGATACCCACACAACCACAGACACTCATTTCACACGTCACATGCACTACACACATCCACAAAAGCCAGCAACACATCTCTCGACACCTGTTTCTCACAATCCACTGATGGTTTACAAGGCCATTGCATGACGCATGTAATGACAAATATTGACTGAGGTCACAGGCTTATGAGAATCCATGAAATGATCAAACAAATAAACAGATTTTAAGTTTTGCCCAAAGTTTACGCAACAACCACTACAAAATCTCTATGTGCCTACAACTACACGTTAAAGGGATATTTCACCCAAAAATGAAAATTGTGTCATCATTTATTCACCCTCAAGTTGTTCCAAACCTGTAGTTTCTTTGTTCTGCTGAACACAGAAGATATTTAGAAGAATGTTTGTAACCAAGCAGATAGAGCAACCATTGACTACTATAGTAGGGAAAAATACTGTGGTATTCAATGGTTGCTCTATCTGCTTTGTTTCAAACATTCTCCTGAAAACTCATACAGGTTTGGAACAACTTGAGGGTGAGTAAATTATGACTGAATTTCCATTTTTGTGTGAACTATCCCTTTAACTAACTCATTAGAGTAATAGTAAACTGTTAGGGTTTGAGTTAGTAGAATAATATGACATTTTTTTAGAAGTTATAGTCAGTAGAATGTCATTTGGGGAGCATCAATAGTGTTAGCAGATATTTAAGCAGGCATACAAACGACTGCTAGTTGACATGGAGTTACAAAGTTATGCCTAGTTCAGACTGCACGATTTTCAAACTGGTCGGATCACTGCTCTTTTCACACTGCATGACTATCTGGGTCAGCATTCAGTCACTGCTGTGTTCACACTGCACGTCGGATCAGCGACAGGGGGTTTCACACTGCATGACTGTACAAGAGGAATGGTCATCGGCAGCTCTGTCCCGTCCGCAAATTACGTTTCACAACAAAGCACTTGCGAGAAGTGAGAAGGAAATCCGTCCGACTGGAGTTCTCGCGCGAGACTGGAATTGTTATTAAAAATATAGACAGCTGTGCAAAAACTTCCAAATTGTCTGTGCGCTGTTTTGCAGCAAAAGGGAGAAAAATAAAAAAGATTATGGTGGAGGAAATGGTTGGGGAGACACAGGGAGCAAGGATTGTGTTCTGCAAAGAGAGTTTGAGGTAAATAAATAATCAAGCAAATGTTTGTGCTTTGTTTCTGTTTGATATAATTGTAAATATATCTATTAAAATACTGATATTCTGGTCTATAACTCCTCCCCGAACCTCCCGCTGCCCTATATCTTGCCCTTTCATTGGCTGTAGGTCATCGCCGATGTATTTTTCAGTCAGAACACATTTCACAAAGCAGGAGTTTGAATCGCCGACAGGTCCAGATATTCAGCATGCCAAATATCTCGCGGGCGTCGGCGACTCATCGGCGAGTCTCTCTGATTGCGTCTTTGATAATTCACACTGCGTGATTGTCACTCACGTGCACATTTGCCTATGATTTCGGGCATTTGTCTGCGATTTCGCAAAACCTGTCGGCGAGTCAAAATCGGGGCTAAAACCGGGCAGTCTGAACTAGGCATTAGTAGTAGTCTAAAGCCGGGCGCACACTGTGCGATTTTGGCCACGATTTGGCCGTCTGAGACACATTTTGAAATCCTAAAAGATTTCTCTGATCCTAGGCTAAAATCTGAAGTCTTTGATCCTTAGTTTGACATGTGCACCAACAACCGAATAATGACCGTTGCGATCAAATTTTATCAAGAACCAATAGGAGCGCAGAACCTGATGACGCATTTCGTGCAACAACATCAAATCACAACAGGGAACATGTCGAAAAGAGTCAGGTGAATGAAAAATGCCACCGCTTGTTTTTGTTGTTTGCTAAACACTACCGTTGTGTATGTGAATGCGGCTCACCGTTACCGAACGTGTCACGGATTGATGACTTAAAACTCAGTCTGTACGAGTCTCTTGCTTGCGTTCGTTTTTTCGCGTCTGACTGTTGTACAGTCTGACATAATGACAACTGAGATCCTACAGTGTGACATGTATTACATCGGGGATCATGTTCGTACAGTCTGACAAGCAACATTCGCAGAGGATTTTGAAAAATCGCACAGTGTGCAGGACCCTTAAAGTGAACTATCAGAATAAATAGTTTGAGCTCCCTCTACAGGTGGAGACGGAAAAATGTCCACCTCCACTCCATTTATTATCCTAAATTAGATGCACCTGTTTGATGTCATTAGCTGCATAAAGACACCTGTCCACCCCATACAATCAGTAAGAATCCAACTACTAACATGGCCAAGACCAAAGAGCTGTCCAAAGACACTAGAGACAAAATTGTACACCTCCACAAGGCTGGAAAGGGCTACGGGGAAATTGCCAAGCAGCTTGGTGAAAAAAGGTCCACTGTTGGAGCAATCATTAGAAAATGGAAGAAGCTAAACATGACTGTCAATCTCCCTCGGACTGGGGCTCCATGCAAGATCTCACCTCGTGGGGTCTCAATGATCCTAAGAAAGGTGAGAAATCAGCCCAGAACTACACGGGAGGAGCTGGTCAATGACCTGAAAAGAGCTGGGACCCCCGTTTCCAAGGTTACTGTTGGTAATACACTAAGACGTCATGGTTTGAAATCATGCATGGCACGGAAGGTTCCCCTGCTTAAACCAGCACATGTCAAGGCCCGTCTTAAGTTTGCCAATGACCATTTGGATGATCCAGAGGAGTCATGGGAGAAAGTCATGTGGTCAGATGAGACCAAAATAGAACTTTTTGGTAATAATTCCACTAAACGTGTTTGGAGGAAGAAGAATGATGAGTACCATCCCAAGAACACCATCCCTACTGTGAAGCATGGGGGTGGTAGCATCATGCTTTGGGGATGTTTTTCTGCACATGGGACAGGGCGACTGCACTGTATTAAGGAGAGGATGACCGGGGCCATGTATTGCGAGATTTTGGGGAACAACCTCCTTCCCTCAGTTAGAGCATTGAAGATGGGTCGAGGCTGGGTCTTCCAACATGACAATGACCCGAAGCACACAGCCAGGATAACCAAGAGTGGCTCTGTAAGAAGCATATCAAGGTTCTGGCGTGGCCTAGCCAGTCTCCAGACCTAAACCCAATAGAGAATCTTTGGAGGGAGCTCGAACTCCGTGTTTCTCAGCGACAGGCCAGAAACCTGACTGATCTAGAGAAGATCTGTGTGGAGGAGTGGGCCAAAATCCCTCCTGCAGTGTGTGCAAACCTGGTGAAAAACTACAGGAAACGTTTGACCTCTGTAATTGCAAACAAAGGCTACTGTACCAAATATTAACATTGATTTTCTCAGGTGTTCAAATACTTATTTGCAGCTGTATCATACAAATAAATAGTTTAAAATCATACATTGTGATTTCTGGATTTTTTTTTTTTAGATTATGTCTCTCACAGTGGACATGCACTTACGATGACAATTTCAGACCCCTCCATGATATCTAAGTGGGAGAACTTGAAAAATAGCAGGGTGTTCGGTCAGGGGATCTCTGGATAATCCGTAGTTCGTTTGGAGTTATAAAACGAAAATACAGTTTTTCTGTTTTTTGTTTGAAAACGAAAAACCAAATAACCGTTTTTGGTGTCAGAATCAAAAAACGAAAAACCAATTAAAAACGGTCCGTTTTTCGTTTTGAACTTCAGTCAATTCGTTTTTCATTTATAAACCAAAAACGGAGGTCACGTGGTCTATTCCTTTTTGGGAAGCGAAAGTAACCGGTAACACTTTCAAAATAAAAGTAACTATAGGTAACGAGGTGATTGTAGACTAACTATAACGTTTTTTAGTGCAACTAAAGTAGCACTGGATGTGAAAAAAACACTTAAGTTAACTAAAATAAAAATTAAAACTAATAAAATAATAACTCTGGCTGTTAGGGAGAATTAAACATTTGTAAGACCATTGGTGACCTGCAGTGTTGGGCACGTTACTTTAAAAAAGTAATTAGTTATAGTTACTAGTTACTTCTTACAAATAGTAACTGAGTTAGTAACTGAGTTACATCATTATAAAAGTAACTAATTACCAGGGAAAGTAATTACTGCGTTACTTTTTTTTTGTCAAAAGTTCAAATATGTCAAATAACTTGGATGCCCCCAATTTAAATATGTTAAATGAATGAATTAGACACTAAACATTGTACATTAATGTACACTATTGTAATGTTGCTGTGGGACAATGTGAGAGACAGCTATCAAATTCAATATATTGTAAATATTATCAGTAGACCTACTATAGTGTAAATATTATCAGTACTTTACTACTCCTCTGGTAGTGGAGCTCACGTTATCACCTGGGTTTTTAGCCGCTCATGTTGTGGCTGTGATGATGTGAGGAGCTTCATTAGATTATAATAACTTGCCACAGATGTGGAGAGACTCTTTCTTCCTGGGCATAAGTTGCACGTCACATAAACATTCTTACCTTTCACCTCAACGAGGGAAGAGTAGCGCTTATACTTCCAGTTTGCGAAAGCTACCTTTGAAGTCGGACTTGCCATCGCTGACTGTGCATATGCGTGTGCGACTGTGCGTCATAGGTGTGTGTGTGTGTGTGTGTGTGTGTGTGTGGACTCAACCTATCAACCTCAACCTTGTCTCCCACCCACCAATCATCATCAGTTATGTGTACCACGCGCGCGCGCACACACACACACGTTGCAGGTCCGACTGACAGAGAGCCTGTTCGGATGAAAACCGCTTCAGTGAGCTCAATTATAGTAACGCCGCATTTTTTTTTCTCAGTAACGCTAACGGCGTTGCAACATTGGGAAAAGTAATTAATTAGATTACTCCGTTACTGAAAAATTAACGCCGTTAGTAACGCCGTTATACTTAAACGCCGTTACTCCCAACACTGGTGACCTGTAACTTCAGATTAAGCTACATATTTTATATGTAGCTTAGGATAGCAGGTAGCCTATTTATTTATACGTTTCTATTATTTAATTCACATTTTAGTTTTGTAACATATTTCTTGCTATGTGGAAGCTCAACCAGCAGAGGTCACTCTACCCCCTTCTGTGCACCGACTCTTTCTGCTTGTTTAACACATTTTTATTTGAACACATTTACCATATAATGATGCTGGTCCGTGTACGTTTTGATAGTTTGTTTTCCAATTTGAAATGAAATGCGCTGAAATGAGAAAACAGTCGTTTCCCGTCTATTCGTTGTTGTTTTTTAAAAAACGGAAAACGAGATTTTGGCTCGATTTTCGTTTTTTCTGGTCACGGATAGAAAACAGAAACACGGCTTCAAATCTGGTTCTCCACATGTGGGCGGTCATGACACGCCCCTTTCAGCCGATTGGTGAATCAAATCTGAGACCGTGACGTCATCAGTTCGTTCACCACAATAACAGTCCTCTGCTGCTATATCAGAATATCGCCTTTCTTCTGTGGAACCTAAAGCTTATTTCACGTACATATTTATTTCAGAAAAGTGAATCAGCTCGCAGGCAGTTGTAATGCTGTTTGTTGTTTAATTGTTGCATTTTTAGCCTTTCGTTTTGCTAATAGGCCTAATTAATTAAGTAAAATAAATTTCACGCACCGATATAGGCTATTTATTCCTTTCATATAGGCCTACTTTAATCCTATTTTATTTCCTTCACAGTGCAGCAGGTGCGTGATGATGATGATGAACTCTCATGTTCTGTTGTTTATTCTGTTATTGTTCATGTAGGCTAAAACTAAACCCCTGGGATTTTTTTAATGATTCACAGACACATATCAATTCTAATTTAATCTTGTCGGTTAAAGATGATCGTGTCAGCTGAGAGTCAGGGGGAAACCCCAGAAAATGATATTGAAAAGGCAGGCAACACTAATTTTCCTTTAAGTTCTCTATTTATATTTTCATATGTTTTAGGTTTATTTCGATTAGCATAAATGTTTTAATAATTTCTATTTCTTAATTAGCCTAACTATAATAATCCTGTCCAGACAAAACATCCACAGAACTGCATTACAGTACATTTTCACGATTTATATATTTACAAAGATTCACGAATTATTTAATTCCGTCTGTGGCAATCTCAGGGCTGGGAGTCTGACGCTCATCGAGGCCAATAAACCTACAATATTGTTGAAAACATAATTTACATTACCTTTAAGAATAATGCTGGAAAAGTGATAACGTGCTTCTTTTGGCAACTTTAATTTATCAGTTTTATCGTGATAATAGGCTATGACAGTATGCTGTAGATGTTTTATGAATAGTTTAAAAAAAAGGCAGGATTTTGTGAGCACTAGGCGAAATGAATGTGAATAGCTACTCCTCTCCTCATCCCCACAGCGCCAGGCCTGGTGTACAGAGTGGTATTTTTGTTCATCATGTTAATAAAAGTTCTATGTTTAATACAGGCCTTCGAGAGTTTTTGTTTTGCTGTTTTCCATTGAAGCAATTGATGCAATTGTAAATGTAAAATGTTCAAGGCCAATTCATTTAAAAGCGAAGGAAAGACAGCAAAAGTGAGGATATCAAATAAAGGCAATTTAGTATTGCATTAATAACACTGAAAATATGAAAAAAAGCTACTGCTGGGCAAAGGATTGCCTTTTGACGCGTCCATGGTGATTGTTGTCCCTGTGGAGAGCCTATTTTGTAATTATTATAAATGACTGCATATGGGCTACTGCAAGGAATGCGTCTGCTATTTAATTTAAATGTATTAAATGTAAACAAAACATTAAAATAATAAGCCACTGATCTATAGGCTAATAGAGAAGAGCCTATCATTATATATAGCCTATAGATCAGTGGTAGTAGCCCGTCAGGTGCTTTGTCTACAGATGTAGATGCATTACATTTTACATTTAAAAACACAATGCCTTAAGCTGTTTAATATATGAGCTTGATAAAATTGCACATTTTGGAAGAAAATTTCAGATTGCACTTGAGGCTTTATCTGAAGTCTTCAAATATAAATTAAAACACATGAATACAAACGAGAGCGTACTTAGCCTATAAATGTTAACAACAGATTTAATTAAATTTACTGTAGGTTTTTGTTTAGTTATCTGTGCATTCATGTTTCAGTGTAAAATGTGTTCAAATAAAAATGTGTTAAACAAGCTGACAGAAGTCGATCTATTTCTTTGTTGGAAAGATGTAAATGTACTGAAACTTCACGCAGGAGAGTTGGAGATGGTTATGGGAGGCCGAATGGGACGAAACACATTGAAACACTTGCGCGGACTAACATATATTCATGCATATATGAAACACATGTAATTACATAGAACGTCCTTGCATACACCCTGTAATTGCCCACGTACTGTTGTACCTGCACAAAGACACTGCACTTTCAAACATGCTCACGTGTGAGAGAGCAAAAATATTTTAGTGTGTCTGGAAGGCATTTCATTGCAACCGGAAGTAGTTCAAATAGTCTCCATTTATGGCTCCGTCCAAACTTGTTTCACAATAGGCTATCAAGACTTACTGTTCCTGATTTCAGAGGAAATGAAACTCATGGTTCTGCTTAATCCCACCCGACATGTGCAGATGTTGTTAATATAATACTTACTGTAACTGCAGCTATTGCAATCCTTCAATGTTTAAACTGGTTTCTCAACTTCATCCTCCTCACCAATTGGTCACAAATCCTTAAAGCCTATGTAAACTAAAGCATGTATAATGTTCTTTCTTCTGCAGAACCCAAGAAGACATTTTACTTTATTCAAAAGGAAAAAAGTCATACAGGTTTTGAATGAGGGTGAGAATTTTTTTTTTTTTTGTGAACTATCACTTAAGAAGGATGACCTGCACAATGCGTTTAATTTTCTTATCAAACTTTCATTTATTGTAAATTATGTAATCTGAAGTTTTTCTACTTTCATTTTCTCATGAAGACCCTCCCCTCATGATAAGCTATAAAATGGGCGCTGAAACACGTGTAACCGGTGTTAGGGCCGAGGGACGATTACCACACTCCGGAGGAGCAGACACCTGAGGATACCAAGAGGCGGACAACAGAATGACTTTCAAAGGTAAGTTTTTTTATTAATTTAAAACAATAAAAACAGTGCTGAGAATGTTCGTGGCTGGAACCCGATTTGGGAAGAGGAACTGGGGGGGGGGGGGTATTCCTCTTCTCTACTGACTCGTGGGTGGGACAGTAATTTCTTCGACTCGTCAGAAGGTGCTTGTAGGACGGACAGAGGCTTCTTCTCGCCTTCAACTTTCCCCACGGACAGAGCCGGTAAGTATTTGGCCCGTGAAGGTGTTCTTAGGACAGCCAATCGAATGACAGCAGCTTCCTCACCTCTTCTGAGGGACAGACAGTGACGGTGCTCAGACTCGGCTTGTGGACGTGTTCATAGAACAGCCGATCGAATGACAGCAGCTTCCTCACCTCTTCTGAGGGACAGACAGTGACGGTGCTCAGACTCGGCTTGTGGACGTGTTCATAGAACAGCCGATCGAATGACAGCAGCTTCCTCACCTCTTCTGAGGGACAGACAGTGACGGTGCTCAGACTCGGCCTGTGGATGTGTTCATAGAACAGCCGATCGAATGACAGCAGCTTCCTCACCTCTTCTGAGGGACAGACAGTGACGGTGCTCAGACTCGGCTTGTGGACGTGTTCATAGAACAGCCGATCGAATGAACAGCAGCTTCCTCACCTCTTCTGAGGGACAGACAATGACGGTGGATCAGGCAATAACAAGTGAGACAGGACCGTGGTAATTTACCCGCCTTTACTCTCGTTCCGTGCGTAGCAGAGCAGCGTCGTTGGGAGAGTTCGTGAGACTGGACTTTCTTGGACGTGAGAGAGTGCTCGTGGAGTGTGGTACTCGGGGTGCGTTGAGCTCTTTCCCTCCACACCGTACACTCAAGTGGGAACCTGGACACAGCTTTAGACAGATCAATTTGAAGGGATCTTCACAGTCATAAGTCAATATTCATCCATCAAAGTTTCAGAGGGAAACGCAGTCGTTTGATCTCACCACACTTGTGCATAAATCACTCTTATAAATCTTCACACGTGTGCACTTCACTCACAATCACTCACTTCATCTCCACAGTGATTAATCGACTCGTTTCTCTTCTCTCTGTAGGGTGGATGACTCGAGGAATAACGTTTTCAGAAGATCAGCATGAACACAGCAACGATCCTCCCAGCTGTTCCAGTTACTACGCTTCGTTCTGTCAACAAGATCACACACACTGCCCACAAACAAAGGTTAGTTGCACTCTGGTGATGGTCAATCTTCAACTGTGGTTTTCTCAACGGGTAATCAAATGAAGGGTGCACTTAACTTTTCCTCGGTGAGTCACTCAATATCCTGCAGTGGTTTCCTCTCTCACTTACTTCATTACGTTGCTGTTCGTGGTTTCTTCAGAAAACTCACTAAATGAGCATGCCTCTGGGAATCTCACAGTAGAACTCCGATCCGGCATTAAACCTTCAGCCTTCCTCTTTCACCGCCGCTGTCAGAACACACACTGCTGCCTACCCGTCCTCCCACACTGTGCAAACACTGCCTTTTTATGCTCCTTTTCCTGAGCACATGCTTCAATGAAGCACAGCTGATTTGCTTCAGCTGGCGCTCGTTATGGCCAACACTCAACAGAGCCAGATTTAGAACCAATGAGGAATCTTTTTGGATTTACCAGGTTTTCACCCGGTGACACCCTCCCCCACCGGATCCGTTCTAGTCCCGAGAACGGGGCCCAGACTCCTAATCTCCGTATCTTGCAGGGGGCACTCCTCGTGTCTCCCGCTGGGAGCGTCGAGCTGGGGCAGCGGGTTCTTCCTCTCTTGGCTCCGGAGTGGGGGCTCTACGGATCATAGCCCAGCCCACCCAAGGTGGCGCAGGGGCCACAGGCGCTAGCGCCTCTGGCTCTTGTCTCGGGTAATTGGGACAGGGGCGCAGCAAGTTTCGGTGCAGGACTCGCACAGGGCCGGGCTTACCCTCGGGACGGATGGTGTACACGGGCTGGTCAGGCCTCTGCTGTTGCTCCACTACGTAGGGGGTGGTCTCCCACCGGTCGCTAAGTTTTCCCTTCCCTTGGCGCCGGTTATCCCGGACCAGCACCCGTTCTCCGGGCAACAAAGGGGCCTCTCGGGCAGTGCGGTCGTACAAGCGCTTGTTTTTCTTGGCTGCTACATCGAGATGTTTGGATACCTTGTCGTAGGCAGAGTGGAGTTGGCGGTGGTGTCGGTGTACCCATTCGGTGGTAGTGGCGGGGGCCTCAGCTGGAGCCGTCCCCAACAGCAGATCCGTGGGCAGACGTACATGTCTCCCAAACATCAGGTAAGTAGGGGCATACCCCGTTGTGCTGTGGATGCTGTTATTGTAGGCCTGTACCAGGGCTGGTAGACTGTCCGTCCAGTACCCTTGGTGGTCCGCATCCAATGTCCCTAACAGACTCAGGAGCGTCTGATTAAAACGTTCACACCCCCCGTTCCCCTGTGGGTGATAAGGCGTGGTGCGGGTCTTCCGGCATCTGTACAGATTACATAGCTCCTGGACGACACGGGACTCAAAGTTCGGCCCTTGGTCGGAATGGAGCGTCTCAGGGCATCCAAAGGGCTGAAAGACATGTCTCCATAGAGCACTGGCAGTGGTGGTGGCGGTCTGGTCTAAGGTTGATATGGCCCAGGCATATTTGGTGAATAAATCAGTGACTACCAAGATGTTCTGGTAGCGATCGGTAGGGCGACTTAAGGTCAGAAAATCCATAGCCACCATATGCAACGGGGCTCTAGGTCTCACTGGGACCATGGGGGCCCTCACGTCTCGCCGGGACTTGAACAGCGTACAACGGGGGCATCCTTGTACATACCTCCCCACCGACTCTTCCATCCCACTCCAAAAGAAGTGCCGGCGCAGTAGTGACACCGTCCGTTCTTGGCCCTGATGTCCTAGCTGGTCATGATAGGCCTGGAGCAACGGCTGGATTTGGGCTTCGGGCACCACCACTTGGGATACCAGCTCGTGGGTCCTGGAGTCCAGAACGGACCTGCAGATCACACCATCTCTGAACTTCAATCTTTTCCACTGCCCCAGAAGCTTCCTTACTCTCCCCGGATGTTCCCGTCGTTCTTCCACCCCAGGGAGTTTGTTCCGCTCCAGGTAGGTACGTAGGGTAGCCAACCCTGCATCCTGTTCTTGCCGTTCCCTCCATCGACGGGGGTCCCATCCCCAACTTACTGGTACTCCCTCCGCTCGTGTTCCAGGTGCTTCCACTACTCCCACCATCAGCCCTTCTTCTGGTTCTGGCCCTGGAGTTCCCCCTTTTCTAGCTGGTGGTAATCGGGACAGGACATCGGCATTTATGTGCTCTCGGCCTGGCCGATATTGTAGCCGATAGTTGAAGTTGGCGAGCTGGGCCACCCACCGCTGCTCCACCGCCCCTAGCTTCGCGGTTTGGAGATGCACCAGTGGACTGTTATCGGTTACCACCAGTACTTCGGCTCCCCACAGGTAATCCTTAAACTTCTCACATAAAGCCCACTTCAGGGCCAACAGCTCGATTTTGAAAGAGCTGTAATTAGCATCGTTCCGTTCAGCAGGGTGGAGGCTCCGGCTGGCGTAAGCAATGACCCTTTCCGCTCCATCTTGCCGTTGGGCCAGTACGGCTCCCAATCCGCTGTTGCTAGCGTCAGTGTAGAGGATGAAAGGCTGGGTGAAATCGGCATAAGCCAGAATGGGGGCCTGTACCAACTCCTGCTTAAGTCGGTGGAAGGCGGTCTCGCACTCCGGACTCCAGGTGATGGTGGGGGAACTCCGGCTCCGTGACACTCCAGCCCCGGCCAACAGCTGATTCAGGGGTTTTGCAATTTTTGCAAAGTCTTTTATGAAGCGCCTGTAGTAGCCGACGAATCCCAGAAAGGATCGCACCTGCCTCACGGTTTTCGGGGGAACCCAACCCTGCACCGCGGACACCTTCTCTGGATCGACGGCCACCCCTGCAGCGCTCACTCGGTGCCCCAGGAACTGAACTTCCCTTTTGAGGAGCTGGCATTTCCCTGGCTGGAGCTTCAGCCCGTACCGCTCCATCGCCCGGAAGACTTGCTCCAGATGTGACAAGTGGGAATCGAAGTCGGGGGAATAGACGATCACATCGTCCAAATAGACCAGGGTGGAGTCCATCAGCTGCCCTCCCAGGCATCGCTGCATAAGCCTCTGGAAGGTCGCAGGGGCGTTGCAGAGGCCGAAGGGCATGCGATCCCATTCAAACAGGCCGAAAGGGGTGGTAAAGGCAGTCTTCTCGCGGTCTTGTTCCTCCACTCTCACCTGCCAGTAGCCACTCGCCAAGTCCAAGGTAGAATACCAGCTGGCGTTGGTCAGCCCCGTAAGGGAATCCTCGATCCGGGGCAGGGGGAAGGCATCCTTCTTCGTCACCAAGTTCAGTTTGCGATAGTCTACGCAAAATCTCCAAGAGCCCGTCTTCTTACGGACTAGGACAATTGGGGCGGCCCATGGACTGCTGCTCTCTCGAATGACTCCACGTCCCAACATTCCTTTTAGTAAGGCACGGACTTCTGTATATAAAGTCGGGGGTACCGGACGGTACCGCTCTCGACTGGGTGGAGCGTCTCCGGTAGGTATAGCGTGTTTGACTATACTGGTGCACCCATAGTCCTCATCATGGGTGGAAAAGACGTGTTGCCACTTGGTCAGTAGACTCTGAAGTCGGCGGGTTTGTTCCTCTAGTAGGCCCTCCCCCTGCAGGGACTCGCTCAGTAGGTGGATCGGCATGCCTCGTGTAGCAGGAGCAGGACAAGACTCTTCCCTTGCCAAACCGACTTCGACCACTGTTGCGCTCACCTGGCAGAAGCGGACCTCCTGCTCCTCCCTCACCTGATGGGGACTCACTGGCGTGATACGGGTCAGTCGTTGGTGCCGGTAGAGATGAACAGGGTAAGTATTCGTGTTCCTCACTTTGACTGCAATTCGGCCCCAACGGGCTACTGTTAACCCCCGAGCGACTTCAATAGTCTGGCACTCCCAGTGGGGCTCAACAAGGATGCAATCTTCGGGGCCATAGGCCCGCTCTGGAAGCCGAACCCAGACCACAGCCTCGCTCCGGGCAGGGACAGAGACAGCATGGCGACAGGCTACCCGACCAACGTCTTCCCGATCTCGTTGGGAGCTTGCGACCTGCACTCTCCGACAGTCGGTCACAACACGCTCCCACTCGTTCCTCTCGGCTGCGGAGGTGTAACGGAGAGGACCAGCCCGAAACAGCTCTTCCCAACAGTCCATGATCACATTCATCCCCAACAGGGCTCGATGTTCCCCCAGACAGGAGTCTCGCACAATCACGACTCCCTTTTGTGGGATCGTGGTGCCATGGATCTCGAAGTTGGTAACCTGATATCCGATGTAGGGGATGTTCAGGCCATTTGCTCCTCGCAGGGTGAGCCAGGGGACTTCAGCTTCAGGTAAGTGGTGAGCATCGAACAGGTCTTTGGACAGACTCTCAGCAAGCATGGTAACCTGGGATCCTGTGTCTACCAGGCACCGAACAGTAACACCATTGATTTTGATCTCCACGAGGGGGCAACGTCCCACCAGGCCATCTCGTGGAGCTGGATTGACGAGCGGGTCCATCCGGGGGGTCCCGACCACTTGACCCACAGTGGCTGGTCGTTCTAAAAACCCCCCTGCGAGTTTTAGTCGGGAGCCGCATTGGCGGCTATAATGTCCTGACTCTCTGCAGGGGTTACAGATCGGGCGCCCCTGTTCATCCCACTGGAACCTGGAACTGGACGGGCGGCTGGTGCGTCTTCCCGGACCCCTCCCTCCGTCAGAATACGACCGTTCCCGAGGTAAAGGCAAGGGCTCTGGCCGCCCACGGCGGAGTTCCCCAAGAATGGATTTTGAGAATTCAGCCATCTCTTCTCGGACGTCTTTCATCAGCTCTGCACGTAGGGCTTGCTTCCAGTCTGTCGGTTCGGGCTGTGTTGAGGCACTCGTTCCACTTGCAGCCAAACACACCGGTGTCTCTACGGTCTGGTGGTGATCCTGTTCCAGGGCTAGGGCCTCCTTACGTAAATCTTCGAATGTCAAGGCGGCATCCCTTCGAAGCTGCAGTCTCAGACTCTGTCGTATTGGACCTTCTCGTAACCCCAAGAGGAACTGATCTCTGAGTAGTGTCTCTTCCTCACCCAGTCCATGATGCTCTCGACTCTTCAGTCTAGAGAACTGTTCTCGTAATCGCAGAGCGAATGCTCGTAGGGTCTGTCCAGGTCCCTGCTTACAGTTAAAGAACTGTGTTCGTAGCACTGCCACTGGAGTGGAATCACCATACTGCCCGGACAAGAATTCAAATATGGCCTGTGTGGTGGCTCGGACGGCTTCAGGCGCTGCTCGGACTTCCCTCTTCGCCTCCCCCTCAAGCGAATTCAATACGAATTGTATCTTCTGGGCTTCGCGGAGCCCTTGCAGTCCGGCCAAGTATTCTACTTGCGCTCTCCAGTCCGTTAAACTTAACTCTGAGCCAGACCCACCATACTTCTGGGCCCACGGGACTCCCATAAACATAGATGCCATTGGTTGTCGGGCAGCTGGCAAATCTTCGTCCGCCATCCTGGGTCCTCTGGCCGCTCGACTCCGAGTGGTAATCCTGCCGACTACGCCAAAAGTTATGTAACCGGTGTTAGGGCCGAGGGACGATTACCACACTCCGGAGGAGCAGACACCTGAGGATACCAAGAGGCGGACAACAGAATGACTTTCAAAGGTAAGTTTTTTTATTAATTTAAAACAATAAAAACAGTGCTGAGAATGTTCGTGCTGGAACCCGATTTGGGAAGAGGAACTGGGGGGGGGGGGATATTCCTCTTCTCTACTGACTCGTGGGTGGGACAGTAATTTCTTCGACTCGTCAGAAGGTGCTTGTAGGACGGACAGAGGCTTCTTCTCGCCTTCAACTTTCCCCACGGACAGAGCCGGTAAGTATTTGGCCCGTGAAGGTGTTCTTAGGACAGCCAATCGAATGACAGCAGCTTCCTCACCTCTTCTGAGGGACAGACAGTGACGGTGCTCAGACTCGGCTTGTGGACGTGTTCATAGAACAGCCGATCGAATGACAGCAGCTTCCTCACCTCTTCTGAGGGACAGACAGTGACGGTGCTCAGACTCGGCTTGTGGACGTGTTCATAGAACAGCCGATCGAATGACAGCAGCTTCCTCACCTCTTCTGAGGGACAGACAGTGACGGTGCTCAGACTCTGCTTGTGGATGTGTTCATAGAACAGCCGATCGAATGACAGCAGCTTCCTCACCTCTTCTGAGGGACAGACAGTGACGGTGCTCAGACTCGGCTTGTGGACGTGTTCATAGAACAGCCGATCGAATGAACAGCAGCTTCCTCACCTCTTCTGAGGGACAGACAATGACGGTGGATCAGGCAATAACAAGTGAGACAGGACCGTGGTAATTTACCCGCCTTTACTCTCGTTCCGTGCGTAGCAGAGCGGCGTCGTTGGGAGAGTTCGTGAGACTGGACTTTCGTGGACGTGAGAGAGTGCTTGTGGAGTGTGGTACTCTGGGTGCGTTGAGCTCTTTCCCTCCACACCGTACACTCAAGTGGGAACCTGGACACAGCTTTAGACAGATCAATTTGAAGGGATCTTCACAGTCATAAGTCAATATTCATCCATCAAAGTTTCAGAGGGAAACGCAGTCGTTTGATCTCACCACACTTGTGCATAAATCACTCTTATAAATCTTCACACGTGTGCACTTCACTCTTTCAGACACTGCAAACTCACTTCATCTCCACAGTGATTAATCGACTCGTTTCTCTTCTCTCTGTAGGGTGGATGACTCGAGGAATAACGTTTTCAGAAGATCAGCATGAACACAGCAACGATCCTCCCAGCTGTTCCAGTTACTACGCTTCGTTCTGTCAACAAGATCACACACACTGCCCACAAACAAAGGTTAGTTGCACTCTGGTGATGGTCAATCTTCAACTGTGGTTTTCTCAACGGGTAATCAAATGAAGGGTGCACTTAACTTTTCCTCGGTGAGTCACTCAATATCCTGCAGTGGTTTCCTCTCTCACTTACTTCATTACGTTGCTGTTCGTGGTTTCTTCAGAAAACTCACTAAATGAGCATGCCTCTGGGAATCTCACAGTAGAACTCCGATCCGGCATTAAACCTTCAGCCTTCCTCTTTCACCGCCGCTGTCAGAACACACACTGCTGCCTACCCGTCCTCCCACACTGTGCAAACACTGCCTTTTTATGCTCCTTTTCCTGAGCACATGCTTCAATGAAGCACAGCTGATTTGCTTCAGCTGGCGCTCGTTATGGCCAACACTCAACAGAGCCAGATTTAGAACCAATGAGGAATCTTTTTGGATTTACCAGGTTTTCACCCGGTGACACACGCACATTATTTCATTCTCCTCCTGATCAGAGATGGATCTGCAAATCTCAGTTTTTCTTCTCTTCGTTCTTTTCACTGCAGGTACAAAGACAAATAGTGTTAGTGATGTTTTCTCTTTTTCATTGGGTCATTGGATCTCTCTCTCACTGTCTCTCTTTTTATTACTAAAGGACACTCTCTCAGCTGTTATGAGTGTTTGGGTCTGACGGGTTCTTGTGCAGATCAGAAGTTAAAAACATGTCCCAGTGGATCTTACCAGTGCATGAGTTCAACAGCGGTAACACAAGGCGGTAAGACCAGCATTACGGATAGAGTGGTGTAAATGTAACTTCTCATATAACTGTGACTCGTTTACAGAATATTCTATTTATTTCTGCTGATTAATTTGTTTTCTATCTGATTGTTTTGCGAACAATGTCAATTTATTAATAAAAAAAAAAAATGTAAATAAGAAAAAGTGTAAATTTTTGACATATTTATAATTTTTCCATCAAAATAATTTGTACTGGTCTGTATCATTCATATTTTAGGTCAAATTAGTGTTAAAGTGAAGGTTAAAGATTGTGCTCCTGCCTGTCAAAGTGGGTCCATGAACTTGGGCATTGCGAGGACGACTGTTTCCTGCTGTAACACGGACCTGTGTAACGTCCAAGATGCTCCAGGTATTGTGCTTTCCTGACCATGTGTAAATCTTCTGTAAAGTCGTTTTTACTTCCAAAGGACATTCAATCAGGAAATAAAAAGCAGGGTGTGGCTGGTCTGTCGTGAAATTATTGAATGGAGCCGCTAAAGGAGTGTTGTTTATTTCACACAGAAATTTTAATTCATCAAATATACCTGTTTTCCTCCTGCAGATCCCTCTACTGTCCCCAATGGAAAGACATGTTACTCCTGTGATGATCAGAGCTGCTCAAGCACTGTGAGATGTTCAGGGACTGAAGATCACTGCATTAAAGCAACAGGTGAGAATCTGGAAAAGGGCGAAGATTGATGTTATTCTTCACCATTATTTTAAATATTTGATACAGATCACATACAGCAACTGCCAGCTTAGACTGAATCGACCTTTGTTTCCTTTCTTTTCATCAGGGACTGCTGGAGGTCAGTCAGTTTTTGTAAAAGGCTGTGTGTCTAAATCTATTTGTGATGCCACAGCATCGGTTCCTAATGTTGAGAGCATCTCATGTTGCGAGAGGAACCTGTGTAACGGTGCTCAGAGCGTCTCCCAGAGCTTCCTCTTCCTCTGCTGTTCTCTGCTCTCCTACTTCCTGCTGCACTGAATCCAGCAGCTCTTCAGATTCTACAATCAGACACACTGTACTGAATATATAGCTTGTATTTGTTCTGTACTAGACTGTGTTCCGATGTGATAAACTGAATTCAAACAGGAAAATGTATGTATTCATCACCTTATTTCAGTGTTAGTTTTTAAATCTTCACGCTGTAAAAAGTTCAAAAGAAAGTGATATTTTTTTATTCTTTTTCTCTGACTGGAACTTTTTTTTTATATTTGATAATTTATAAATCAGTGTATAATGGATTATGAACATGCACATTGAAAAAGCAAATGCATGACATAAGTAATTATAAAATATATATATATGCATGTAACTATAACTATTCTTATAATGCAGAATGTCTTAATGAGTCTTTATATATTTTTTCTTATACTTTAAAAATACTTATAAAATAGTAATACTTATTTATAAATACGTATAAATGGAGCTATGATTCATTATAAGCAGTCTTCATAGAAAGTGTTACCAAAATTATATATGAAAATTGTTATTATTTGAAAACAAACGTATACTTTGTTTTAAATGTGTGTACCTAGAAGAGGTATAAAGTGTAACTGTATCATGTGATGAAGGTCTAGCTCTTGATATTGATCCAGATTTCCCGATTGGATTCAGATTCACAAGCTCTTGTTTTGACTCCATTCGCTTTGCTTCGATATTGATGAATTTTTTTGAAATATTTCCGGTATTCATCAGTTTTTCTAAAGTAAAAATTATCTCGATACGGATCTCTATCGGATAGGCCTACATCCAATCCAATCCACCTTTATTTATAAAGCACTTTAAAAACAACACTGTTGACCAAAGTGCTGAACACAATCTATAAATAAACAATAACAAACAACAAAGGCGCAACAAAAATGATAAAACAATCAATAGCAATAAAAGTAAATACAACAGTAATATAAAACTAAAAAGTCAACCCTCAGACTGTGTTAAAAGCCAAAGAAAAAAAATGAGTTTTAAGACGGGATTTAAAAACAGGAAGAGACTCAGTCAGTCTGATGTGCAGAGGCAGCTAATTCCAGAGTCTCGGAGCTGCCACGGCAAACGCACGGTCACCTCTGAGTTTACGTTTGGTCTTGGGGACGACCAGCAGAGCCTGGTCAGCCGACCGAAGCGAACGTAAGGGGGTGTAGGGCACAAGCAGATCAGACAGGTACTGGGGGGCCAGGCCATGCAGACATTTAAAAACAAATAAAAGAATTTTAAAATCAGTGCGAAAATGCACAGGGAGCCAGTGGAGGGATTGGAGGATGGGTGAGATATGGTCAAATTTCCGAGTTCCAGTTAAAAGACGAGCAGCTGCATTTTGGACTAGTTGTAATCTTGCCATAAGTGATTTGCTAAGACCAGTGTAAAGTGCATTGCAATAATCTAAACGAGTGGTGATAAAAGCATGGATTAAAATTTCAAAGTCATGTCGAGATAAAAACGGTTTTATTTTAGCTAGTTGCCTCAGCTGGAAGAAGCTGGTCTTCACCACTGCACTAATCTGTGCATCAAGTTTTAAATGACCGTCCAACTTGACTCCTAGGTTTGTAACCACAGGGCTAATGGCTCGGGTTAGATAACCCAGGTCAACAGGAACCGCAGTAGCTGAGTCACTAGGAGCAAATAAAACAAACTCAGTTTTGCTATCATTTAAAAACAAAAAATTCATAGCCATCCATGCTCTCACTTCATTTAGACACTCTAAAAGGGTTTTTGACTGACTTAGCGGAACATATATTTGGCAGTCGTCGGCATAAAAATGGAACGAAACATTGTGACTTCTAAGGATTGACCCCAGAGGCAACAGGTATATTGTAAAGAGCAGCGGCCCAAGGACAGACCCTTGAGGAACTCCGCACGACAGAGAAGCTGAAGAGGACACAGCATCACTGACCTGAACTGAAAAACTTCTGCCTTTCAAATAGGACATAATCCAGGCCAAGGCCAAACCCTTAATGCCCACACAGTTCTCCAGTCGAGACAATACAATTTGATGGTCAACTGTATCGAACGCAGCCGTAAGGTCCAGTAGCAGCAGAGCAACAGTATCACCAGAGTCTGAAGCCAGAAGAATATCATTAAAAACCCTCAGCAGAGCTGTCTCAGTGCTGTGGGCTGACTTAAACCCAGACTGGAAAATTTCATTTATACCATTTTCATTCAAAAATGTGCTCAGCTGCAGATAAACAACTTTCTCCATAATTTTGGAAAGCAGGGGAAGCTTCGAAATAGGCCGATAATTAGAGAGCTCAAGTCGGTCCAGACCAGGTTTCTTTAACAAGGGTTGAACAACTGCATGTTTAAAACTCATAGGTACAACTCCAGTAATTAAACTGACATTAACAATATCAAGTATGCAGGGCGCCACTGTCGGAAGAACCTCTTTAAAAAGACGAGGGGGAATCACATCATTGGGGGAGCCAGTGATCTTCATTTGACCGATAATCTTTTCTAAAAAAGGCAAGCTAACCGGCTCAAACTGGTTCAAAACAGCAGAACAGGTTACAGGAATGCCAGGGTCATACAAAGGTGGACCGATAAGGGCCCTAATGCTCTCCACCTTGTGGATAAAAAAGTGAAGAAACTCCTCACACACTTTTGATGGGTTCTCCAGGCACTGGAATTGTGGGACATTAAGAACAGTTTTGAGAGTATTAAAAAGAACTCGTGGATTGTGACCATTAGAAGAAATAATGTTAGACACATGCTTGGTCTTTTCAGCCTTTACAATTTTTTGATAAGAACGCCAACTCTCTCTAAGTATCTGAAAAGACACTTCGAGTTTATCTCTCTTCCATTTTCTTTCCGCCCTTCTGCACTCGCGTCTGGCAGCACGGGTAACATCGTTCAACCAAGGATCAGGTCTCGGTTTGGACAGCCTGGTTTTTACGGGGGCTACAGTGTCTAATGCTGCTTGGCAGGCAGCATTAAAACCACCACACAGATCTTCAACAGTAGTGTTAGGACAAAGAGAGACACGATTTAGATTAAAAACAGAGGAAAACTGAGCAGCAGTGGAAGGGTTAATTATCCGACCACGGCGCACAGGAGCGTACGGTTTAACTACGACACAAGAGAGGGAAATTTCAAATACAACAGGCTTATGATCGGAGAAAAAAGCATCGCAGACCTCAAGATTAGTAACCGTTAAGCCATGAGTTAAAACCAAGTCAAGAGTGTGCCCACGTTCCTGCGTGGGGCCAGATACACACTGTACAAGATTAAAACACTCGATGACATTTAAAAAGGCTCTTGCCATTGGCTTTTCAGGACAGCATACTTGGATGTTAAAGTCCCCTACAATAAGGAGGCAGTCATACATTGGCACAAACTCAGCCAAAAATTGAGAAAAGTCATTGATGAAATCCTTGTTGTATTTGGGTGGCCTATATACGAGTGCGCACAGCACTGGAAATGCACCGCTCAGTTCAAACAAATTCACCTCAAAGGTGGTGAAGGATACAGCGAGTGCGAGCTGTTTACACTTAAAATTGGTTTTATAGACTGTTGCCAGTCCTCCTCCACGACCTGATGTCCTCGGGGAGTTAAAGTACAAACAGTCTGACGGTAAAAGTTCACAAAAAGCACTCGACTCACCCACAGGAATCCATGTTTCCGTTACACAGAGAAAATCCAGATCACGCGACTCAAAAAAGTCCTTCAAGATGAAAGTTTTGTTTGCTAGCGATCTAGCATTCACCAGGGCAAACCTAGCTGGATCCGGGGCTTTTGCAGCCAGTGTAGTCCGAGCAAGCGGCCGTAGATTCTGCTGATTCACCCCGCGCCAGCGGAGGTGAGGAGCCTGAACACGGCAAGCAGGGAGCCCCACGTCCAAGCCAGCCACTGGAACCAAACAGGAGTCGATCGGGTCTGCAGAACGCCACGGCGCGAGGCGACGAAATTCCGAACGGATTCCAGGCAAAGTCAGGGTGGAAGACGCCAGCCAGGTCCTCAGTTTCACCAGCCAACCACCGCGTTTTCCCCGGCGTCTACGGCGCGCTCTGCGCAAAGGTGGAGCTGACACACGGCGAAGGTGAGCTGGAATTCCCGTTAGAAACGGAGGACAGAACGTTTTTTGGCCATCATGCTCAAATGGCACCAAGTTTTGAATCAAGGGTCGAAGATCTAAGAGTATTTGGCGGTCATAAACCAGTAGAGAGCTGACATTTGCAATAATAATTAACAAAAATAATGTATATACAAACAGAGTGCGCAGAGACAGACGGCAAGCCATAGACACCGGCGCCATCTTCCCCTAGCTAAAAAAAAAAAAAAAAAAAAAAATACATAAGTTAACTTGGTACATTAGTGGTACTATCAAATTCATATTAATTTCCAGACATCTAACAATAAACAAACTACAGTTGATAAAATTTAAAATATAATGAATATATAACGTATTTTGTGAATGCGATACACTCCACACTTCTAAATGACGAGCTACTGAACGACTTTCCTGAGGTGGCAATTTAACATTCACACCAAGTTTTTTACTGACGTCTGACATGACTAGGCAATTACACGAGACATTATATATTTCAGTAACGTTAAATTGTACTATATCTTGAAACACACCTTCTGATGTGCATTCATGTTTCCTTTGTTAATAGACCCTTTTCACATTTCCGAGTTTCCTAAAACTCACGGTATTTTACAGTATCTGCTCTTACATTTATGTTGTATAGACACTGAGCTGCAAAATCATTCCTGAATCCCATTAAGAAGCAGCGTTATGAATTGATCTCATTAGTGTTCACTGGGGCAGGAAAGCAGTCAGAGTCAAATATGTTTTTGTCTAAAATATTTGAGTTTGATGTGGAAGTTTGAAATAAAAGATGCAAAAATATACTTCTTACTGTATTACTATATTTATTGAGACAATTTAAACATCTAAACTTGATGCGACATTGCAACTTCTAGCAAAGTCTGCTAAAAATGTTCATATAAAAATATGTAATTTGGCTTGACTGTTGTACGGTAAAAGCTGTTTCATACTAGCCTGGGAAAACCCAGACAACTTCAGGCAAATTTAGATGTGTGAGTTTTTAACTACACCCACACAACTGGGGTGATCAGTGATCAACAGACACTCATTTCACACATTTCACACACACATCTACATTTGTCAGCACACACTGACACACAAAATTGTTCACAAGCCTTTGCAAAAAATAAGTATACGTTCATATTAAGTATACTTAAGTAAAGTTTTTAAAGTATACTTTGTATTTAAAGTATACTTTATGTAGTAAGTATACTAATATCAATGTACTAGAAGTATACTTATAAGTGTTCAATTCTACCTGGGAAAAAAATGGTCCACTTTTTAGTGTATAAAAGTATAAGTACTTTAAGTGTAACAGTAGTAAACTTTAAGTACACAACTACGTTTTTTGTTTGTAATGCAACTATATTACAAATTAACTTATAGGTTTACTCATAGTTACTATGAGTAAACCTGTGTGTTACTTGTAGAACATTTGTTTAGTTTATGAAAGTACACTTTTAAGCATACTCTCAGTAAAGTTTAGTAGTTTAATACTGCATGCTTTTAAGCTTTTTATAATGGCTAACAAGTGTTTACCTAAGCTTAAAGTACTATTTCAAAACTCTTAACACAGCAACACACCTCTTTCTCTTTTCTCAGATAAGTACTTTACTTAAAGGAACACTCCACTTTTATATATTTTTTGGAAAATAAAAATAGCACTTTACAACTTATAGATACGATGTAACTATACACATCACAACATATAAATAGGAAAATGTTGGCGTTATTTTGTCACTTATTGAGCAGTAGGCTAGCTGGAGCCATTTACCTCCAGTCTTTGTGCTAAGCTAGGCTAGTGGTGGGTGCGTCAGACAGAGTTATGGCATGCACAGAGATGAGAATGGTATGTATGGACTTATCTAACTCCGGGGGATACGGTGAATAAGCTAAAATCCCCAAAAGTCGGCATGTTCCTTTAAGGCAGGGGTCTCAAACTCGCCGGAGATGATGTTTTGTGGCCCCCTACTTGACATCAAAGTTTAGTGTTAGTGCGGCCGGTGTGTTGTTATGAAAAGCACCTTTTTGCTGAGTCGTTGCATGTGCCGTGCTTGCCACCTCACTTTGTGTGTGTGTGTGAGAGAGAGTTAGCTCGGCCCTCCCTCGTTTAGTATAATTGGTTGACACTGCGTGATTGACAGGAACAAAATATGAGGCTGATCCGGGCTGATCAGACCATAGATATCCATAATAAATGCTAGATGTCTCGTGCGCGCTGCTGGCCAATGGAGTTCGACGTCCGCACCTGGCGACCATCTTGTCACAGTCAGCTCGCTCACTCGTAACATTGTTTTCATGGGTACTTGCACTTTTTAAATAACCATAACGTGCTCAATTTTCTACCGATTTTCAAACTGTTTGGTTTGTTATAAACGTCAGAGATGTAGTTATGACACTGCATACTTATGGAAAATTATTCATAATTTGTTCAAGCATCCATAATTATAGCCACGTTAATAACGTTTGTAAGAAACCAAACCATTTGTAAATCCGTCAAGATTTCAGTGAGATAAGAGTATTTGTGTTCATGCAGATCACTCGCCTTACATCAGGTACCACAGAGCCCTGCCTGTGACAAGATGGCTGCCGGTGATGACGTTAGAGACTCCGCCATAAGACATCTAGCCTTTATTATGGATATCTATGGATCAGACAGTCGAAACCAATGTGGTCTAACAGCGCTCAGATGGCCAATCAAATCAAAGTAGGCGGGTTCGTGCACAATATTCATACACACATACACACAGACGAGCTCGTCAATCTATCGCTTCATGCTGTTGCAGAGACTATATTCTTTCCGGTGAAATCAAAAAACAAAATGCACTCACACAAATGCACACAAAATGCAACATGTCCATGCTCTTAATATACAATCATTGATGAACATCTTTGATTTGAATGAAGAAGAAAAAAAAACTATATGAGAGCGGATTAGAACTCGGAACCTTTGAGACGGTTTACTAAAATTATCACTAAACCACCTGGGAACTCAAATATTTGGAGCGAATCTATGTATTTAATCACTCATGTGAAGAATCTCGGGACTAATAATATATTTGATGCAAATTAATGCAAATATTGTTTACATTTAGTCCCAAATAGATTATTTCCCAGCTAGAATTAGACCTAGAATTTCGTTCACTGTTCTGTTTGACCTGGGTACGGCCTTGCTTTGAATTAGTCTATTATTTTAAATAAAATTAAAATCATTCATTATTACATAATGATTTAATTTCTATAGGCTATATTTAAAAAAAATAGAGTAGGCAAGATAAGCCTTCATGAAGAACCATTCATGTTCAGAAGGAAAGTTCAAATTCAGAGGAACAGTTCATGTTCAGAAGAAACATTCATGTTGAAGAACTGTTAATAATAAAGATTGAGAAGATTTTTGTGGAATACTTGATGCGGCCCAGCCTGACCCAGAGTCTACCTCCACCGGCCCCCAGGTAAATTGAGTTTGAGACCCCTGCTTTAAGGCAAGCAGGTTGAGGAGGTGATGGGAAGACGCTGGATAGCAAATCTAGTAATGTTGTCACTAATTAAACCCACTGCCTTTCACTCAATAAAATAATCACATTGCTGAGTGTTTTTGAAAGTTCTGTATTTCGTTTGGTTAAATAATTAACATTACATTTGCAAGTATGACTCTAACTTGGCTTGTGAATGAACAGAACTTGCACACAGCCACTTCAAAACTGTTCACAAGCTTCCATGGATTTGATTTTGGTTGTCATTTGTTGAAATAAATATTTAAAAAATACTGTGTCAGTGTCTCTCCGCTGAATTTGACCCTCTCTTCGATTCTCTGCGTGGCCATATGGGAAAGTCAATATTTACAATGACAACAATAAGCGTCAGTTACATTTACACCTTTCCAACAAAGAAATAGATCGACTTCTGTCAGCTTGTTGAACCAGCTTGTTGAACATTTCTAGCATATAATGAAGGCTGAAGCAGCAGCGAGTGCCCAGCGGGTGACACTGTTTTCATGGTAACCAGATCAACATTGTAAACAGAATTCTTCAAAACGTCAGTGAAAACATCAAATGAATGCAATAAAATATATTTTCTTCCTTGCAAACGATACCAAGAAAAATGTGAAGTCAAAAAACGCCATAAAAGGCGACAACTTAAAAGATATGTAAAAGATAAAAGCGCTTTGTGGTTTCTCGGTTTGATCAATATGATCAACAATAAACAACGCAAAACATAGGCATTTTGAGTTCCCTTTCAGTCGGTCACGTTCGACGTACGTCGGAACTGACCGACGAATTGGGATCTGTCTTCAGAGACCAATCTACTTCGAGTGTATTAGAAACGAGCCAATCTATGTTGGCATGCGGTCCATGCGCCGCCGCGGGTATAAATATGGAAGTGGAATACCGCATATTGCTTTCAACTTCGGAGCCGAACGGTTGTGAGAAAACTGTTTTCTACGGAGAGTTTTGAACGGGTCTCTACGAGAAGCTGCTCTTACCTGGTGCTGGCGAGACGGCGCAGTTCAGCGAGTGGTCGCTTCAACACTGTTCCTGTGTCGGTTCGCTGGCCGTTTCCTCTTGAGTGCTCACATGCGGGCTTGCATTATCAGACCGCTGTGAGCCGCGGCTATCTTTCTGAGTGCTTCAGCACTGTAAAAGAGCAAATTTCTTCTAAAAGAGCAACACGGTTTGACCCTGTGTCTTTTTAAAGATGTCATTCAAACCATGTGTTTCTGGATGCCGTCGTTTTCTGTCCCCAGTTGACGGTCATGATCGCTGTCTCACGTGTTTGGGCGTTCAGCACGCTGAGGCAGCGTTCGTGAATGACTCAGGTTCCCACTGCAGGAACATGACCATCGCAGTGCTTAGATCTAGGCTCGAATACCTCAGACAGGGTGGAGTCCTATTGCGCATCCCCCGATCTAGTGGTCCTCCCGCTGCAAAGCAGAGGGCTGCTACTTTGGCTGATGTCTTTGGTGGAGATCTGAGGGTGACGGTCAGGGCTTCCCCGACGGGCCAAAAACCCCTTGGGCCCCTCCCACCCTCCGCTGCGCCGGGGGAGCTTCCAGAGGGGCGTGCTGGTCCTTCCCATGGGGGGCCAGCCGTTTCCTTTGGGGCTCCGGCTGAGGACATGATTTCGATAAATGGAAGCTTTAGCATAAGTAGCATAAGAAGACTTAATTGTCACGTCATTTTAACTTGATCTATCCAATCACATTCTAATACCTGGGTATAAAAGATCGGTATTTACGCATGTCTGAGTTCGCAGATGCTGACGCTCCAATTCTAGCAGCCTTGTCTCTGTGGTCTAGCAGACCGTGTGGCCCTGCGGACTTGTCTCTGTGGTCTAGCAGTCCGTGCGGCCCTGCGGCCTTGTCTCTGTGGTCTAGCAGTCCGTGTGGCCCTGCGGCCTTGTCTTTGTGGCCCTGCGGCCTTGTCTCTGTGGTCTAGCAGTCCGTGTGGCCCTGCGGCCTTGTCTCTGTGGTCTAGCAGTCCATGCGGCACTGCGGCCACTGCGGGGGGGGGGGGGGGGGGGGGGTGTGAGTCCGGACCCTCAGGATATGCAGAGTCCGGACCCTCAGATTGCGAGCTACGGACGTGGCCTATGCCAATGTACTTTATTGCTGGGTTGTTAATAAATAGATAATTGTCACAGTATTTATTCTCCCAAGTCTTTCTGGCAGAACTGCATCGGAGGACGAACTAATGGGTTCCGGAGATGAGGATTCGGCTGCGTTACCCCCTTCGGGTGTGGTAGCGTTGCCCGAGTCTGATCCAGAACTTACGGCTATGCTTTCCCGGGCCGCCGCGAGTGTCAGGCTCGAGTGGAATCCTCCACCGTGTCCCGAACCCTCGCGGTTAGACGATTGGTTTCTCGGGAAGGCCCGTGCTGGTTCTCAGTGCCCCGCCCCGCTTCCATTCTTCCCGGAAGTGCATCAGGAGCTTACGAAATCTTGGTCGGCGCCCTACAGCACCCGCCACTGATCTAGTGACTCCTCACTACCCTCGATGGTGGCGCGGCTAAGGGATACGTGGGGATTCCCCCAGTCGAGCGGTCCGTGGTGATGCAACTGTGTCCCAGGGCCGCTGCGGACTGGAGGGCTAACCCACGTCAAGCAGCAGCCTCCACCCGGGAAGCAGAGCATCGGACGCAGGGGGTCGGCCAGTCCCCTCAGGGTCCCGTGAAGTCAGCTGGTAAATGGAAGCGTAAGCGGCCCTGAGACGGGCTGCCCAGGGACAGAAGGACCTGCTCGGAAGGAGATGGTGTCCGCACCCCAAATTTTTTCAGAGGCTCCTGGGGCATATGGCATCTACAATCACGGTAACGCCGCTCAGATTGCTTCATATGAGACCGCTTCAACACTGGCTACACGACCGAGTCCCCAGATGGGCGTGGCAGAGTGGCAAGTACCGGGTCTCAGTTATCCCGTACTGTGGCCAAACTTTCAGCCTGTGGTCAGACTCTTCATTTCTACAGGCGGGAGTGCCCTTAGAACAAGTGTCCAGGCATGCTGTGGTCTTCATGGATGCCTCGTCCACGGGCTGGGGGGCCACGTACAACGGGCATGCAGTTTCGGTTCTGTGGACGGGGCCCCAGCTGCATTGGCATATCAATTGCCTAGAGCTTCAGGCGGTACGTCTTGCCCTGGCCCGGCTCAAGAAGCCGCTTCAGGGCCAACACGTACGGGTCCGTACGAACAGCACTGCGGCCGTTGCGTACATCAACCGACAGGGTGGTCTACGCTCTCGTTGCATGCTCCGGCTCGCCCGCCATCTGCTCCTGTGGAGTCAGAAGCATCTGAGGTCGCTTCGGGCCATTCACATCCCTGGTGTGCTGAACCAGACAGCTGACGAGCTCTCTCGTCAGACCACACTTCCGGGAGAGAGGCGACTCCACCCCCGGAGTGTCCAGCTGATATGGGACCTTTTCGGAGCCGCGCAGGTAGACCTGTTTGCCTCTCCGGACTCGACCCATTGCCAGTTGTACTATTCCCTGACCGGGGGCACCCTCGGCACGGATGCACTGACGCACAGCTGGCCCTGGGACCTACACAAATATGCGTTTCCCCCAGTGAGCCTTCTAGCACAGACTCTTTGCAAGGTCAGGGAGGACGAGGAGCAGGTCTTGCTAGTTGCGCCCTACTGGCCCAACCGGACCTGGTTCGCCGAACTCACACTCCTCTCGACAGCCCCTCCCTGGCCGATTCCCCTGAGGAAGGACCTTCTTTCTCAGGGACGGGGCATCGTCAGGTTCCTTAGAGGTGCGAGGAGACTAAATCCTCCTCGTTCATCCTCGGTACCCTCTTGGGACTTAGCCCTGGTGCTCAGAGCACTTCAGGGTCCCCCATTCGAGCCTTTGCAGTCTGCAGAGCTAAACATCCTGTCCATGAAGACAGTGCTCCTGATTGCATTGGCCTCAATCAAGAGGGTAGGGGACCTGCATGCACTTTCGGTCAACGAATCGTGCCTAGAATTCGGACCGGCTGATTCTCACGTAGTCCTGAGACCCCGGCCCGGATACGGGCCCAAGGTTCCTACCACTCCCTTCCGGGACCAGGTGGTAAACCTGCAAGCGCTGCCCTCGGAGGAGGCAGACCCAGCCCTGGCTTTGTTATGTCCCGTCCGCGCTCTTCACGCTTACATAGACCGGACTCAAAGCTTTAGGAACTCAGAGCAGCTCTTTGTCTGTTACGGAGGTCAGCAGAAGGGAAAGGCTGTCTCCAAGCAGAGGTTAGCCCACTGGATAGTGGATGCTATCGTCTTAGTGTACCAATCGCAAGATGTGCCTTGCCCGTTCGGGTTACGAGCGCACTCCACAAGAAGTGTAGCTTCCTCCTGGGCGCTGGCTCAAGGTGCCTTGCTGACAGACATCTGTAGAGCTGCGGGCTGGGCGACACCTAACACGTTTGCTAGATTCTATAGCCTTCAGGGAACGAGGGTTACATATGTAACCGAGATGTTTGTGTTAGTGACTCCTGTAGAAAATTGCTTCCTGCCCTCCATCTGCATTTTGCGCCACAGCAGTGACGTCACGTGCAAACAACCTATTAACAAAGGTTGCTAGATGTGCTACCCCGCAACAGTCAGTTTGGCATGGTTAATAGACAAAACTCAAGTGTGCATGTACTCCATAAAATCAATCATCATGACACACAGGCCCAGGTCCACGCAGAGTCAACTGGCGTTGGTGTTGACGTTGCCTACGGCCATAAATTTAGCCAATCAGCGATCAGCAGGCAGACGTGATCATTCATGACTGACAGGTTAGCGTGTTAACTTGTAGCTGTATAAGTGATCACTATGCCAATCTGGCATAAATATAAGTTGTATGATATCTACAGTAAAGAGTGGGACCCAGCTCTCAAAACGTGGCTTACACCTGTGGTGGGAGATGACTGATCAGGACATCTGCAATTTTTAAACCATCCAGACTGCGCTCTACTCATCCTCGACAGCTGCTGAAAGAGGTTTGATTCAATGATTAGCTAGTTTTGACTGTGTTAAGTGCATTATGTTCTACATATGAACATAAGTACTTCATAAGTACTACATATGAAATATGTACTTCCAGAGGTGGAAAGTAACAAATTACATTTACTCGCGTTACTGTAATTGAGTAGTTCTTCTGCGTACTTCTACTTTTTTAAGTAGTTTTAAAAATCTGTAATTTTACTTTTACTTAAGTATGTTTTGTTTGAAGTATTGTACTTCGCTACATTTTAAACCACATACGTTACTAAGTAAAAATAATTCATACAAAGGGATGAAAGTCGCGATCCGGAAATGACTGCATTGAATTGAAGAGTGGGAGAACGAACATGCAAAAATCACAAAAAGATGGAGACGGACGGACAAGACAGACGTCAGACCCAGCTAATAGCGAAACGCCGTCGTGAACCCCTGGATAGTATGGAAATACTTAGGATTTAGACAAGCCAGGTGATGTCCTGGAGGATATCAAATTAGCAAATGTTGATGCAAAGGAGGAAACACATAGAACATGTTCGGGAACACCATCCCTGTGCAGATAAAGGTACGTTTATAACTTAAGGCCGAATGTTTTCTGTGATGCAGAGGGAATCCCGGAATTACAGTATAACGCAGATGTCACATAAAACACGCAAACTGATGGATGAATGAATACATCGACAGTAGAGCTGTACAATAAATCAAATCGCGACATGGTCTGTGAATATTAAAGCTCAAAACACTGCTATATGAATATATGATCTGCTTGTTCTGTCCCTGTGTGAATGAGCAGCGCCGTTTCATCTACTAGCATACTTAAGTAGCCTACGCGATGCTCGTGGTGTTTAACGTCTCAAAAAACATATTTGGGCATGAACATACAGTATGAACATTTCCAGAGCTGATCTGAGAGGGTCAGGGGATCTCTGGATAATCCGTAATTCTTTTGGAGTTATAAAACGAAAATACAGTTTTTCTGTTTTTTGTTTCAAAACGAAAAACCAAATAACCGTTTTTGGTGTCAGAATCAAAAAACGAAAAACCAATTAAAAACGGCCCGTTTTTCGTTTTGAACTTCAGTCAATTCGTTTATAAACGAAAAACGGAAGGTCACGTGGTCTATGCTGGATAATCCGTAATTCGTTTGTAATTATAAAACGAAAATGCCGTTTTTCAGTTTTTTGTTTCAAAACGAAAAACAAATTAAAAACGGCCCGTTTTTCGTTTTTGGCGATCATTTTATCTTTATTCCTTTTTGAACAAAGAATAAAGAGAGTCTTTGAACTTCAGTCAATTAGTTTTTCGTTTATAAACCAAAAACGGAAGTCACGTGGTCTATTCCTTTTTTGGAAGCGAAAGTAACCGGTAACACTTTCAAAATAAAAGTAACTATAGTTAACGAGGTGATTGTAGACTAACTATAACGTTTTTTAGTGCAACTAAAGTAACACTGGGTGTGAAAAAAAAAAACACTTAAGTTAACTGAAATAAAAATTAAAACTAATAAAATAATAACTCTGGCTGTTAGGGAGAATTAAACATTTGTAAGACCATTGGTGACCTGTAACTTCAGATTAAGAGAAGTGAACTAATTTTATATGTAGCTTAGGATAGCAGGTAGCCTATTTATTTATAAGTTTCTATTATTTAATTCACATTTTAGTTTTGTAACATATTTCTTGCTATGTGGAAGCTCAACCAGCAGAGGTCACTCTACCCCCTTCTGTGCACCGACTCTTTCTGTGGCGACAACAGGCAACAAGGGTTTGACCTTTTGACTTGTGTTTATATCAAAGAGAAGGCAAGCACTGCTACCAACAGAAGCTAATCACTGAGTTTGAAGGGTGTTCAGAACTTCACGTGCCTTCCAGCTCCTCTTTCTATGGCACTATAGCTACTAAAAACTCTCAGTTTCCACCATCTACTGTTACCCCTTCTGTGTCAAAACAAAACTCTTCCAAAACAAATCTATAAAGTTGTATACTTTTTATTTTCATTCGCATTTTTCTCCAGTGTAATATACTTATTATGTTAGTAAAGTAGATGAAATATTTTTTTATGCAGCTTGTAGTTCTCATTAGTTATGTAGACCTACTTGTGTGTGAAACCTAGCCTTACTCAGTCAAAATTATCTCTAGCCCTGGGACTTTCAGATCTTTTAGTGCTTTTTTGTGTTTAATTCTGTTTGATGAACCACCAGGGAAAGGCAGTGCTCTGTACTCTTGGTACTTGTGTAAAGTAAAATAAAAGTGAAGTTAAATCATTTAGTTTTGGTACTCTGGTACTACCCTAGTACTCGTGTCAGGGCCTCCCAGAGTTTCCCCAATACCTGGAGGTTGTGTGCAGGGTTTAAGGACTGATGATAGTAGCAAGACTGGCCCCAGTCACCTACCATCACTCTCTCTTCAAATAAATGCTGGACTGGCAGGACACCACTCCTTCCTCCGGCACCATAAAAGGGCCTTTGTTGTCACTTTCAGATATTTACATCATGGTTTATGGTAAGCCACATCTTTGAATTGTGGCACTACTTTTGTGGAATTGGATGATGTCAATTTATGTCTTTAAATGCAAATGTACATCATAATGTACAAAGGTACAGTGAAGCAGGACTCTGCATTGCAACTCTTTCACTTGCATATATGCCCTTGAATGATTTACAAGCATATTGGGTCAGTGAAGACTAGGCAACACAAGGCAAGTTTATTTATATAGCACATTTCATACACAGTGGCAATTCAAAGTGCTTTACATAGAAGAAATTAAAAAAGAATAAAAAGAAATAAGAATAATTAAAACAGTTTTGAAAAATAAAAAATAAAATATAGTACAGTACAGTCGGACGAACATTGGCACAGTGCTCATTCAGTAAATGCATAGCTAAACAGATGTGTTTTGAGTCTGGATTTGAAAGTGACTATTGTAGGAGCACGTCTGATCTGTTCAGGAAGCTAGTTCCAGCTGCGGCTGGCATAATAGCTAAAAGCAGACTCGCCATGCTTAGAGTAAACCCTTGGTATTTCTAGCTTATATGATCCTAATGATCTGAGTTATCTGCTGGGTTTATATTCAGTGAGCATATCTGCAATATATTGAGGTCCTAGGCCATTGAGTGATTTATATACCAGTAATAATACTTTAAAATCAATCCTAAATTTAACTGGGAGCCAGTGTAAAGACCTGAGGACTGGTGTGATATGTTCATATTTTCTGGTTTTGCTCAGAATCCTGGCGGCAGCGTTCTGTATGAGCTGCAACCGTCTTATGGTCTTTTTGGGAAGGCCAGTGAGGAGTCCATTACAATAATCCACCCTGCTAGTGATGAAAGCATGAACAAGTTTCTCTAAGTCTTGTCTGGAAACAAAGTATCTAATTCTTGCAATATTTTTTATTGCAATTAATTTTTTTATTTTTTACCTACTGTAAATGTTATAGTCAAGTCAAGTCATCTTCATTTATATAGCGATTTTAACAATGTAGATTGTTTCAAAGCAGCTTTACAGAGATAAAGCGTATAATTTAAGGTAACAACTTTAATTAAGTTATTTTCCATCTAAAGTTAGTTCCCCTTCGAGGGAACTCGCACTGCGTCATCGTGTGATGACACTCTGGGAACGCCCTCAGCGTTACGCATCTGAAGTATGAATGAAATCAAGCCAATCTGATTGGTGGTGCGTCATGACGTAGTAGATGACGGCATACCCGGAAGATACAAAGGGACGCTGATGCAAACACACGGCAGCTTTTTGCTCTTCAGCTGAAGCGCTCTGTGTTTTTGTCTAAAAATCTGTCTATTTGGTGTTGTTTGTCTACCAACGTTGAAAGTGATGGCCCAGTTTAAGAGATGTGTGCCTCCGTGTCCGCGTTTCATTTCGGGCACGGACACACATCTTATGTGTGTGCAATGCCTGGGCGTGCAGCATGCTAGAGCGGCTCTCGAGGGAGCCGCTTGTAGCGAGTGTGATCAGCTGCCGCTCAGGGTGTTGCGCTCACGGCTGGCCGTGTTCGATGAGACCGGCCAAGCCCGCGATCCCCAGGGATCTGGGCCCGCCGCTGCCGAGGCACGGCGGCGCCGCAGATCATGGGGATCGCAACGGGACCTCGCGACGGGATATGGGACTGCTGAGGCACTTTCCCTATCCTCGTCCGAGGATTCCGATGTTCTCCCGCCCCGTGCGGAAGCCCGCGATGCGGCTTCTTCCCGCGAGGCGGAGAACCCGATGCTTCAGCTGTCCGGCTCCGAGGAGTCGGATGGGCGGAGCATCGAGGCGGGTGACGTGGAAGCTCAGCCATCGCGTCACGCACCCGCTCAGGAGGAGCTAGTGGAGGTTTTGACCCGCGCTGTGGCCAAATTAAGCATTGAATGGCCACAGGAAGAGCCTGAAATCCAGCCACCCAGTAAGCTGGATGAAAGGTTCTTCAAGCGTGGGTCTCAACCTCCACGCCGGGGCCTGCCATTTTTTCAGGATCTGCACAATGAGTTGTGTAGATCCTGGGAAAAACCCTACTCGGCCAGACTTTCCACCCCTCAAGCACTCGAATTTGGGAATGTGCTGGGGGCGGCCGAGCGGGGTTATGGGACGCTGCCTCGGGTGGAGGATGCTCTCGCGAGCTACCTCTCTCCCGAGGCCGCTAAGTCCCTCAAGGCCCCGGTGCTACCCACCAAGCCATGCCGGGACACTTCGGCGCTGGTGGGTAGGGCTTACATGGCGGCTGGGCGGGCTGGTAGTTGTCTGCACACTATGGCGGTGTTGCAGGCCTATCAGGCCGACCTCCTCAAGGAGCTGGATGAGGGGGAGGGTCCGTCTCCGGACGACATCCTAGAGCTGCGGAAGGCCACCGATTTGTCTCTCCGGATCACCAAGGAGACGGCCCGCAACATCGGCCGCTCCATGGCTGGTCTGGTGGTCGCGGAGAGACATCTCTGGCTAAACCTGTCGGGGATGAGAGAGAGAGAGAAACATTTTCTCCTCGATTCCCCGATTTCGCCTTCTGGCCTCTTCGGCGGCGCGGTTAACACCGTTGTCGAGAGGTTCCAGGAGGTGAAAAAACAGGCGGCGGCCTTCCAGCAGTACCTCCCTCGCCGTTCTGGCTCCTCGGGGAAGGCTGTCCAGCAAGGGCAGCCTCAGCCGTCAGGTAGCTCCTCCTCGCACCGACAGGTGCAAAAGGAGAGCGTCGCTTCTCGCGCCCCTCCTGAGGGAGCTTGGCAAAAGAGGCGGCGCTCTCGTGGTAAGCCTTCGGAGCCTAGGGTCGATCTGAGGACCGTCCTTCAGGCGAAGAAGGCTGCCTCAAAGCGGTCCTAGCTGCGGCTGGACCGCTGAGAGCTGTCCCCCCCGGGGTGGAGCGACCGAGGTCGTTTTCCCCCCGGAGCTCTCGGGAGATCAGTGTTGGGATCCTGCCGTCCATGACGCTTCAGGCCTCACTGGTTTCCCGCGCGCGCTCACTGCCTTCGTCGCCTCCGAAAGGACTTGCGACCGGCCAGCGAGCGTGTGCACCCATAGAGCTCCGTTCTCGGCTTCTCCCTGCCGGTCAGCCGCTTCAGGGGGTCGAGAACGAGTCTCATTTAACACCCGAGACCAGCCTCGAGAGGCTGGTTCCCTTAGTAGATTATCTCGGCGCGTGGTCTCGCCTTCCGAGTGTGTCTACTTGGGTCCTGCGGACTGTAGAACGGGGTTACAGGCTTCAGTTCGGTTCCCCTCCCCCGAAGTTTCAGGGAGTGGTCCAGACTGTGGTCGGCCCCGAGCAGGTTCGGGTTATGGAACAGGAAGTACGAGCCCTGTTAGCCAAGGAAGCCATAGAGCGGGTTCCTCTGGCAGACAGGGAGTCCGGGTTCTACAGCCGGTACTTCATTGTTCCCAAGAAGGATGGGGGGTTGCGTCCAATAATAGATCTCAGGCTCTTGAATCGGTCTCTGAGGAGATACAGGTTCAAGATGCTCACAATTCCAGCCATCGTGAGTCAGATCCAGTCCGAGGACTGGTTTGTCACGATAGATCTAAAGGACGCATACTTCCATATTTCCATCCTTCAATGTCACAGGAAGTTCCTGAGGTTCGCTTTCGGGGGCGAAGCGTACCAATATCGGGTTCTTCCCTTCGGCCTGGCACTCTCCCCTCGCACCTTTACGAAGTGTATGGATGCAGCACTGGCTCCTCTGAGACTCCAGGGCATCCGTATACTCAATTACATCGACGACTGGCTCATTTTGGCCAGGTCGCGCGAGATGGCAGTTCGGCATCGAGATGTCGTTCTGGCCCATATAAGGTGCTTGGGGCTGAGACTCAACACGAAGAAGAGCGTGTTGACGCCCTCCCAGCGGACTACGTTCCTGGGAGTCGTATGGGACTCCACGTCGATGCGGGCTCAGTTGTCCCCCGCGCGCGTGGAGTCCATACTGGCGATGGTCTCAAGAGTGAAGCCAGGCCGCAGCCTCACTGTGAAGCAGTTTCAGAGACTGCTGGGACTCATGGCAGCAGCAGCCAACGTGATACCTTTTGGCCTGCTGCACATGAGACCCCTACAGTGGTGGCTGAGGGCCAAGGGGTTTTCCCCGAGGGGAAATCCGTTTCGTATGATCAGGGTAACGCGCAAATGCCTTCGTTCCCTCGTCATATGGCGGAAACCTTGGTTCCTGTCCCAGGGGCCAGTGTTGGGAGCGTCATGTTGCCGGAGAGCCGTTTCAACAGACGCCTCCCTCACTGGCTGGGGCGCGGTCATGGACGGCCGCTTTGCGAGAGGTCTGTGGGAGACCCGGCATTCTTCATGGCACATCAACTGCCTGGAGATGCTGGCGGTCTACAAAGCTCTCAGGAGCTTTTACCCGGACCTCCGCGGCCACCATGTCCTGATACGCTCGGACAACACTTCAGTTGTCGCGTATCTCAACCACCAGGGGGGTTTGAGGTCGCGCCCTCTGTGCAGACTGGCGCATCAAATCCTCCTGTGGTCCCAGGGGAAATTATCGTCTCTCAGAGCGATGTATATCCCCGGGGACCAGAATCAGGGAGCAGACGTCCTGTCGAGGCAGGGGCTGAGGCCCGGGGAATGGCGGCTCCACCCGGAGGTGGTGGAGACCATGTGCGAGAGGTTTGGCCCAGTGGAAGTGGACCTGTTCGCGTCTCGAGAGACGTCCCACTGTCCACTGTGGTTCTCTCTCAAGGATCCGGCCCCGTTAGGGCTGGACGCCATGGTGCAGACGTGGCCGAGGCTCAGTCTGTACGCTTTTCCCCCGATCGCTCTGCTCCCGGGAGTTCTGGAGCGGGTCCGCCGGGAGGGCATCAGCCTACTCTTAGTAGCACCCCGGTGGCCCACTCGAGCATGGTTCTCGGACATTATAGCTCTGCTAGACGGCTCTCCATGGCAGATCCCTCTGAGGAGGGATCTGCTCTCGCAGGCAGGGGGCACAATATTTCACCCCCGGCCGGAGTTATGGAGCCTCTGGGTCTGGCCCCTGAGGGGGCTCAGTACCTAGAGGCGGGCCTGTCAGCAGAGGTAGTCGAGACCTTGCTCAGCTCTAGAGCTCCCTCAACCAGGAGGCTGTACAACCTCAAGTGGAACGTCTTTTCCACTTGGTGTAGAGAGCGTGAGGTGGACCCAGTTAACTGCCCAGTGGCTTCAGTGCTGGAGTTCCTCCAAGATCGCTTCTCTTATGGTCTTACCCCGTCCACCCTGAAGGTGTACGTGGCTGCCCTTGGGGCTTTCCACGCACCTCTAGGTGATGGACCCTTGGGGAAGCACCCTCTGGTTGTACAGTTCCTCCGTGGGGCCCGGAGGATGAGGCCGGCGGCTCATTCCAGGGTCCCGACCTGGGACCTGGCGGTGGTACTTGAGGGGCTGGCCGAGGCCCCCTTCGAGCCACTGGAGCAGGCTGAGCCGAAGAGCCTGACCCTCAAGGTGGCCTTTCTCCTTGCCATTACCTCGCTCAAGAGGGTGGGGGATCTCCAGGCCTTGGCGGTTACGCCAACTTGCCTGGAGTTTGCCCCTGGCGGGGTTAAGGCCATCTTGCACCCTAGACCGGGGTATATACCCAAGGTGCCATCGCAGGTGGTTCGGTCTTTGGTTCTTCAGGCTTTCCATCCTCCTCCCCACCTGACGGCGGAAGAGGGGAGACTTCACCTGCTCTGTCCCGTCAGAGCACTTAAGATCTACCTGGAGAAGTCTTCCCAATGGAGAAGGTCAGATCAATTGTTGGTGTGCTTTGGCTCACCCAAGAGAGGGCTGCCTGCGTCTACTCAGACGATCAGTAACTGGATCGTCCAGGCTATAGCCACAGCTTATAGGGTGCGCAATCTGCCTTCACCCATGGCTGTGAGGGCTCATTCCACCAGGAGCATGGCCTCCTCGGTGGCCCTCCTCTCTGGTGCCTCGCTTCAAGAGGTTTGCGAGGCGGCTGGGTGGGCCACTCCGCACACCTTCATTCGTTTTTATAGTCTGCACCTTCCGGCGACGCCTGGTGCTAGAGTGCTTGCGTCTTAAGTGTGCCTGGTCTTCAGCTTCACACTAAGACGTGGGTGATGTCGGTGTGGCATAGTGGGTATTAACGTTCCCAGAGTGTCATCACACGATGACGCAGTGCGAGTTCCCTCGAAGGGGAACGTCTCGGGTTATGTATATAACCCTTGTTCCCCGAGAAGGGAACGAGACACTGCGTCTCGTCGCCACACCCATCACGGTCAGAGCGCTCGCTTCATCGCGGTAAAGCTGCCGTGTGTTTGCATCAGCGTCCCTTTGTATCTTCCGGGTATGCCGTCATCTACTACGTCATGACGCACCACCAATCAGATTGGCTTGATTTCATTCATACTTCAGATGCGTAACGCTGAGGGCGTTCCCAGAGTGTCATCACACGATGACGCAGTGTCTCGTTCCCTTCTCGGGGAACAAGGGTTATATACATAACCCGAGACGTTTTGATTGATTTGCTTCCGTCGCAACGATCATTTGTTGTTAAATTAGGGGCCGGTACGACGACACCATTCTCTCTACACAGACTTTAAACGCAAACCTGTGAGAAACGCTGATGGCGGTCTCATGCGCATTTAGAAGGGGTTCTATAGTTATGTGCGTTTGAATATACGCAGGTTTGGAATTCCCTACAAGCCAAGCCTGAACGAATTTTCCCGACAACGCCTTATCTGTAGAGGGGTAAAGGGATCCTCCATAGGGAGAGACTAGTTGGCACTTCAGCACTGCGTTGACATCGGGTCCAGGCAAAGGTTCTTCGTCAGATCTGGATACGGCCCGGATCCGGCAGGCTGCAGGAAAACCTCGGGATAAACACCGACACTAATATTAGCGTAGATGCCATTCTTTTCATGATGCAACAAGTAAATCAGGATTTATGGGAAGTGTTCCCGGTTCCGGCTGACCTAATCTATGCAGCCTAACATTGAACTATGGAAGTCTATAATGTATTATGTGAATGCTAGGTCAAAGAGATGTGTCTTTAGTCTGGCTTTGAAATGACAGAGTGTGTCTGCTTCCCAGACAATGGTAGGAAGATTGCTCCAGAGTTTTATTTACAAAATTGCATTTGCTCCCGAGGTCAATTTGCACCCTACAGCGCAACAACCTGATTCCAGCCGGGCTGGCGCATCACCTTGGCAACGCGTCTGTGTAGACCTTATGCGTCAGAGAAACGAGGGCGCCGCCATCTTTAGAATATTGTCTTTTAACTTCCGTTTTGCAGTCGCTCTGTATATTTCTATGGCATTTCTGTCCTGGAGTAATTCACTTTTGAAGAGGATTTACTTAAAGGTCCCATGACATGCTACTTTTTGTAGGCTTTAATAAAGGCCTTAGTGGTCCCTAGTACTGTATCTGAAATCGTTTTCCAAAAATTCAGCCTTGGTGCAGAATTATAGCCACTACAAGCCAGTCCCAGAATGAGCTTCCTTCAGACGGGCCGTTTCGGTGTCTGTAGCTTTAAATGTTAATGAGGTGGAGGGCGCGGTGGAGGGTGGGTGTGGCCTTGACCATCTTGCAGCAACGGTACCATGCATGTTTAAGTTGGATATATTGCAATGGCACGAAGACACGTAGTCGTTCAAGCATTTCAGTTCGACCCAGAATCGGATCCAGATGGAGAAGCAACGGATGAAGAAGTTGCAACTCAGCAGCACCAGCAAGACGTTTCCGAATGGTTAGTTTAAAATATTATGTCTGGATACTGTACTTTAGTGAATAACAATACTACTTAAAATTAGATCTATTAAACGACAAAATGATATTACATCATTTATTTATAAATGTATTCATTTATATTTCATATATATTAAAAGTAATATATATTTATATATACATATAATTATATTGTGGTATACATCTGAAGCATACTTATACAGATTTGTGCATTGTGTACAGTTCTTTAAATAAAATTTGTATGTTTTTTTTAACAAAACAAAAACTAATTATTGCTTCTCTCTCGCGTGCTGATAATTTAAAAACCTGTGTTAATTGCTGTGTTAGCTGTTTAAGCTGCAGATAGCATGGGGGAAAAACTGTTTATTGTGCCTCTATGTTCTAGTACAGAGATCTGTAACGTCTGTAATTTATCTTATTACAATTACATCAAGCTCTGCGATCTTGAAATGCGGATATCGCGCGCACCATATAACCAACAGGAAAACGGTTATCCAAATAACAAAGAAGTGTACAACACTCGCGTTACAGTGTGTGTATTCACACACATACTTGATGCTGTCTACCTTTACATTAGCGCAAGTAACTGCATATGTAACCCTATTTACGATATAATAACAGAGTAACAGGTAATTAGTTATCTTTAGCAGTATTTGGACCAGTAACAGAAGATGCTAAGCCTTTGAGAGCCAGTGGTTTGACATCAATAAAGACAGAACAGTCATTTGCGTTGTTGTGATCACTCTTTGTTTGACAACAAGAACAATGACAAACAGTGTAACACTTTAGTTCAGAGAATGTACATAAAGAAATAAGAAAATAATAAAGCCGGCATAAGGTTCCCTTAAAACAAAAGAAAACCCAGTCCCAAAAATAGTCTTATTGCTCGTTGGGGCCCTTTTTTTTCCTTTTTGGTTGAATCAGTGTCGTAACAGTATCAGTATGCCAGTGCTCGTGGATCCTACCACACAATCCATGAAGGAGGGAAAGTGAAACTGCGCATAGACTTATGCTCGTGGGTCCGTGGCTCGCCACCCAACGTACGCTGGGAATCTTTCGAGTTTCAGGGTGTGAACATCAAATCCCAATCCAACCGGAAGGCTTCAGCTCCAGGTCGGGCGTGACTTCCGGTCCATGTGCATCACTGGAATGAATCTGGCAAAAAAACCTGACCTATGGGTTGGCCAGAGGAAATCCAAAAGCATTCATGTCATTGCATTCAGCATTACATTCATATTCAGTCTCTCTCATGAATTATAACCAATCAATAACATTCCACTTTATATCAACTGGTTCAAATCATGTTTTTCAAAAAGGTTCAGTCGCACGACTATAATATATCAAGTATCAGATCCAAGTGTTTATAGTAGTGAACTATAAATATATCCTAAAGCGCTTTTACATTCATGTTCATTCATTTTAACAAACCAATTTCAAGTATTAATGGTTATTGCTATTCAAGGTAGTAACAAACTCACAATACAAATACAATACAAATAAGAACTACAATTTGTGCAAAATAAATAATGCAAGAACATTTGTAGAGATTTAGGAGGCACTAGTAAGGCTAAGCGTGCTTTATCATCCCTGCCTGCTCCCTAACATTGAGGGAATGCACAAAAAATTGACCTCAAATCACTGACAAAAAATCCACATACATATGCTTTAACACTTTTTTTTCCCCTTTTACACACATATTAAACATGTTGATATAGAAAACAGCATCTTTTGCATACCCAACTGGAAATAAATCCATTTTTTGCAAGGTTAAGAGCGCATGTAGCACTGAACACCCAAGCTAGCAGGATAGCTAGGCTCACATTAGCAGCATTAACATCGTGATACAGCATTGACAGGGGCGTAAATCGGGCGCGGGGGGGGGGGGGGGGGGGGGGGACAGGACTGAGTATTGCTGAGTATTGTAAATAATATAACAATATATACTTAAAATAAATGTGTAAGTAGTAAAACAATACAAACGCAAACGGGACAAAAAATGCGTTTTAAGTTTAGAAACATTTTGAGTCCCCCCTCCCCCCTTGCCTCACAGTGGTTTGATCCACCGTGCACCTCAACTAACGTTACCCATAGACCGTAGAAAAACTACCACACAAGTTTGGGGAGAGAAAGGCTCTTCAGACAGCAGCTGTGAAACACCAGTAAGTAGCTGTCAAGGCTATTTTATTCACTTTAAATGTCAGATGAAGTGATTCATTTCTCTTTAATACAGATTAGGCAAAACACTGTTAACATCACTTGCCCACCGCCGCACCGCTGTACAGTAATAAAATCATTTAGTTCAGTTAGAGAATTTATTTAAGGGAGTGTGTCATTGGACTGTTTTGTTGTTGTGTTTTTCATTACGAATAATCGGCTAATGAACCCAAAATTCAAGCAACCCGCCCGCAAATTTAAAAAATTGGCTAATTCTAAACCGAAAGTTCAGTCCGATCTGTGTAGGGTTTTGCTCAATATGATAATAAGTGGCAGATCAGAGGCTTCTGCAGTTGAATATCTAAATATCTGAATATCATAGTATAAAATACTATGTGGAGGACGCAAGATAATTTAATAATTATAATATGACTGCGTGGTGAACCTTAATCGTATTTAAACTACTATCGCTTTGTGTTGTTGGTCAGATAAAATGACAGAGAAAAGAAAAACGGACATTAGATAATTTTTCAGTACACCAAAACGCCAAATAAGTACAACATTTTTTTTTGTGGTACACATATCCTTACAAGTACGATTTTGGCTGTATTATTTGTGTCCCCTTAAAAAATTGCTCTTGAGAAATGTCATGTTTATTGTCCCCCCCAACTTTTAGATAAAATTTACGCCCCTGAGCATTGAGTAGCTATTGCAGCCGTTAACAGCCTTTCTAAACGGCAGCTTATCAACTGTTACCATTTCCAGCATAATTAGTTCCTTTACAGGTAACCTAACAGATCTCAGAGTTGTTTTCTCACTCACCGTTGAGTCAATGAGTGGGTCTCTCTAAATTGGCTGTCTGATCAGCGGCAGCCGTCTGCCGATCGCGCTCTCCTAATAATTGATTTAGAATTCAGCTAGGCAGCGAAACAGCCATTCAGTCAGGAAGTATCTAATGCCGCGTTCCAGGCAACCCGTAACCCGTGTTTTTCCAACCTTCTACCCGTGAAAGTGCACTGGAACAGCAGTCAAACCCGTGACTTCCCACCCGTGAACTCGTACTAGATCGATGTACTCCCAGTTACGAGATCTGATGTCACATCGCCCGCGAAGCAACAATGGCAGCCCCTATGGACGCGGTGTTTATGAAAGTCGTACATTAAAAAACAAATATAAGGTATTGCTCTAATGTTATTTATCCGCAAATGTTATGCATTATCAGCAGCTCTTCTAGTGTTAGCTAGTTTTCAGGCCATGGAGTGCAAGAATAAATGAATACCAAATACATTTCCAAATATGCAAATAACGTAAAATAAAAGGTATAACATCTTCTCTTGCCTTATGCACAGTTTTTTCTCCTCCGTTTCCCTCAAATAAGCATGGTGTAAGCACCTTTGGCGATAGAAATTATTGTAAATGAGCATAATCCCCGTAAGGTTCGCCATTCTTTGTTTACATCTAGCTACCGCTCAGGCAGTTTGGTGTGACTTTGCCTGGAATGCTACAAAGTCGTGAGTCGTGGTTTGAAGTCGTAACTTACAGGCTCAAAAACCTGCCTGGAACGCAGCATAACAGAAAGTGAAAGCGGAGCTCGATTACCTGAAGCTTTGGAGCTCAGTGATTGGTCGGCTCCTCACAAAGAGGAGCATGGGAATTGTAGTGTGAACAGCTTTTTAAAGGGGAAATCGCTCTTTTTTCTATCTTTTTATGCATTTGATCACTTATTAAACCAACCTTATTAACAAACACTTATTTATTCATTGTCATCACTTAACTGTTTTTTTTTCTTTTTTTACATAGAAAATGTACTTTGATTAATTAACTTAAAACATTTATCTCAAGATTTGATTAACTTTAATAAAGGGATTATTATGCCAAGACTTCATTTTAAGACCTGGTTACACATAGCTAATGTGACAGCCACATTCTACGTGTAACAAGCTAGGTAACCATAAACAGTAAAGCAACACACTTATATATCATTAGTTGACTTGCTTGTCCGAGGTGTGTAGCTGAGCCAAAGAGAGTTGGTACGATCCAGACTTTAGTTTCAGACGTTCAGCAAGCCCAGCTCTGTATTGACCCAAGTTGAGGAAACAGTCGTCGGTGAAATGTTTGCCGCAGACATGCAAAACTTTGGGAAGTTGTGTCGGTGCATTTCCAGAGAAAATGAAATTAATCCACTGGTTCTTCTGGGGCTTGGATGAAGGAACTAAAAAAAGGCTTCCGTGTTCATTTGTACATCAAATTATTGAGCAATTATTAGGCTTCGCTCGCTCAAAAGCCATGATATCTCTCGTGGACAAACTAAAATCGCGCGCACGCGTTCCTACTTCCTAGCTCATATTCTCATGGTCGGGACATATTCTCTGGGCGGGCAAAGCATAGAAAGGGGCGGTAACATTTCTCCTTATGACGTCATAAGGAGGAGATTCAAGATCAGCCTGATTGAGCAGAGAAAGATAGCAAAAGCTCGATTTACACTGATTAAAATTTCTAGAAACTTGGGGACCATATACAGGCTAGGGGAACTAATGTTAATGTTAAAAAACCTCAGAAAGTGAAAATTTCATGTCATGGGACCTTTAATATAAAGTTAACGAAAGTTATCATGAGGACTGTAATGTTTAAAGCAGATGACTTAACAAATGTCAGTCGACCGGGAAGATTTGAAAACGAGCCGTTCATTCATAACCACGCAAACTCGCGGTGAAAATACAGACCGGAAGTCAAAAGACAATGAGCGCAGCGCTGAAAAGGGGCAGGGCTACATAAGGTCTATACATCAAACTGTATTTCTTGCCTTCATGTTATTTTCACATATGCATATTCTAGATTGATTGAAAGCTAAATTAATATCATACTCAGATATGTTCAAATCATTGGACTTTAGAAATATCTGAAAGGAATGCTTGCTGGACTGGTTCCAGATGTTACAAGGCAACAATGGCTGGTGTGGTGTGATCATTAATAAAGTTTTAAATAGTGCTGTTTTGATCAAGTTGGACAAATCTGCCAATTTCCACTTTCAAAATTCACAGTCTGATAAGCGGCTATGGATAAATAATGGAAACCACAAAATAGATCAAAATGCATGTCAGTGTTTCCTATATGTTCATTTATTTGTGGCGGGCCGCCGCAATATCAATGCTAACCACCACATATTGATTATCTTTTTTTAAAAATTGTATTTAAAGCACATTAGCACATTTGCGCAGCACATCTTCTCGCTTGTCCCTCTCTCTCTTCCACTCCATCATGAACACAGCTACACATATCTGTGTCCATCATGAACACAGCTACACATATCTGTCCAACACAATGCTGTCAATGTCGTAAACCCAACTAAAAAAAATAATTAGTAAGCATGTAAGGAGCCTAGCTAATGAGGATAGCTAAATCAATGTTAGAAAACAGCTGGGTTTTCGAGGCTAACACGCTGTATATAGCTGGTAGTCAATATCGACCTCAGTAGTACTCACAGAGTGTATATTATGTAACTATTTTATGTATTTTTTCACTATTTATTTCAGAACCACAGAATTGAATGTGTGTGGCCTGAGGTCAACAACCGTGTGACTTACCCTCTAAAGTCGGCAATCATCAATCTCGTGAATCAGGAGAGGCTAAACATGGAAGACAACACTGTGCGTTTCTGCTTGTCAAACCTGTCATGTCAGATTGCCAATATTGGACTTCAGCGTTTTGTTGACGCATGGAATAGCCATTCAGTTTCAGGTATTTGAGGATTTATCAATTTATCAACCTTTTTTTGTTGTCCCTACTCAAAACAATTATCTTTTCCCCAGGTAGAGGCATTCCAAATCTCTTGGCAGAAGGTGGCTGCAGGGTGAAGCTCGCTGCAGATCAGCTTCCAGCTGCAAGTCAGGCTACTGACTTGTATGACCAAGAAAATCACGCCAGCCTAACAAGAGCATCAGTCTTTGGTAGAGATCCCTTTGTGGATGCAACGGAACGTCATCAGGCTGAGAGGCGCTTCGCTGAGGCATATTCAGACATCACAGTCCTGCTTGACGAGACAGTGAACCACAATTTTGGGCCCTTCCAAAATGCATTAATGCACTTGGTTCATCTTTCATCCCAAGTATGTGTTTGTGTTTTTGTGTGCGTGTGTTGCGTGTGTGTGTGTGTGTGTGGGGGGGGGGGGGGTCTGCATGCAACAGTTTACTGTACTGTTGCATGCAGACAGTACAGTAAACATTACCATAGAAACAGGAAACAGCAGTCGGATGGTTGAACGAACAAATGGTATAAAGATGCTCACTAAAAAACAAAGGCCGATTGTTCTCTTATTGATAGAAACATGATCAGCTAAAGTCCTGGTATTCAGGCATCTTAATATCTAAGCAATAGCTCACTTCAGGCTTCAGTATACACTTATTATATCATACTTAAGGGGCACTGTTCATGTTGGGCTGACAACCTCCGTAACTGTGATGTAATAGACACATAATCCTGCTTGAACTGAGCTTTTGCTTTTATAAAATGGTTAAGTATGGCAAAAACAAAGTGACTGACTACAATTTGATTTTTGTCACGGTTAGATCATGATTTTCTTACTTCAATTTGTGGGACAATATGTTATATCTTCTTTTTCATGATCCAGCCTATATTGACCTATACAGTTGTCTTTCTTCCCACTTACATTAATATGTTGGTAGTACAGTGTCATAGTAAATATCTGTCCATATTTCATGTGATTGTAGGAATAAGTAGTTTTGGATAAAAAAAAAAATGTATTAATGAAAAAAGTATTATTAGGATTATTTGCAGGGAAACCAAAAGATTGTCATATTTATGACTTCAGGGAAGCTGAAAGATATTCAAGTCTCTATTTGACTTTTTCAAGTCTCTGATATTCCTGTAGCTACACTGTTGTTTTTGAAACCCAAAAAATATGGGGCATGAAATTCAACTGCAAATCTTTCAACTGTCTGACACAGATTTTTTTAGTTTTTAGTTGTATCCAATATAGTCTTATGTCTTTATCTCTTTGCTCTCCGGAAATCTTTTACAGCATGACTGAATAACTGTGCCAATGAGGATTCGACACTGCTGTGCCACCCTTTCCCACTACCCTCTCACATCACCAAGGCATCACAGAGGGCTTTCGGAGAATGGCTGCTGTGCTATCCTGTCACACCTCCCAAACAACATTCCCTGGTTTTAGATTGAAACCAAAGCATCATTTCGTTGAGCACTACCCCCAGCTGATTTAAGCCTTTGGCCCACTGTCTGATGTTTGGACAATGCGTTTTGAGGGAAACACAAATTTTTCAAAAAAGTAATTCGGGAATCTCAAAACTTCAAAAATGTAGCCCTCACACTGGCTGTCCAACATCAGAGAATGATGGCATACTATCTGGATTCTAGCTCATTTTTTAGACCCTCAATTGAAATGGACAAAGTCAAAACCGCACTGGTTACGTCATTTCCTGATCATATTCAGCAGGCGTTCCATCAAATTCCACTACAGCTAAAGACAGTGCTGATTGCTTCCTCTGTGACAGCTGGTGGAATTGAATACCGTGCAGATATGGTCATCTCTGCTGGGTCATGCTCTGGTCTCCCAGAGTTCAAGATGATATCACAGATTGTAGCATTGAACTCTGAGATTCTGTTTCTCTGTAAACAAATGTCAGTTTGGTACATTGAGCATATTCGGTCATTCGAGATTTGCAGCAGCCATGTTACTTCCTCTGTGTGATTCAGATGTCAGAGCTCAATGAGGTTTTCCCTCTATCATGCTACACTGTAAAAGACAGGATGGTGGTGACACTTAAACGTTATATCTTGTGCTAAGTGAATGATCCAATGTTTCTCCTTTTCTCTCTTTTTTTCTCTAGTCTTTTGGTTGCAGTGAAGTCCTTAAAGTCCTGAGTGTTATCATCAAACTTCATATGGTATTTATGGCCATTCCAACTTAAAGGAAACTTTATTTTCATCCAGTAATGAAAATTCTGTCATTACAGGGTTAGTACACCCAAAAATTTAATGTCAGTCATTAATTTCTCACCCTCATGTCATTTAAAACCTGTAAGTCCTTTATTCATCTTCTGAACACAAATTAAGATGTTTTTGCGCTCTGACAGCGGCAGTGATGTCTCGCGCAAATACTTCAATGAGTGCGAGACATCACTTCCACTGTCAGAGCGCGATCAGACATCACTAACCGATCCTGAACAGAGTTGGACATAGTGGTGTATTAGAGGTAAAAAATGATATAAATACTGTTCGGTTTCTCACACAAACCAATTGTTTCGTGTCTTAGGACATTAATGTGTCGTCACGAGCCGCAGGGTTTAATTTGGATTTGTCTAAGCAAGGTTTATTTACTCTTAGAGCCGAAGTCCCCATCTACTCCTATTATTTGAATGACAGACAGCAGCGGTTGCAGTTAAAAATCCTTATTTGTGTTTGACTGAAGAAAAAATGTCATCTACATCTTGGATGCACTAGGGGTTAAGCAGATAAACATCAAATTTTCATTTTTGGGTGAACTATCCCTTTAATTTAAATAATATATTCTAATAACAAGAATACAGTATTTTAATAACTTAAAATAGATTGATAGTGAGTTTTTCTGGCATTAATAGAATTTTGTGTTTTTCTCTAAAGTCAGACCAGCTGAGGTCCGAACCCTTGTTCTTCGAGGACTGCCTGTCAGCATCCTGCCTCTTGTTGTTTGTCTCCGGGCCTCTAGAGGTCCCCTGTGTTCCCCTCTGCCTTAGTTCTTCCTTGTGTGTTCCTTGTTAACGTTATCCAGGTCAGCTGTGCCTTGTTTCCCCTAGAGTATTTAGCTGTGTTTTTTCACTTGTTCCTCACTCAGTTTTTGAGTCTTGGCTAAGCGTGTCCTGCTGTGTCCCCTCTGAGTCCTTCCAAGCTGTCTCAAGTAAGGTGTTCTTAGTTATTGGTGTTCTCTGTTTTTGTTTTTTCTCCCCTCGTGGAGTTTTTTATTTTCTCTTGTGATTCTTTGCAGTATCACTATTTTTACCTCAGTCTGAGAAGAACTTTTGTTGGATTTTTTGTGACTTGCAAAGCTCTTTTTTTATTAATAAACCTTCCTTACCTGAAGTGTTGCCTGGAGTGTTTCGTTTGGGTCCAACATTCCCGCCTCTGTGGCTAAGTGGTAGATCTCTCACTCACCACACCAGAGACCCGAGTTCGAGCCCGGCTCGTGACAGAAAAACTGAGTCATTGTCATGGACCCAGAGACACTCAGTACCAAGGATCTGTTGGCGGTTATCACTCAACATGAATCATCCTTCCAGCGTCATGAAGCTGTTCTCAGCCGACAAGAAGAGCTGATGGCTAAACATTCTCAACTCCTGGCCGATATGATGAGTTCCATCCACCAGCTCTTTGATCGCCTTCCTGGTCCTGCACCTCCCTCTTTATCACCCCCTAGTGGCGACAGGCCTTCTCCAGTGGTGGAGCCCCGACTACCACCTCCCAAGCCTTTTGCTGGAGATCCTAGTTCCTGCCAGGGTTTCCTCACCCAGTGTTCCCTCACATTCGAGCTCCAACCCTCTAGTTTTCCCACAGACCGTTCCAAGATTGCTTACATCATTACCCTTCTTTCAGACAAGGCACTCTCATGGGCCTCCGCAGTGTGGCAGTCAAAGGAGCCCTGCTGTGATTCCTATACAGAGTTTGTGGAAGAGTTTAAGAGGGTATTTGATCATCCTGTCAGTGGTGGGGAAGCTTCCAGGCGTCTACTTACTCTCCGCCAGGGTTCACGTAGCACGGCAGATTTTGCCATTGAGTTTCGGACCATAGCAGCAAGGAGTGGATGGAATGATGAAGCGCTGAGGGTCTGTTTCCAGGGAGGGTTGTCTGAGCCCCTTCAAGATGAGTTAGCCACCCGGGAACCAACTAAGGATCTTGAGTCCCTCATAGCAATGGCCATACGCCTGGACAATCGCCTGAGAGAGCGGAGAACAGTTCGCCGCCAGGGGTCTCAGTCCCAAGTTCCTCTGAGCAGGTTTGTTTCTCCTGTTAGTGTTCCTTCATCCAGAGCTTCCCCGGCCCCTGAACAGCTCCAGGATTCCCCGGAGGACATGCAGTTGGGCCGTTCCAGGCTTTCTCCTAACGAGAGGGAACGGCGCATGCGAGAACGTCTGTGCCTCTACTGCGGTGCTTCTGGCCACTTCCGCTCCACTTGCCCCGAGCTTTCGGGAAACGCCTGTCCCCGCCCAGCTACAGGAGGGCTGTGATGGGGAAAATTAGAGCTCCTCCTACTAATGCTGTCCTAGCTGTTCCAGCCACTCTGTCCTGGGAGGGCCACCAACACCGGGTCCAGGCTATGATCGATTCCGGCGCCGCAGGTGACTTCCTTGATCTAACCTTGGCTAAGAAACTTAAGATCCCAACCCAACTACTTCCTCAACCGCAGGCAGTAACAGCCTTGGATGGCAGACCTCTGGAACCAGGCAAAGTCACAGAGGCGACTCAGTCCCTGCGACTTACCATCTTTCAACACCAGCAGGAGGAGACCTTCTATCTCATTGACTCCCCCGAGTATCCTATTATCCTGGGTTACCCTTGGCTGTGCAGACATAATCCCCAGATCGACTGGCCTACTGGCACCATTCTGAATTGGGGTTCCACTTGCCAACTTACCTGCCTGCTACAGACTCCCTCAGCCCCTAGTTCCGAGTTTCATGAGTCTGTTGACCTGTCCCGAGTCCCCAGTGTTTACCATCGATTCAAGCCAGTATTCAGCAAGTCCCGGGCTACCTCCTTACCACCTCACCGCACTTACGACTGTGCCATTGATCTACTCCCTGGTTCCTGCCCTCCCAGGGGTCGGATCTTCTCCTTATCTTCCCCCGAGCGATCCGCTATGGATACCTACATTAAGGAGTCCTTGGCGGCCGGCATCATCCGTGCCTCTACTTCCCCGGCGGGCGCAGGCTTCTTTTTTGTAGAGAAGAAAGACGGGGGTCTTAGGCCTTGCATTGATTACAGGGCCCTCAACAAGATCACGGTTCGGAATCGTTACCCCCTTCCTCTCATGGCCACTGCTTTTGAGCTGCTTCAAGGGGCTTCCATTTTTACTAAACTGGATCTCCGCAATGCTTACCATCTCGTGCGGATCCGGCAAGGGGATGAATGGAAGACCGCCTTCAATACCCCCACTGGCCACTATGAATATCTGGTGATGCCGTTCGGGCTCACCAATGCCCCCGCAGTATTCCAAACCCTTATCAATGACATTCTCCGGGACATGCTCAATCTATTCGTCTTCGTATACCTGGACGATATCCTCATCTTCTCAAAGTCACTGAAGGAGCATGAGGGGCATGTTAGCAGAGTTCTCCAGAGACTCCTTGATAATCATCTCTACATAAAACCAGAGAAGTGTGAATTTCATGTTTCCCAGACTCAATTTCTTGGGTTCATTGTTACTCCTGGCCACCTGGAGATGGACCCTAAGAAGGTCAGGGCAGTCCACAACTGGCCCACACCTGCCACAGTCAAGGAAGTTCAACGTTTCATTGGCTTTGCAAATTTCTATAGGAGGTTCATTAAGAATTTCAGCTCTGTGGTGGCTCCCTTGACGGCACTTACCAAGGGAGGAGGAACCAAGATTCACTGGGGCCCAGAGGCAGCAGGGGTCTTTGATGATCTCAAGCGGCGCTTCACTTCTGCTCCTATTCTTTCAATTCCTGACCCAGAAAGACCTTTTGTGGTGGAGGTGGATGCCTCAGACGTGGGGGTGGGGGCTGTCCTGTCACAGAGGGGTGATGATGAAAAATTACACCCTTGTGCCTTCATGTCTCGCCGCCTGTCTGATGCCGAGCGCAACTACCATGTGGGGGATCGTGAGTTGCTTGCAGTAAAACTTGCCTTGGAGGAGTGGCGCCATTGGCTTGAGGGGGCTCTGCATCCTTTCCAGGTTCTCACAGACCACAAGAACCTGGAATACCTCCAGCAGGCTAAACGGTTGAACCCACGGCAAGCGCGATGGTCTCTGTTTTTTAATCGATTCCAGTTTCTCCTATCTTACAGACCTGGCACCAAGAATGTTAAGCCGGATGCCCTGTCTCGAGCCTATTCTCCTGAAACACAAGAGAAGCCCTTGGCATCAGTAATTCCGAGTTCTAGGATCGTCGCGCCTCTTCAGTGGGAACTAGAAAGAGTGGTACGAGAGGCCCTTGCCCATGAGCCCGATCCAGGCGGTGGTCCCGCTGGACGCCTGTACGTTCCTCTATCTGCCCGGGCCCGGGTCTTGCAGTGGGGTCATGAGTCGCCCTTGACGTGCCATCCAGGTATTGCTCGCACCTTCGACTTCCTCCAGCGGCGGTTTTGGTGGCCGTCCATCAGAAAGGATGTTCAGGTCTATGTGGAGGCCTGCCTCGTGTGCAACCAGGGGAAGTCTATACGCCAGCGGCCCCAGGGACTGCTCCATCCCTTACCTGTTCCCCGCAGGCCATGGTCGCACCTTTCTCTGGACTTTGTAACGGGACTTCCTCCGTCCCAGGGCAACACAGTCATCCTGGTGGTTGTAGACCGGTTCTCTAAGGCTGCCCGGTTTATTCCCCTGCCTAAGCTGCCTTCGGCCAAGGAGACTGCTGAGCTCCTCATGAACCATGTCTTCCGGGTTTTTGGAATTCCTCTGGACATTGTCTCTGACCGAGGTCCCCAATTCTCCTCCCGGTTCTGGGGAGCCTTCTGCAGGCTTATTGGGGCCACAGCCAGCCTATCTTCTGGGTTCCATCCAGAGTCTAATGGCCAGACGGAACGGGTTAATCAGGATCTGGAGACCACCTTGCGATGTATGGCGGCCAGTAATCCCACGTCTTGGGCCACCTATATCGTTTGGGCTGAATATGCCCACAACACCCTCCAGTCCTCGGCCACTGGATTATCCCCCTTCGAATGCCAGTTTGGTTATATACCCCCATTATTCCCAGAGGAAGAGGTGCAAGTTGGTGTTCCCTCTGCCCAGCGCTTTGTCCTACGCTGTAGGCAGACCTGGAGGAAGGCCAGGCGTGTCCTCCTTCGGACCTCCCAGAGATACCAAAGCCAGGCTAATCGCTGCCGCCGGAGAGCCCCTAACTTCCGAGCTGGTCAAAGAGTTTGGTTATCCACTAAGAACCTGCCCCTCCGGGTTGAATCCAAGAAGCTTTCCCAGAAATACATTGGCCCTTTTCGCATAGCAAGGAAAGTTAACCCTGTTTCTTATCGTTTGTTTCTCCCTCGCTCTCTTAGAATTAACCCCACGTTTCATGTCTCATTACTAAAACCTGTCTTGTCTTCTCCCTTTGCCCCCCCCCGCAGACCCCCTCCACCTCCCAGGATCATAGACGGCCAGCCAGCCTACACAGTGCACCGGATACTGGACTCCCGGAGGGTCCAGAACTCCTTGCAGTATCTGGTGGACTGGGAGGGCTACGGGCCGGAGGAACGCTCCTGGGTTCCAGCCAAGGACATCCTGGACCCAAGTTTGATCCGAGAGTTTCGCACCCGGAGGCCGGGGTGTTCGGGAAGGAACGTCAGGAGCCGTTCCTAGAGGAGGGGGTCCTGTCAGCATCCTGCCTCTTGTTGTTTGTCTCCGGGCCTCTAGAGGTCCCCTGTGTTCCCCTCTGCCTTAGTTCTTCCTTGTGTGTTCCTTGTTAACGTTATCCAGGTCAGCTGTGCCTTGTTTCCCCTAGAGTATTTAGCTGTGTTTTTTCACTTGTTCCTCACTCAGTTTTTGAGTCTTGGCTAAGCGTGTCCTGCTGTGTCCCCTCTGAGTCCTTCCAAGCTGTCTCAAGTAAGGTGTTCTTAGTTATTGGTGTTCTCTGTTTTTGTTTTTTCTCCCCTCGTGGAGTTTTTTATTTTCTCTTGTGATTCTTTGCAGTATCACTATTTTTACCTCAGTCTGAGAAGAACTTTTGTTGGATTTTTTGTGACTTGCAAAGCTCTTTTTTTATTAATAAACCTTCCTTACCTGAAGTGTTGCCTGGAGTGTTTCGTTTGGGTCCAACATTCCCGCCTCTGTGGCTAAGTGGTAGATCTCTCACTCACCACACCAGAGACCCGAGTTCGAGCCCGGCTCGTGACACTGCCTATCATGTTCGGAGATGATGACTCTTCTTTCTTCAAGTCATCTTTAGTAAGTACATCTGTTCTTAAAAGGGATAGTTCACCCAAAAATTATTACCCCATGGTTTACTGACCCTCAAGCCATCCAATCAAAGTTATAATAAAATGTATCCTGGCTCTTCCGAGGCTTAAATATGGGGGTGAATGGGGGATGAGATTTTGAAGCTCAAAAAAGTCCATCCATCATAAAACTGCTCCACAGGGCTCCAGGGGATTAATTAAGGCAATGTGAAGTGAATCAATGTGTTTGTAAAAATATCCGTATTTAAAACTTTATAAAGTGAACTATCTAGCTTCCGGCGGACTGCCTTCCATATTCAACTTACGAAGTGTAATGCCTCTCACAGTTCAGAAACGTTAAGGTACATCCTACATTATAAGTCACATCACTTGCGCTTTTTCACTTGCTCCAAAAGCTGGATATTTTACTTAAAAAAGTTTTAAATATGAATATTTTTCTTACCAAACCCATTGAGTAACTTCAAAAGGCCTTTAACAAACTCATCTATATATTGAAAGGCCTGAGTGTGAGTACATTTTCGTTTTTGGGTGAAGCATTATTTTAATATACAAATGTAACCAACGTTCTGTCACTAGGTGTCTGATCATCGTAACACCATCCTTGATGTGCCAGTGGGGATCTTATTCGAGGACACTGATCTTCAGCCCCCAAACTCCTTGCATTTGACTTCTTCGATTGGAATCATTCTTGAAGGCCAAGTGGTGATGGACAAAATGCAGGACCTCCCACAGGCAATCTTTCTTCTGTTCGGTCTAATTTACGCACTAGACCTGAATTACCCAAAATCACTCGCCAACACGTTTGATTTCATCCAGCGTGTACTAATGTCAATGGGACAAAATGCTCTCAAGCCTAGAGTGCAGTCTCTGGCAAACCAGCTATTTGGTTAAGAAACATCACTGTGATACTTAAACACCATCCTTTGTATTGGGGTTTTCCCCCCTCGATTTACTCCATTGTCCATTTATGGAGAATAAAAAGTTTAAATTGTTAAATGCACAGAGTTCTTCAATTGATGTGCAGTTGTTAATTTGAGATATTGTTGCCATTGTTACACCTCTGTAATGTGGTTGTCACCCGGTAATATTTCCGTTATAGTTTGTACTGTAATATTGTGACATTTGGACCAAAGACACTGAACAGGTTCAGTATGTTTTATTTTAGTTTGCCGTGATTGCACAAAGCTTAAATGGTGAAATTCAGTAAGAATGTAGTTCTTATTATGTTTAGCCTACATGTTCAGTACATTTAACAATTGTCACGTAAAAAGAGTAATTAAGAAGTGCACAGAGTTGTACAAATGATGTAAGTGCACTAATGGACTTTTTTTTGTTGTTGTTGCCACCTTTACAGTGTGGTTGTGAACCAGTAATATTTCCACTACAGTATAGTTAGTACTGTAAAACTGAAATTCTGGTTAAAGACTCTGTTGAGTATGTTTTATTTTAGTTTGCTATGTTTGCACAAAGCTTAAACAGTCAAATGTAATAGTTATGTTTACATTAACATAATTGTGATACTTGAGTGAAGTATATATTTGCAATGTAAGTTGTACAATTGATGTACTGCACTAGTTAATTTTATTACCACCTTTACAGTGTGGCTGTGACCCTTTTCCATTACAGTATAGTGTTTACTGTATTTTCATTAATATTGTGACATTGTCAATAAAAAAATCAAAGATTAAATATGCTGTTCACTGTTTTATTTCAATTTAGTGTGCACAAAGCTTGCAGTCAAAAATAACAATTCAGTTTCAGTTACATTTTCATGTTGAGTTAACTTAAATATATAAGTACACTTGAAATTAATACCAAGTTAAGTGAACATAATTGTTTAAGTACATTAAATAAATGCCAAGTTTGGTGAACTGAACAATTTAAGTATAGTCTACAAAACCGCCAAGTTAAATAAACTAAAATATGTAAGTTTTGGGAGGCTCCATTACTCAATTAATTTAGTTCAGTCAACTTATTAGGGTTTAGTTCAAACGAAATCGGAATTGGGAGGAACAGAAACTAATATTTACTGGATGGTCATATACCTTTTCACCGCTAGATGGGGGAAAATATCACACAGTGTAGCTTTATACAAAGGTTAAATAATATTATTTCTGACATGAAAAAACGTATACTTTATATATATATATATATATATATATAATCTCCTAGTAATTATTAATATTTAATATAAATATTAATATCATATAATATATTAATATAACTGTAAATAAAATGTTAATCGATTAAAAGCTGAGCCCACCCAAACGTCTGTCTTGCCCACCCAATCAGAATTTAGGCTACGACAGCCAGATCTTTTATTTTTACGATTTGTGCGTTGTAAAAAAGCAATCTGGTAGGCGCTGTGCTGAGAAGTTTGAACGAGGGCTGTAGACTGCCCCAACCAATCAAAAAATAACACCAGAAATTGCAGTATTTGTATTGGCTGAAAGCAACTTACTGCACTCCACACTCGCGTAACCGTACGTTTTAGAGTTCAGTATCGGAGAGATTCTGAAAGAGACACACCACACGACACTAATGATAACATTAGCAAGCATAACAAGTATTTGTGTACAATGCATAGATTTTTGGTGCCTATGAGTAAGTCTGTTAATGGCTCTGGCAACAGTGACCGTGATGTGGCCACTGTTGTTTCAAAAATTCCACCTTCCCCAGCTCCCGCTTCAGAAATAAATCCGTCTCCCTCCACCTCAGCCTGCCAAAATCATGGAACCGCAGAACCCATATACGTCACTCACAACAGTCTGAGGACAACAGCGCCACACCACGGTCTCATGCCAGAAGTCGGCGGAGCTGATTTATCTTCCTATATATTGCTCCATTTGGAGTTTCAAACTCAAGTTTAAAACCATGTTAATAATGTCAAGTATTTTATTAATACGTTCTAATTGAAGAGAGATACAGATAGAAAGATAGATATACTCACTTTTCATTAGTAGATAGTTACTGTTTTTTTTTTTTTTTTCAGACCAAGATGGTGGCGCGAGTACATCGTGAGGCTCAGGGTCTCTCCAGATTCTGCAATTTTGCGGTATTTTTCTTGCTCATCTCGGGTCTGTTCGGGGCAGTTGTGCCTTTACATCGTACACCCGTTGTGAGCTTTTGGATATTGGTTTGCGAATTTCCGACAGTTTTATGGACAATCTTCGACTCCTTCCTGATATCGCTTGGACACCCGAGGCTATGCACTCTACCCGGCCGGGCGGAAGTGCTTGCAGGCGGCGTCGAGATCATAAACAAAGGCGGGGAAAGCGTGGAGGACTACGAGCTAAGCTAATGCTAACACCACATCGGCTCTCTTTACCCAGCATTTTCCTTGCCAATGTACGATCGCTAGTGAACAAAATGGAGGAGATTCGACTCAGCATCACACACAGTAAGAAACTTTTGAACTGTGACGTCCTAATCTTCACGGAAACCTGGTTAAACAGTGTAATACCGGACACCGCTATTGAGCTAGCGGGACGCCACACACTCCGGGCGGATAGAACATTAGATGGCTCCGGTAAGAACAGAGGTGGTGGATTGTGCATTTACATTAACAAAGCTTGGTGCACAAACTCTGCTATTGTTGGGAGTCATTGTTCAGCTAACCTTGAGTTTCTCATGGTTAAATGTAGACTGTTTTATCTACCGCGGGAGTTCACTTCCACCATTATCACTGCTGCCTATATTCCCCCGGATGCTGATGCCAAGCTTGCTATGAAAGAACTTCACGCAGCCATCAGTAAACAACAGACTGATCACCCGGAAGCTGCATTTATTGTTGCAGGTGACTTTAATCACTCAAACTTAAAGTCAGTGCTACCCAAGATCAGCGCGCACAAGGCTGCTGGACCAGACAACATCCCTGGACGTGTTCTCAGGGCATGTGCGGAGCAGCTCGCTGGGGTTTTTACAGACATTTTCAACCTGTCTCTTGCCCAAGCAGCTGTACCATCATGCTTTAAACGCACTTCCATTGTGCCAGTGCCGAAACACTCTAGCCCGAGGTGCCCTAATGACTACTGCCCTGTAGCACTCACACCCATCGTTATGAAGTGCTTTGAGCGGCTGGTCCTGGAACACCTAAAAGACTCTCTACCATCCGCATTGGACTCACACCAGTTTGCCTATTGCAGCAATAGGAGCACAGAGGATGCAGTTTCCAAGGCACTGAACTCTGTGCTCACCCATCTGGACCATAAGAACACTTATGCACGCATGCTGTTTGTTGACTTCAGCTCAGCATTCAACACTGTCATTCCAACCAAGTTAATAGCCAAACTTGGAGAACTGGGCATCAACACTTCAATGTGTAACTGGATTTTGGACTTCCTAACTGACAGACCACAGAATGTTCGATCAGGATCCACCTGCTCCACGTCCATCACACTCAACACTGGTGTACCACAGGGCTGTGTGCTAAGTCCGTTTCTCTACTCCCTCTTCACCTCCGACTGCAAGCCTGTGTATGGATCTAATTCCATCGTCAAGTTTGCGGACGACACTACGGTGATTGGTCTCATCAGCAACAACGATGAGACTGCCTACAGGGAAGAGATCCAGCACCTGGCCACATGGTGCGCTGATAATAACCTGCTCCTCAATACCACCAAAACGAAGGAGCTCATCGTGGACTTCAGGAAAGAGTCAAGAGGCACACACGACACCATCCACATCAATGGAATGGCTGTTGAGCGTGTCTCCAGTTTCAAGTTCCTGGGGATCCACATCTCGGCGGACATGTCGTGGACAACCAACACCTCCAGCCTGGTCAAGAAGGCTCACCAGCGCCTCTTCTTCCTGAGGACACTGAGGAAGAATCAGCTCTCCTCGGCTATCCTGGTGAACTTCTATCGCTGCACAATAGAAAGCATCCTGGCCAACTGTGTCGCAGTATGGTATGGGAGCTGCTCTGTTGTGGAGCGCAAGGCACTGCAGCGGGTGGTGAAAACTGCACAGCGCATCACAGGGACTCCACTGCCTGCCATCAAGCACATCCAGAGGAAACGCTGTCTGCATCGAGCTCGCAGCATCCTCAAGGACTCCTCTCACCCAGCCCACAGACTGTTTTCTCTCCTGCCCTCCGGCAGGCGTTTCAGGATCCTCCGGACCAGGACCAGTAGACTAAAGAACAGTTTTTTCCCCAGAGCTGTCTCTTTACTGAACTCAAACCCCCGTTGATCCACTTCCCTCATAAAGTGCTAACTCTCCTACCTCACATCTTCCTTCACTTTGTTATTTGCACTACCGACTGTTTATTACAGTAACAACTGTTTACTTATGCATTCTGCACTACCATATCATAACTGGATTATGCTCATTTGCACTGCCGACTGTATTTATAGTACCAACTGTTTACATTTGCATTTTGCACCGTACTTCTAACTGTAATATGCACTTCCCACTGCACTTTTTTTTTTTTTTTCTCGGATACCTCTGTCCATAATTTATTGCACTACCTTAATCCACTGCTATTCCTCATATTAGCCTAACATATTATTGTATACCTCTATCTGTAAAATTCTGTTTATAGTAATAGCCATCTGTATATTATATTCATAGTACATATTCACCTGTATATTCTGTTTATAGTAATAGCCATCAGTATATTTATTCACTGTACATATTCACCTGTAAATTTTGTTTATAATATATATATATATATATATATATATATATATATATATATATATATATATATATATATATGTAAGTTATTATATATATATAAATATATATATATATATATATATATATATATATATAAATAATGTAAGTTATTATATATATAACCCCATTTCAACGTTTTGTTAAGGATTTTTAAAGTAAAAAGTTGCTATTTATAATATGTCTTGAAAGATTATATTAGATCAATTGAACATAAAGCTTAAAACACTACAAATGAAAACAAAGATTGAGCATGAGAACATTTATTTATATGACACAAAATATTTTTCACTCAAGCATTTCAGAATTAACCTTTTTTCATAGTACATAATACACATTACAACCGTACAACCGTACAGACCGTACAATTTTACACTGGAATGCATAATTCAAGCAGATTCAGATTAATCAAATCCCAAAACAACACACAAAAATTATTTAATTTTAATAAATGTACTTCCCCAAAGGCATCATATACTAGCTGTGGTTTGCTTTAAAAAGAAATACACAATCAATCAATATTGAACTAGGTTGAAAGTTATTGCACAGCAGGTACATGACAAATTAAATCTAAAATTCATGAGTTTGTGTGCCCATATAATCTTGGTAAAAGTGGTAAATGGATTTGGCGTGCTGTCTGCTATAGAGGGGCGCGGAGAGGATATTCTACCCGAGCTCCGATTGCCCCCCTATAACAGGAAAAATTGTTCAAAAGGGAGGAGCCGGGGAGGAGGAGGGATGCTGCAAGAACTAACAATGGGAAGAGGTAAGCTGCCGGTTTTATACCTTGGAATTAATTGGAAGATTAGATGGGCGTACTTCCTCCCGAAATTACGTTTAGTAACTTCACTAAATTAAATCTCCATAAACATGCAATTAATTCTGAGACTCCTTTTGTCCAAACACTAAACACTTAAAAAAACACTTAAGGCTCTTTGGCAAGTTGTTGGTCAACCATTTTATATCTCAGAATTCTGACTTTATATCACGCAATTGCGACTTTATATCTCAGAATTCTGACTTTATATCACGCAATTGCGACTTTATATCTCAGAATTCTGACTTTATATCTCAGAATTCTGACATTATAAATCGCAATTGCGACTTTATATCTCAGAACTCTGACTTTATATCACGCAATTGCGACATTATATCTCAGAATTCTGACTTTATAACTCTTAATAAGAAAAAAGGTCAGAATTCTGAGATAAAAATTCGTTTTTTCTTATTTTTTTACTAAGTGGCAGAAACGGGTTTCCATACTGTTCACTGCGCTATGCACTGCTATTAGAAACTTCTCCATTTATGGTTCAAAAAAGAAAGAAGAACATGCTGCATTAGAACAACACAAGGCTGGGTAAATGATGAATACATTTGAAGAAATTAAATATTTTTATTATTGCTAAATGTTTTTCTGACTTCTTTGCAGCGTTATTAAATATGACCCCAGGAATAATGTGATTTATTATTTTATTTCTTAAAATGTCACATCAGAATTTTCCAACCCCCCAAAAAATCACATCAGAACACCAAAGAGTACAAAGAAATACAAGCTATATATTCAATGTGTCTCACTGTAGAATCTGAAGAGCTGCTGGATTCAGTGCAGCAGGAAGTAGGAGAGGAGAGAACAGCAGAGGAACAGGAAGCTCTGGGTGACGCTCTGAGCACCGTTACACATGTTCCCCTCACAACATGAGATGCTCTCAACACTACTAACTGATGTGGCATCACAAAAAGATTTAGAGGCACAGCCTTTTACAATAACTGACTGGCCTGCAAAACTCCCTGATGAAAAGAAAGAAAACAAAGGTCAATTCAGTCTAAGCTGGACATCGGTATATGTGATCTGTATCAAATGTTTCAAATGTTTAAACCTAAGAGAGTAAAAAAAAAGACTTTAATCTTCTTCCCTTTTTTTTCAGATTCTCACCTGTTGCTTTAATGCAGCGATCTTCAGTCCCTGAACAGCTCACTGTGCTTGAGCAGCTCCGATCATCACAGGAGTAACATTTCTTTCCATTTGGCACATTAGAGGGTTCTGCAGAAGAAAAACAAGTATTCTTTTATTTTATTTTACGAACAAAATATCTAATAAAACAAGACTAATTTAGCGGCTCCATTTAATCAATTCACGACAGACAAGCCACACCCTGCACTTTATTTTCTGATTAAATGTCATATGGAAGTAAAATAAGTGTTGACTTAACAGTTATTTGCACATGATTATTGAAGCACAATACCTGGAGCATCTTGGCTGTTACACTGGTCCCTGTTACAGCAGGAAGAAGTCATCTTCACAATGCCAAAGTTTATGGAGCCACTTTGACAGACAGGAGCACAATCTTTAGCCTTCACTTTAGAAGTCATGGCACCTAAAGTATATGAATGATACAGGAAAGACTCACATCAGGCTTCAAATGCACATTATTTTGATGGAAAATGTATTTATAAATGTCAAAATTTCTCATTAAATAATAATAAAAAAATCATAAATGAAATATCAGAAATTAATGTTGAATGCTCTGTATAGAATATAAAAACAAGTAGCTGTTCTGTCGCAGCTCCAGTAAATAACAGCAGCATCTCCATCAGTCAAATATAACAGTAAAATTCAGTCATATTGGACTTACCAACTTGTGTCACTACTGTTGAACTCTTGCACTGAGAAAATCCACTGGGACATGTTTTTACCGTTTGTCCTGCACAAGAACCCGTCGTACCCATGCACTCATAACAGTTAAGAGAGTGACCTTTAGTAATAAAAAAGAGAGAAAGAGACCTCATTGATCTGTATTTGTACTCAATAACATCACAAACACTATTTGTCTTTGTACCTGCAGTGAAAAGAATGAAGAGAAGAAAAACTGAGATTTGCAGATCCATCTTTGATCAGGAGGAGAATGAAATAACGTGCCTGTTTCAGCGCCCATTTTATAGCTTTTTAAAAAGGGGAGGGTCTTCATGAGAAAATGAAAGTTTAACACGGCTAAACATTTCTTGAAACAGAAACTTAAGCTTACATGATTTACCTGCCAGTTAAAGATAAATTAATGTTTAAGAATTGCAAGAAATGTACGAGTTTATTTAAAGTAACCTTGTTAAAGTGATAGTTGACCCACAATGGATATTCTGTCATCATTTACTCATCCTCATGTCATTCAAAGTCTGTATGACTTTCTTTTGTAGAACACAGAAAAATCTTTTGTTCTGCAGAAGAAAATTAAATTTAAATAGAAAGACTTTAGGCTGTACCATTCAGTGAAGAGGGTGGGAATGAGAAGCCAGGAATCAGTTTTAAACAAAGTATTACAATAGATACAATTCAGCAGTACATGACCTACACCTACACACTGGATGGGGCATGATACATCACGTTTAAACAGAACCATTCGTTTCATTTTCTCTGAAATCATTAATGATCAGACCGTAGGCATTGTGAAATACAAAACCTGAATCTTTAATGACCTAGAACACATCAGAGTGAGTTTTTATAATACTAAAAGATGTTTATCTTGAATAATTACACACTCACCTAAAGGATTATTAGGAACACCATTCTAATACTGTGTTTGACCCCCTTTCGCCTTTAGAACTGCCTTAATTCTATGTGGCATTGATTCAACAAAGTGCTGAAAGCATTCTTTAGAAATGTTGGCCCATATTGATAGGATAGCATCTTGCAGTTGATGGAGATTTGTGGGATGCACATCCAGGGCACGAAGCTCCCGTTCCACCACATCCCAAAGATGCTCTATTGGGTTGAGATCTGGTGACTGTGGGGGCCATTTTAGTACAGTGAACTCATTGTAATGTTCAAGAAACCAATTTGAAATGATTCAAGCTTTGTGACATGGTGCATTATCCTGCTGGAAGTAGCCATCAGAGGATGGGTACATGGTGGTCATTAAGGGATGGACATGGTCAGAAACAATGCTCAGGTAGGCCGTGGCATTTAAACGATGCCCAATTGGCACTAAGGGCCCTAAAGTGTGCCAAGAAAACATACCCCAGACCATTACACCACCACCAGCCTGCACAGTGGTAACAAGGCATGATGGATCCATGTTCTCATTCTGTTTACGCCAAATTCTGACTCTACCATCTGAATGTCTCAACAGAAATCGAGACTCATCAGACCAGGCAACATTTTTCCAGTCTTCAACTGTCCAATTTTGGTGAGCTCGTGCAAATTGTAGCGTCTTGTTCCTATTTGTAGTGGAGATGAGTGGTACCCGGTGGGGTCTTCTGCTGTTGTAGCCAATCCGCCTCAAGGTTGTGCATGTTGTGGCTTTACAAATGCTTTGCTGCATACCTCGGTTGTAACGAGTGGTTATTTCAGTCAAAGTTGCTCTTCTATCAGCTTGAATCAGTCGGCCCATTCTCCTCTGACCTCTAGCATCAACAAGGCATTTTCGCCCACCGGACTGCCGCATACTGGATGTTTTTCCCTTTTCACACCATTCTTTGTAAACCCTAGAAATGGTTGTGCGTGAAAATCCCAGTAACTGTGCAGATTGTGAAATACTCAGACCGGCCCGTCTGGCACCAACAACCATGCCATGCTCAAAATTGCTTAAATCACCTTTCTTTCCCATTCTGACATTCAGTTTGGAGTTCAGGAGATTGTCTTGACCACGACCACACCCCTAAATGCATTGAAGCAACTGCCATGTGATTGGTTGATTAGATAATTGCATTCATGAGAAATTGAACAGGTGTTCCTAATAATCCTTTAGGTGAGTGTGTGTATGTTTTTACATTATGGCATAATATTATGATAAATATTGTCTTGGTCCCCCTTTTACTGCCAAAACAGCTCTGACACATCGAGGCATGGACTCCACTAGACCCCTGAAGGTGTGCTGTGGTTTCTGGCACCAAGATGTTAGCAGCAGATACTTTGAGTCCTGTAAGTTGCGAGGTGGGGTCTCCATGGATCTGACTTGTTTGTTCAGCACATCCCACAGATGCTCGATTGGATTGAGAGCTCGGGAATTTGGAGGCCAAGTCAACACAAACTCGTTGTGCTCCTCAAACCATTCCTGAACCATTTTTGCTTTGTGATAAAAGGATGTATTTATATAATAAGTTAATAATATATAAATAATAATAATTAATTATAAATATTTGGATTCGTTTTATAATTAGATTAGATTAGATTCAACTTTATTGTCATTACACAAGTACAGGTACAAGGCAACAAAATGCAGTTTAGGTCTAACCAGAAGTGCAATAGCAGCAAGTGCAGGATATACAACGGTTGCATAGGTGCAGGATATACAATGGTTGAATAAGTGCAGGACATGGATATGTACTGAATATATATATATAGAGAGAGAGATGGTTGTTACTATAAACAGAATTTACAGGTGAATATGTGCTATGAATATAATATAATATACCGATGGCTATTACTATAACAGAATTTTACAGATAGAGGTATACAATGATATGTTAGGCTAAGATGAGGAATAGCAGTGGATTAAGGTAGTGCAATAAAGTATGGACAGAAGCTATCCGAAAAAAGTGTAGAAGTGCAGTGGAAAGTGATTGTATATTACAGTTAGAAGTAATATGTAATACGGTGCAAAATGCATATGTAAACAGTTGGTACTGTATACTGTATATACAATTGACCATATATGTAAGGAAGTGTGGTGGTGGTTTCTTTTTTAATAGAAAAAAAAAATCCTTTGACCACTGAATGTTTTCAAGCCTGTTTTGCCCTGATTGTTAGTTGGTCACAATACAGTAGAACCAACCAAAAACTTGTCATCTAAACGGTTTTATTTATTCATTTTAAATAAGAAAGCTTCCATACTCAAGATAAGAAGGTCATTTAAAGGTCATAACGACATTCTCAACTTTTTGCAATGCAAACATGGACTTGTAAATGTGTTTGTGTGTGTGCAATGTGTGTCTGTGATTGTGTGGGTAGCAGTGAGTAAAAAAAAAAAAAAAGATCTTTGCATGTTACATGCAAATCCCAGTGGTCAATCCCAGCGGTCACCATCGGGATTTGCATGTTACATGCAAATCCCAGCGGTCAATCCCAGCGGTCACCACCAGTGTGTCCTTGAGCAAGACACTTTACTCCAAGTTGCTCCAGGGGGATTGTCCCTGTAATAAGGGCACTGTAAGTCGCTTTGGATAAAAGCGTCTTCCAAATGCATAAATATAAATATACATGTGAATATATTTTAAATGTAAATATTTTTAATTTCATGCATTTAGGTTATCTTGTTATCCAATCTACACTGTGCATCCAAAAGACAAAAATACAAGTTGTGTTGTTGGAGTTGCGCAAATGTCAGATGGAATGTATATTTTTTAAACAAAAATGTGTCATGTCTATTATGCATGTAACAATACTCCACTGGAGAAGAGTTGAGTCTGTCTCCACACACAGAGTGAAGATGCAGGAAAGCTTTTTTTCCCTTCTGTCCTGCTTCGCATTTGCTCCATCTCTCACACTTTCTTCCCTTCACTCAGATAAAAAATACAATGTTTGCTGTCAAAGCAAGTGAATTAACAGTCATGTTGGTATCATTTGAAATGTCTTGGTGTGACTGGTACTGTGGTCTCATGCCCATAGAACTAGAGAAAAATGTAATACAAGTTAGAGAGTTTAAAAATACTTACACTCTTAAAAATAAAATTTCCAAAAAAGGATTTTCACAGTGATACCATAGAAGAACCATTCTGTTCCCATAAAGAACCTTTAGGTGAACAGTTCTTAAAAGAACGTCTTATGCATGTAACCCTCGTTCCCTGAAGGAAGGGAACGGAGACGTTACGTCAGTTACTGACGAAATGGGGGTTTCGCTTAGAAGCCAATCGTCTTTGAGATTTACAAAACGAGCCAATGGCATGAAAATGCCATGGGTCTGCGGAATTTGTATAATGTAACCCCGCCCCACCGCGTGGGTATAAAGGGCGTTGCATTGCACACTCGTATTATGTTTACCTGCTGAAGAGCCGAGGCAAGAGCACCTGGCCGTTCCAGCGGTACAGCGGTAGTGGCATGGGGACGTAACGTAGATACCTAACCGAGACGTTCCCTTTCAGTCAGTGCACTACGAGTTACGTCAGTTACTGACGAAATGGGGGTCCCAATTCAATCTCGCCATGACGGCTGTCTTCCAGCGTGAGTCTGAGCATGAACAAGGGACTGGGCTCAACGCCAATACCAAGGTACACTGGGAAGCATATCCCATGTGGAGAAATGCAACACAATGCCTGCCCGAAGGGAGGACTTAAAGGGTTAGTTCACCCAAAAATGAAAATTATGTCATTAATTACTCACCCTCATGTCGTTCGACACCCGTAAGACATTCGTTCATCTTCGGAACACAAATGAAGATGTTTTTGTTGAAAGCTGATGCTGAGAAAGGCTTCAGATAGGCCTCCATAGGGATTCAGTACATTCACACTCACAAGACCCATAAAAGGCACTAAAAACGTCGTTACAAAGTCCATCTCACTACAGTGACTCTACAATAATTTTATGAAGCGACGACAATAGTTTTTGAGCGAAAAAAAAAAAAAAAACGACTTTATTCTACAAGTTCTGTCTTCCTCTGCCGTGAACTCACGAAGCTCCACGACGCATGTGCGAGAATATGACGCAGAACCGGCGTTCGGACACGTGACCCAGAAGCGAGGAGATTTGTTTACAACGAGCAGAGGAGGACGCGCCGTATCTAAGCTGTTGAATTCTACATTGATCGTGCTTTAGGTCTCGGCGTAGAGCTCAAAATGGGACTAAAGTGTGTATTACATGGATTCCCGAACGGCGGCCCTGCGTCATATTCTCGCGCATGCGTCGTGGAGCTTCGTGAGTTCACGGCAGAGGAAGACAGAACTTGTGGAATAAAGTCGTTATTTTGATTTTTTTTTTCGCTCAAAAACTATTGTCGTCGCTTCGTAAAATTATTGTAGAGTCACTGTAGTGAGATGGACTTTGTAATGACGTTTTTAGTGCCTTTAATGGGTCTTGTGAGTGTGAATGTACTGAATCCCTATGGAGGCCTATCTGAGCCCTTTCTCAGCATCAGCTTTCAACAAAAATATCTTCATTTGTGTTCCGAAGATGAACGAATGTCTTACGGGTGTCGAACGACATGAGGGTGAGTAATTAATGACATCATTTTCATTTTTGGGTGAACTAACCCTTTAAGAATACACACATGACCCCTGTAGGGACTACATATGGAAAAACACTGAGCTATTTCAACCCCAGAGGTGGCAAGGTGTCTTGCCAAGGGAAGACACGTGCTCGAAGAGACTTACCGTGGAAATACACATATGGGAGTTGCCCAAAGGAGAAACCATGCACATGGAGGCACCTAGCCGGAACACGAGGGCTGACCAATCGGGCATGCACTCTGGTGTCGGCATCCACAGTGCTGGAGAAACTCAGGGCCTGCTGAGAAGCTAATCTGAGTGGAGATGCGCACGCATCCAGTCCGAGGAGTGGAATGGTGCAGCAAGCAATGACACCTGAGCCTGTCCAGTTACTGGCAATTTGGGGCGAGTACACGAGAGGACACAAGCTCCACTCGGAGATTATAGAATCTCGCAAATGTGTTGGGTGTCGCCCAGCCTGCAGCTCTACAAATGTCTGTCAGCGAGGCGCCATGCGCTAGAGCTCAAGAGGAAGCAACACTCCTAGTGGAGTGAGCTCTTACCCCATTGGGGCACGGCATGCCTTGAACCTGGTATGCCAGGACAATGGCGTCCACTATCCAGTGAGACAACCTCTGCTTGGAGAGAGCCTTCCCTTTCTGCTGCCCTCCGTAACAGACACAGAGCTGGTCTGAGGTCCTGAAACACTGCGTCCGGTCTATGGCGCAAAGGGCGTGTACTGGACAGAGCAGTGCCAAGGCTGGGTCTGCCTCCTCCACAGGCAGGTTCACCACCGGATCCCTGAAAGGAGTGGTGGGAACCTTGGGCACGTATCCAGGCCGGAGTCTCAAGATCACGTGAGAATTAGCCGGCCCGAATTCCAAACACGCTTCATCAACCGAAAATGCCTGCAGGTCCCCTACCCTCTTGATGGAAGCCAGGGCAATCAAGAGCGCCACTTTCATTGAAAGGAATTTCAACTCTACAGATTGCAGGGGCTCAAAGGGAGCTTTCTGCAGGGCAGATAGAACCACTGCAAGATCCCAAGAGGGCATCTGAGGAGGGCGAGGTGGATTTAGTCTCCTCGCCCCCCTCAGGAACCTGCTAACCAGGTCGTGCTGTCCAACCGTTTTAGAGTCCACCAGGTCATGGTGAGCCGATATAGCAGCCACATAGACCTTCAGGGTGGAGGGAGACAGCCTTCGCTCCAACCCTTCTTGGAGGAAGGAGAGCACAGACCAGATAGGGCATTTCCTGGGGTCTTCCTGCCAAGAAGAGCACCAGGTGACAAAGAGGTTCCACTTCAACGCATAGGCCTGTCTGGTAGACGAGGCCCTAGCGGAAGTGATGGTAGCTGCCACCTGAGGCCCCTCCCTGGTCGATCCCTCTGAGGAAGGACCTCCTGACTCAGAGATGGGGCACCCTTTGGCACCCACGGCCGATCTTTGGAACCTACACGTGTGGGACCTGGACGGGATGTGGGTGCCAAAGGGTGCCCCGTCTCTGAGTCAGGAGGTCCTTCCTCAGAGGGATCGACCAGGGAGGGGCCGTCGCAAGGAGTACTAGTTCTGAGAACCAGGTCCGGCCGGGCCAGTACGGGGCGACCAAAAGGACCTGCTCCCTGTCTTCCCTGATCTTGCACAGAAGGCTCACAGGGGGAACGCATACTTGCGTAGGCCCTGTGGCCAGCTGTGGGCTAGTGCATCCGTGCCGAGAGTTCCCTCGTCAGGGAGTAATACCAGCGGTAATGGGAAGAGTCGTGGGAGGCCAACAGATCTATCTGTGCGTCGCCAAACTGTTCCCAAATCAGCTGGACCGTCTGGGGATGGAGTCTCCATTCCCCCGGCAGCATCTGAACACGTGACAGCTCGTCGGCTGCACGATTCAGTTCTCCCGGGATGTGAACAGCTCCATAAGAGGAGGTGGCGGGCTAGTTGCGACATCCGGCGGGAGCGTAGACCACTTTGTCGATTGATGTACGCTACTGTCGCCGCGTTGTCTGAACGGACCAGTACATGCTTGTCCTTGAGCAGGGCTCCGAAGCGGTGCAGTGCTCGACGTATGGCCAGCAAGGCATTTGACATGCCATTGGCTCTGGGGTCCTTTCCAGGAGCCCGCGGCAGCATGTCCATTGCACGTGGCAGAGGCATCTGTTGATACAACAACATGCCTGGAAACTCTTTCTAGGGGAACTCCTGCCTATAGAAAACTGAGGTTCGCCCACAGGGGGAAGGTCTGACGACAGGCCCGAGTCACTGGGACCCGGAGCGTGCCCTGTTGCCATGCCCACCTCGGGACTCGATCGCGTAGCCATTGTTGAAGCGGTCTCATATGAAGCAAACCGAGCGGCGTGACCGCGGCTGCGGATGCCATATGCCCCAGGAGTCTCTGAAAGTATTTCAGTGGAACCGCACTCTTGCCCTCGAACAGGCGAAGACAAGTCAGCAGTGACTGCGCGCGCTCACTTATAAGCTGGGCGTACACGGCGACCGAGCCGATTTCCATACCGAAAAAAGAGATCCTCTGCACTGGGGAGAGTTTGCTCTTTTCCCAGTTGACCCGAAGGCCCAGACGGGCTAGGTGCTGGAGAACCAGGTCCCTATGTTCGCAAACCTGCTCTTGAGAGTGGCTCAGAATCAGCCAGTCGTTGAGGTAGTTCAAGATGCTAACCACGTGTTGCCTGAGTGGCACAAGGGCTGCCTCGACGACTTTCGTGAAGACGCGAGGGGACAGGGCTAACCCGAATGGGAGAACCGTGTACTGATATGCCTGCTGAAGATTGAAATTTTATTGTTTAATGTTATTTTTATTTGGTATTATTATGTTTTATTATTTTTCATTATTATTTGTATAATGTACAATGTAAAGTCAGGATGTTTCTGAACATGTGTCACAAGGAGAGACATGGATGAGCTATATTTGTTACAGGAATGTGTATATTTATAGAACATGTTTCCACTGATGCATCCAGTAGCATGCATCTGTTCCATGATGTATTGTCAACTGATTCTTTATAAGGAAAGTGGATTGTGCAACATATGTAAGCATGATGTATACGCTCTATTTTAAACACAGGACGCATGTTTCTCTTCCTTCTAAGGAAGTTTCTTCCTAGTAAGATCCTCTGATAATAGTATATAACATTCAAATTGAGTGTCCTGCCTCAGATGGAAGACGGGGGAGAGGGACAAGGGAGGATGGAGAAGAGAGAGGGGAGAGAAATGGAGGAATGGAGAAACATACAGCTGGCATGAGACAATAACTTTTCAATGTCTCTACTATGTCTGACATATAAAAATAATAAATAAGAGATCTCTTAGCAAATTACTGGTATCCGGTCCTGTGAATCAATCATAACGGGGACAAAGCTGAATTTTCAGATCAACACCTGCCCCTCGAAGGCAAACCGTAGAAACAGTCTGTGACGAGGAAGAATGGAGACATGAAGTACGCGTCCTTCAGGTCGATCGCTGCAAACCAATCCAACAGACGAACGCATTCGAAAATGCATTTGGCTGATAACATCTTAAAAGGAATCCTGTGAAGGGTTCGGTTCAAGACGCGCGGGTCCAGGATCGGTCGTAACCCACCGTTTTTCTTGGGTACAATGAAGTAAGGGCTGTAAAAGCTGGACTTCTTCTCGGCTGGAGGGACAATCTCGACCGCACCCTTCGCCAGTAGGGTGGCAATCTCCGCACACATGACAGGGGCGTTGCCACCCACCATGGTATAGTGGACGGGGAGGAGATCATGCGAACTGAATCGCATAGCCGAGCCTGATGGTGCGAGCGAGCCAGCTGGACAGATTTGGAAGCGCTAGCCAGGCTCCCAAAAACTGAACCAGCAGGGTGTGGGAGCATCCTGAACAGGGAAGGATGAGCGTTCCACGGGGGTCTCGTCTGCCAGGGGGCTGGCGACAGAGGGGGCTGAGAGTGGTGAGGCTGGTTTGCGTCGCCCACTGCCAGCCGCGCCCTCTTGGGGCTCAGAGGTGAATGTGTCAGTTCTTTCTTTAACCATGAATCCAATAATTTTCATGTGTCGTCACACGCTTATAGGAACGCCCACCTGGAGGGCAAAAGAAGGATCTCCTCCATTGCCCGCTAGTCATTTTTACCAGGTTTGTAGTCAGTATTAATGCGGTAAGACAGTGATATTAAAATACCAAATTCAATATACAACTTATTGATGTTGCATACTTTATACAGGAAAGCAGACGAACACAGAATATTAGTGCAACACGAGGTTTCTCGTTAGGGGTTTTCCCCATCGAAACCCATTATAAAGAAAACACGTTGCGTTCATATTCTTGCCTCATCTACTCGCCTGTATATAGTATGCACCATCAAAAAGGAGTAAACTGAATTTGATCTTTTAATATCACTGTTTTAGTACATTACGGTACTTTAAGGGTGGGTTGCACTAAGGATTCTTTAGTCTGTCTTCAGTTCACCTCCGTCTGCGGCTTTATCAGCTCTATAACGGTTTTACTGCGTAATTTATCTGTTTAAAACAAAGTGGTGCAACGACTCGATTTAAAATAAAACCCATATCAACAAATCCTTTAAACTTTGCTTAATTTAATCCTTATTGGTGCAGCTCACCCTATAGTGTTTTTTATTATTATTCAAGTATTTTTATTGGGTTTTCAATTTTAAACACTTATAAAACAATTAACAAGTCCCCATACAGTAACCCCAACATACACAATGGTAAATGACAATAACCAAAATAAAATAGTAATAAAATAAAAATAAAAAAATAAAATAAAAAAAACACTGACACGTTACAGTTACAGAGCCTGTGAATCAATTATGTCTCAGTGTTTCCAGCAGGAAATTGTGAGTTAAAATAATCCAGAAATGGCTGCCAGACCGTATAAAATCTCTGGGTTGAACCCCTGATCGTGTGTTTCAACTTCTCAAGTTTCAGGTGTGCCATTACGTCCTCAACCCAGCGCCTGTGTGTGGGAGGCATATCTGACTTCCAATTGCGCAAAATAAGACGTCTGGCCAATAGAGATGAAAACGCAATGGCGTCTGATTGTGCACCAGATATCGCCATCCCAGCAGGGGTCACACCAAATATTGCAATTTCAGGAGCAGGGCTTATCGCTGTGTCACAAATGTAAGAAAAAGTGTCAGAAATTAAAGACCAAAACTGTATTAACTTTGGGCAAGCCCAGAACATATGACAAAGGGTAGCCGGAGCCTGACGGCATCGGGAGCAAATCGGGTCGACATCTGGATATATCCTGGCAAGCTTACTCCTAGATAGATGAAGCCTGTGGAGCACCTTAAACTGCAGCAAACCATGTCTGATACAGATCGAAGTTGAATGTATTCTTTTAATTGCGCTTTGCCAGGAAATGTCCGACAGTCCAAATCCTAGTTCCCCCTCCCATCCTGCCCTAATATGACTAAGTGACGGCGAGGAGATCATCTGAATATCATCATATAATCTGCTCACTCCTCCTCTTTGATTTAGATCCCCCTCCAACCACTCCTCTATCCAGTTATTTGACGAGAGTAATGGAAAAGAAGGGAAATGTTTCCGAACAAAGACACGCACCTGCTGATACCTGAAATAATGCGAACTGGGGATATTATACTGATTTACCAGCTGCTCAAATGACATGAACACACCATCCTAAAAAAGATCCTTCACCCGTTTCAGACCACTCCTAAACCATGACTTAAATGCTGTATCCATAAGTGAGGGTGGAAAGAGTGCGTTGGCCGAGATTGGGAGAGAGGACATAGCCTGTCTATGTTTGAAGTGGGTCCTGAATTGGGACCATATTCGAAGTGAGCCGCTCACAATAAGGTTATTTGTAAGGCGTTGCTTACTGAGTGGCAATGGCGCACATTCTAAAGAAGGTAGGGACACCGGATAAGCAGATTGTTGCTCCATTTCGACCCACACAGGCCCACCCCCCTCGTAAGACGCAGAAACCCAGTATATTAGTTTAAAAATATTAGCTGCCCAGTAATATTGTAAAAAATTTGGTAGTGCTAAGCCTCCCGCCTTTTTCTGTTTCTCTAGATGTGACCTCCTTATTCGTGGGATGGTCTTGTTCCAGATAAAGGTAGATATAGATTTATCTAGCTCTTTGAAAAAAGACTTTGGGATAAAAACAGGTATTGTATGAAACAAAAATAAGAACCTGGGCATAATTATCATCTTGACAGAATTAACCCTGCCGGCAAGCGATATAGCCAGCGCTGACCAACGGGAAAGGTCCTGTTTGGCCCTTTCCAGGGCTGGTTTGAAGTTATGCTTAAATAAATCCCTGTATTTGCTGGTTACTGAAACTCCAAGATAAGTAAAGGTGTCGCGGGTTTCCTTTAGTTGATATGCCTCAAAAGACATCTGCCGAGCCTGGTCATTAATAGGGAAGAGCAAACTCTTAGTAAGGTTGATTTTTTAGCCTGACATCTCTCCAAAATTAGAGATAATTTCTAATGCCTTAGGAATAGAGGTGCAAGCATCGGACAAGTACAGTATCAGGTCATCCGCATATAGAGACAGTTTATGATTTTGCCCCCCCCTAACAACACCCGTGAGCTCCTCGGCGCTCCTAAGTGCAACCGCTAGTGGTTCAATGGCGAGGTCAAACAGAAGTGGGCTCAATGGACAGCCCTGTCTTGTCCCCCTACCTATAGGAAAATAATTGGAGATTATTTTATTAGTATGGACGGAGGCCTGCGGGGTAGCATACAGGATCCTTATCCACGAACAAAAAGCCGGTCCAAAACCAAACCTCCCCAGAGTTGCAAAAAGATACTCGTACTCAATCCGGTCAAATGCTTTGTGAGCATCGAGGGAGAGCAAAACGTCTGCTGTAGGTGGAGTTTCCGTGGAGTAAATAATATTAAAAAGCCTTCGTATGTTGCCAAAAAGCTGCCGCCCAGTAATAAAACCAGTCTGATCTGGATGTATCACTGTATGCATAACAGACTCCAATCTACTAGCCAAAACCTTGGTCAAGATTTTGTAATCGCAACAGAGTAGACTCACAGGCCGAAATGACTCACATTTCAGAGGGTCCTTTCCTTTCTTAAGAAGGACTGAGATAGTGGCCTGGGTCATTGTAGGAGGGAGAGTCTTGCGCTCTAATGCCTCGGTATACACATTTTTTAAAAGAGGGGTTAGTTTAAATGAGAATTTTTTTAAAAATTCAATAGGGAAGCCATCCGGCCCCGGAGCTTTACCGCTCTTCATTTTTTTAATTGCCCGTTCAATTTCGGCTGCTGAAATATTACTATCAAGATCTGCCCTGTCCTGTCGGCCTACGGTTGGAATCTCGAGACCATCGAAAAACTGAGCTAACTTAGTGCTATCACAATTTTCAGTGGTATAGAGGTCTTCATAAAATTTTCTAAATTGTTTATTTATGCTTTTTTGATCTGTGGTTATCCCTTCTGGAGTGTTAATCTCTGCTATAAATCCAGCCTCTGCGGATTGCCTTAACTGATGGCTTAGTAGTTTGCTGGCTCGTTCCCCATGCTCGTAAAATTCTTGACGAGATTTAAGATAAAGCACCTCAGCTACTCCAGATGACAGAGTATCGAATTCTGTTAACAAACCTATTCTCTCTTTACAAAGAGCCGCAGATGGAGCTTCAGAGTAGAGGTCTTCACGGGTCCAAAAATTCATACCCGAACCCGAAGAGACCCGTAATGTGCTTAACGGAACCGACCCGGACCCGTCTATTATTTCAAAAGCTGGACCCGGACCCGTGAAGATCCGAGAAATGCCAAAAACGTAGTACCCGGAACCGACCTGGACCCGTCTATTATTTAAAAGCTGGAACCGAACCCGGCGTGAAGACACAGACCCGACTGGACCCGTTTGTCACATATTCCACAATAACTGATATTAACAAGTCAATAAACAAGTTATGAAAAATATAACTTTTTGTCTTACCTAGCCGTCGTCTCCCTTCCTTGTAACGTTACTTGTGATGCATTACATCCTTGCCAAAAAGTTAAATCCATGTTATTCCTCTCTTGTTATTCCAAGCATGCTTAATTCACTAATCATTTCAGCTTTAAAAGTCCACTTTATGTCACGGTGACGGATGACAAATGCGTCTTTGCAGATTTGCATTTCGACTCGAGTTAACTCCCATAATAACTTTGACTGTTTGCCCTTTTTAACTAATAACGATTGCTCGTTCGGTGGCCGCTGACGTCCGCATTATTTATTTGCTATAATCTCTGTGAGCCGAGCCTGACCACCAAAACTTTAAGAAATAAGACGGTTCATTCATATTATTATTAAAGTCAATCACAGCGGAAGCTCGGGTTGCCATAGAAATGACACGCGCTTGATACTGCACATGCGCGGTGGCTGGAGCAACCTGAAATATGAGCTTTTTTACGCAATTTGAGCATCATAGAAAACATTTGTGACAGTTCAACTGAGATTTTGTTGCTGATTTTAAATATATTATTTAAATATAATTTCAAATCAAACTTCAACAGTGCGTCACACGTAGACAGCACTTACTTTTTTCTCATGTTTGTCCACAATATGCATGAAGGATGCCCGGACAGAAGAGGTGCCCGTGGGTTTAACTTCTTTATATTCGTTGTTTTTTTTAGCTTTTTTCACACATCACTCATGAAGGTAACCATTATTATTACCGTGCGCTTGCAGAGAGAGCGAGCGAGCGAGAGAGAGAGAGAGAGAGAGAAAGAGAGAGAGCGCGTGAGGCGAGCGAGCAAGAGAGAGAGAGATCGCTCGTGTTTTTCTTCTTTCTTTTTTTTAAACCTTATTTCCCGGCTCACACTTTTCTTATCCTAATTTTACAGTTGCAAGTTACAAAAAACACACAAGCAGTGCTGACCGACTCTGATCACGGCAGGTGTTCTCCGAGTCCGGATCGACTCGGGTATTGCACACAATGTTAAACAGACCCGGGACCCGTAGTAATAGATTGGGACCCGACCCGGACCCGGCTGATCATTTAAAATATAGACCCGAACCCGTACGGGTCCCGGGTCGGGTCCCGGGTCCACGGGTCTCGGGGGCTCCGTGAAGACCTCTACTTCAGAGTTTTTATGATCAACGTCCTTTATCAATGAAATCAACTCATTAAGGCGGGCTGACCGTCTTCTATTCATGCTTACATTATAAGATATGATCTGACCACGTAAATACGCTTTCATTGCCTCCCACAGGTTCGAATGGCTCGTGTCTGGTGATTGGTTTGTTTCTAGAAAGAAGTCAATTTGGGCGGATAGGAAGTTAACAAAATCTTCATCAGACAAAAGACGTGAGTTAAGTCTCCAGTTGCGTTGTGGAGGCTCGTTATCTGGAAAGCAAAGCACCATTGTTACTGGGCTATGGTCAGAGATAACTATACTATCATATTCGCTAGTCCTCAGCAGGGGGAGGAGTTTCCTGTCCAGCAAAAAATAGTCTATCCTGGAATACGAATTATGCGCTGGAGAAAAAAAAGAATACTGTCTAGAAACCGGATTTCTATATCTCCATGCATCAATCACCCCATATGCTTGGAGAAAAGCGTTAAGCGTCAGCTGATTTTCTAAGTGTTCTCGGTATAGCGCTAGAACGGTCCATAGTGGGATCCAGAACACAGTTTAAATCTCCCCCGAGGACCAATAGGTGACTGTTTAACTCTGGAAGAAGTGAGAAAAAGTCAGTGAAAAATGTAGCATTATCCCAGTTTGGAGCATAGACGCAGGCCAGGACTATTGGTAAATTAAATAAATGTCCTTGAACAATAATAAACCGACCATCTTTATCTTGAATAGTTTTTGTCTGTACAAATTGCACTTCCCTATGGATGAGAATGGCCGCACCACGGCATTTAGCGTTAAATTTGGAGTGAAAAATCTGGGAAAAGCCCCCTCTCTTTAGTCTGGAGTGATCCTTATCAAGCAGGTGTGTCTCGGTTAAGAATTCTATGTCTGTTTGCAGCTTCGATAAATGAGAAAACACCTTACTACGTTTTACTGGGTGGTTAAGCCCTTTAATATTCCAGTTCGTAAATTTAGTGTTTGCCCGCCCCGAACCACTAAAATTAGGGATCGCCATATTCTAGTATCTGAAATGACCTAACAGCAGCCTGCCTAGAAACAACCTGATCGTAAAGCCTATTCACAAGTGACAGATCTCTGTTTAGACATTGTGCAATTAAAACCAATAAATGAAAAAAACATGAAAACAACAGAAAAAACTAAAACACACAATCGAACACATTATTCACAAAACCCCATTGCTGGCCTCTCCCCAAATGAAAGGATGCATACTCCCCCAGTCGTACATAAACGCACAACATGACAAAGCTTACCTCGTGAGATCGAGTCCCACCAAAACTATATTAATGACAGAATAACATGTTGCAGCTAATCTTAACTGTAATCAAATATAGCACACACTCAGTACATGTCCAATCTAGTATCTTATTTATATTCCACTTTATATGTGTAACCTTAACCAACATAAACAAAATCTCCGAGCCGACCAGTCAGTTAGCAGGGCCCGACAGTTCAAAAACAAAACCAATACAAAATTAAATTTCAACTGATGTATACTGGACACAATAGAGCACCATTAACTTTCAATGGAATTTCCAAACAGTCCAGTCATGCCAACAAGGCCATTGGCCAAAAATGAACAGTAAAGCTCCAAATTAGGTTTAAGGAAGTGTAACGTTACATGTTAAATCAACCCATTGTGTGTTATCAAGGCCAAATCAGCCCAAAACAGAAAGTTTGTCGAAAATGTGCACCTTTGCTGACGGTCTTTAGCTGGTGATTGGATAAATTAAAATCCCCCTTGCTTAAATACAAGTCTTTATCGAGATGGTAGTCCAGATAACGTTGATCCAACATACCTCTGTATACAGGATGTAAGAAACCACGGAAAGTACGTCACTCTGCGCTGTCACATCTTTAGGTTGCTCGCTTCAGGTTTTTAATTATGAAATCCTTGGCCTGTTTTGGGTCTTTAAAGCTTGTGCGCACACCGTCTGACGTCGTTATCCTCAGCTCCGCTGGGTACCACAGGCCGTAGCGGATTCCCTCACAACTCCTTAACAGGCCCCGTACTTCATTGAACTCTGCCCGCTGCTTGGACACTGCTTGTGTGTAGTCTGGTTGGATGCGGATCTTATCACCGTCCCCCGTAGTCAGTTGTTTCATCTGCCCAGCTTTCCTTAGTATTTCCTCCTTCTCCTGGTAATAATGGCATCTGATGACGAAGCCTCTCGGCGGGTCACTGTTAACAGGTCTCACGCGCAGCGTACGGTGTGCCCGATCCAGTAAAGGGGGCTTATCGAGACCAAGCGTCTCATTCAGGCAATGAGATATAAAATCTGTCGCACGCTTCCCGTCCTCCCGTCCTTCCTTTATCCCGGTAATACGCAAGTTATTGCGACGCGACCGTGCCTCCAAGTCCTCATTTCGTGCTTTCTGGGTCGCGAGCTCCCTCCGCACGTTAGCCATATCCCGCTCCAGAGCAGCAATCAGATCGGAGTGGCTGTCAGCTGCCGACTCGAGGGCGACTACCCGTTTATCTAGGGCTTCACTCTTGGCGTTAGCGTTATCATTGGCTAGTTTAATTTCTGCTCTTAGCTGGTCAACCTGATTCCGAATTTCAGCGGATTGTGCCTCTGCTTTGGTGAGCAATTCAGTCCTCAGCTCGGCGATTGCTAGGAGGATGGCCTCGTGTCCGGGTCCACATCTGATTAGCCATTGCGTTCAAGAAATCATTGGGTATGTTTGTGATTGGCTACATTGCTCAATGCTGCAAATGTACATTGTAAATAGAAAAACCCTATTTAGTTTTGACCAAATATTGACCACTTTATACTCAAATGTCAAAACATTTGCTCAAATCAATGAACAGCACTAATAAAGCCCCAGTCTTGCAGATCATTAACTAAAAAAAAAGTTGTTTTATTGTTGTTACCCTTTAAATGCCCTGATCTTTAATAGGGAGTGTTGCTCAATAGTGTTAAGTTGGGTGAAATACTTGTCCACTAAATGTTATTTTACTTTGGGAGAATGTATAGACAAGTTTTTGAGCCGTTTCCGCTCTACATCGTAAACTCCTCCCATCGATGCAATCCACTTCCGTTCTGGCGGGCTGGGTTTGTTTCGCTAGCTAGCTCCGTTGTGCCGACAAAGCACTGATATCGCAGTTACAAAGAGGATATAACGTTAAACAATTACAACATGAAGAAAAGTGGCTCGGGAACGACATGTGCGGTAGTTGGTTGCAAAAACTCGAGAAAGCACCTGAACGAGTGGTTAGACAGAGAGTGCTACGACCACAAACCAGCCACGAAGAGGCGATGTCCATGCGCTCCATTGTTTACATTTTTTCGCAAGCCTGATACTGACTCGGAATCAAGGACCTGGCTGAAGGCATTGAATTTAAAGAAACCACCCCGCAACGTTTTTGTTTGTTTTGTTTGTCCGCATACACGTGGAAAGAGCAATCCAGAGACTGAAGGTCTTTAAGATTTTATCCCAGACCGTTCCCATCAGCATGGCACCGGAACTGGACAACATCTTAACCATATGTGCTGGCCTAGTTAACCTGAAGAGTCCACTAATCAGAGTTCCTCATGAGGTTTAGAATCGTGCCTTGTGTCCCTGTCTACCAACACCCAGCCATGTTGTTCATTAAATACAGATAAACACAACAAATACTGCATGCATTGTATTTTTTTATATTATATATGAATATTTTCATAGTAATGTAATTGTGTGGGCTGCTTTTGTATTTTACTATTTAATACCTGTTAGGATTAAACACGCAATCTTTCTTGTTGAAGCCATTTGTTTAGTTTCCTCGAAACAATTAATTCATCCAGTGTTATTTATGTACAGTATGAGCTTACTATGAATGATGAACTGTGTTAAAAGAAATTGTAGCACTCTAAGGAACATAAGGCCTATCATTCATGATCGTAGTTCAGTGCAATAATTAAATAATAATTAAACGAAATGAAATGAAATAACATAAAACTTTAATTTTCATTCAAACAGTACAGGCACACTGATATATTGCACAGCATAAAGAGATAATGTAATGTACCGGTAGTTTATTTTAGATTGTCCATTGCTTTTCCATCTATTGCCATGGATTGCACGAAGTAGGAGCAAATCTTGCTGTATGCTGGGCCACGTCGTCATGTTATCCTCCCAGTTCTGCACTGAATTCGGGTGGGGGAGAGTAACGCCATCTCCAGTCAAAGTAGTAGAACTGTGTTCCCAAGCTAGCATCGTGATCGCTGTGTTTACACCGGCAGACGCTGCGCAAACCACTTTCGGCGGAAATGAAATGCATTTGTGTAGAGTAATGGCGCCGCCCACGATTTGGCACGTTAACTTGTGTATATCATTGTCATATGGGGGGAAAAAGCCCACCAACACAGGGAATGAGGAGAGGATAGCATCTTCTGTTTCAAGATTTTGTCAACACAGTACGATGATGTGTGAATTCATGACACAATTGATAATGGGCAACTCCCCCAATCCTTCAGCAATCATTCATCCTTATATAAGAATTTCACGGCCCTCAAACCAGGCAACCCTCACTGTATCAGTCACATGAGACCAGACTAAAGATTCCCTGAGAAGAAACATGAATTTCTTGTGTTTTGGCTAGTCCCTGTGTGGACAACAGCTGTGCATTACTCATCTGCTCATTGCATCTTCTGTGTGAAAGGTGTAACACAGGTCTGAACTGAGCTGTTAATAAATAAATATAATTTATAATAATTATATTTTCATTCAAAATGCTGAATATGTTCTCAACGTTGTTCTGCTGTGCTATTAATATTTAGAATAATCAAAATAATTTTGATTATTAAAGTGTGCTGCATGTTTAAAGCCATGCGCGTGTATGACGTCACTGAGATGAGACGGAACGATTGTAGAGAGAGCACGAGCTTCGCAGATCGCGGGTGTTATCAGAGCAGACAAAAAGTGTGATGATTGATGATTGTGAAGTGGATGATTGCCGATTGTGAGAGCTGTTGAATCAGATGTTGTGGATTGTTTCTGTGTTGAAATCCCCTGGATTTGGTCAGGTTTTTTTTGAGAGTCTGGAATGAGCTGTGATCCTGAGATGGCGAGCCACCCAATTTGAGAGCCCTGAAAGGGATTAGAAGAACGTCCTTGATTCATCAAGTGATCAGTGCCTTTATCTACTGTCACAAGTGGAATTCACTCAGCCTTATTGGTATTTCTCATCGACTACCTCAACATTGCATTGAACTGATTATTGCACTATACGCTTACACTACAGACATTTGCACAATTACACCAAGAGACACTTGTTCCACGGACTGAGAACTGTTCATCTACAGTGAAGTACTGTTAATTTTTGTTATTTTCATTTAAATTGTTATTTTTCCTGGAGTAATGTTTACTGAAATTGTATTTTCTTTTGGGGGTTAAAGATTCAAATTCAAATAAGGTGATAAAAGAAAAAGCTCCAAAGAAAATTAGAAGTTAGACAGAGACAGCAAACTAAAATAGAAATTTAAATAAATCAAAACCTATTTAAAATTACTATTTAAATACCAAAGTAAACAAATATAATACAAATATATATAACTAGATAACAAACTACAAAAGAGCTCAAACCCTACATTTCTTAAAGGGAAAGAGACCATTTTCATTGGTGGTTATACCTTTATTGTTTATTGTCATTTACTTTATTTACATTCATTCAATTTCCTGAAAAAAAGTAAAGAATCATTGTCATAAAGTCATTTTCCTGGTCTGTCTGTTTTCTGTGTTTGTGTGACTTAACTAATTTATTGCCCTCTGTAGCGAACCTAGTATTCTGGTCCATAAAGAAAGAGTAGCTACAGCGCATCACTAGCGCTACCTGTTACAGTAAGTGGCGAGCCAGCCAGGAGGGCATTGTAATAAATTAATTTTCAGGAACTTTACAGACACAAGAGACCAGGAGAATAACTTAAAATTTGAAGTGGTGCAAATAGTGTCAACATGGAAGTGGTTGAGCTTGAAAACATCGTAATTGAAAACTTAGTGATAATTAGTGGACTGACAAACACAGAACTTGATGAAGATCTGACTGATTTCCTAAACAAGTATGGATGTGTACATAGACACATTCGCATAGACGATCCCAAATCGCCTTACCATGGGGATGTCATAGTAGAGTACAGCAGTTGTTCTGCATTAGTGACTCTCAAACCCCTGTTGCCTTACACTTTCAAGAGCCTGCACAATGTTGCTTACCACATAAGACTTCTGTCAAGTGTCTATACGTCAGCAGTAACTGAACATGCTACAATCCATTACTTTGCTGAACTGAAGAGAATAGCAAAGCTCAGTGGCAGAACTTTTGACGATCTCTTGAAAGAGCAGCTTCTCTCATCTGCTGCCTCCGTTGCTGATAATCTGACTGACGCAAATGATCTTGAGTCATCCCAGAATACTGATTCTTCTCCATCTGACATTCCTTTTCCACCTAAAGAAACTGTGTATTCAAAAGGAGGACGAAACTCTGATTCAGCCCACAGAGTGACTGCAGAAAACCTTGCATCCACACTTGAGGCAAAGGATGTGAACCCACCTGAAGTCCAAAGAATGATTGTGGAGCACATTGTGAGAAGTGATGGAGTTTCACCCTCTAGTGCATCATTCAGGCTAAGAGTATTTTCAGGCAAAGTTCCTCGTCCTGCGGGCGAAGTTGATTACGACACCTGGCGGAACAGTGTGGAGTTAATTCTTCAAGACCCTTCACTTTCTGACTTGCACCGTTCCAGGAAGATCTTAGACAGCCTGCTGCCACCAGCTTCAGAAATTGTCAAGCAGTTAGGTGCAAAAGCCTTACCCGCTGCTTATCTTGATATCTTGGACTCTGCTTTTGATACCGTGGAGGACGGTGATGACCTTTTTGCAAAATTTCTGAATATGCTGCAAAACTCAGGGGAAAAGCCTTCCTTGTACTTACAACGGTTGCACACTCACCTTCTCAAAGTGATGAAAAGAGGCGGTATTGCTGCTGATGAAGCTGACCGACAACTTCTGAAACAATTCTGTCGGGGTTGTTGGGATGACCCACTAATAGCAAATCTTCAGCTTGAACATAAAAGGAACAGACCACCCCCATTCCCTGAGCTACTCCTACAGTTGCGCAGTGAGGAGAACAAACACTTCACTAAAGAAAGCCGCATGAGACAGCACCTAGGCGTACAGAGACAAAGAGCTGGTTCCCATATTGTCACCTCTAACCCTCTTGATCTAAGCCAAAATGAACTGTCAGAAGGGACTGAGGTTGCTGAGTTAAAAAGACAAGTTGCCAAGCTCCAGAGCCAGCTTGCTAAGCAAAAGAATAAGCAGACAGGACAGAATGTGTTGCCGCCAAACGATGCTGTCCTTGAGCTCAAGCAACAAGTCACCGAGCTCCAGAGTCAGATGACAAAGCTCAGAGTACAAAAGAACCCAGAGTCAAACAGCAATTCAAGCAAAATGAAGCAAACAAACACGCATGTTCGCAGAGACCCTCCTACAGCTGACTATAGGCAACCTCACAGGCCTAAGCCAGGCTATTGTTTTCAATGTGGTGAAGATGGGCATGTTGCTTCAATTTGCGAAAATGATCCAAACCCATCCCTTGTTACCGATAAGAGAAAGCAGTTGAAAGAGCGACAAGCCCTTTGGGATAGTCAGTATGGTCCAAGTGCCTCAGGAACTTTAAACGCCGCCCAGCCCTTGTAGTGAGACGTACAAGGGCTGTCACTTGTCAAACCAGTCTCAAGAAGTCAGCGAATATGAGCAATTTGAAGTCCCATGGAAAACAACGTCCAGTTGGCCTACCCAAAGGATTAATCGGCACGAAATGCACTGCTCAAGTGAACATTGAGGGAAAACCTTGTTCTTGTCTACTTGACACAGGGTCTCAAGTGACTACCATTTCCCAGTCTTTTTATGAGCAAAATATGCCCGGATTAAGCATAACTTCTTTGGATGACCTGCTGGAAATAGAAGCAGCAAATGGTCAATCAGTACCTTATCTGGGGTTTGTTGAGGTGAAGATTGCATTCCCCAGAGACTTCCTTGGGTCCGACGTTGAAGTGTCGACTCTAGCTTTGGTTATCCCAGAGACTGGTGGCACTGCCCAGCCAAAGGTACTAATAGGCACAAACACTTTGGATCTTGCATATGACATGCACCTTGAAGCCAGTGATTCAGTTTGTCAAGCTGTCCCATTTGGCTATAGAGCTGTGATTCAGACCATCGAATACAGATGCCAGCAGAAAGTAAACAGTAGCATAGGAATCGTTAGGCTCCCTGATGTTACTCCTACTGTTGTTCCTGCGGGTCAAAATGTTGTTCTTGAAGGACTGGTGAGTGTAAGAGGACAAGTAGCAGAAAAATGGGCTGTGATGGAGCCTCCTTCATGTTCACCCTTCCCTGGAGGATTGCTAGTTGCCAGTTGTTTACTCAACCTACCTCAGCATCCATCACGTAAAGTTCCAGTGGTGTTAAAGAACGAAACAGAGCATGACATTATCATCCCTGGCAAAAGTGTGATTGCAGACATTCATGCTTTGCAAAAGGTGATGTCGCACAATGTCGTGCAGTCTGATTGTCCAGTGTCAAGTGTCCACGCAAAACCCATCAAAGATCTCTGCTTTGACTTCGGTGATTCCAGTTTGCCAGACGAATGGAGGAAGAGAATCACGCAAAAGCTGTGCACCATGCCTGAAGTCTTTGCATTGCATGACATGGATGTTGGACAAACAAACAAAGTGAAACACGCCATCAAGTTACATGATGAAACCCCCTTCAGGCATAGAGCAAGACCCATCCATCCCAACGATCTTGAAGCTGTTCGCAGACATCTAGAAGAACTGCTCGATGCCGGTATCATCCGTGAATCTGAGTCATCCTTCTCTTCCCCTATCTTTGTAGTCAGGAAGAAGAATGGCGACATAAGACTATGCATTGACTACCGCAAGTTGAACACACAGACCATCAAGGATGCATATGCCTTACCCAACTTGGAGGAAACCTTTTCAGCACTTCGAGGTTCAAAATGGTTCTCAGTACTCGATCTCAAATCTGGGTACTACCAGATTGAACTAGAAGAGAAAGACAAACCCAAGACCGCTTTTGTGTGCCCACTAGGATTTTGGGAGTTCAATAGGATGCCCCAAGGTATCACTAATGCTCCCAGCACATTCCAAAGGCTGATGGAAAAGTGTATGGGTGACATCAACCTCTCAGAAGTCCTAGTGTTTTTGGATGATTTGATTGTCTTCTCAGATACTCTAGAAGAGCACGAAAGACGCCTTCTTCATGTTTTGGGACGCTTGAAAGACTATGGATTAAAGCTTTCATTGGAGAAGTGCAAGTTTTTCCAGACATCAGTGAAATATCTCGGTCACATCGTCTCAGAAAACGGTGTGGAGACGGATCCCCAAAAGATAGAAGCCATTAAGACCTGGCCAAGTCCAAGGAACCTGAAAGAGTTGCGTTCCTTCCTGGGGTTCTCCGGTTATTACCGGCGAATTATCAAGGACTATTCGAAAGTAGTGAAGCCCTTGAATGAACTAACTGTGGGATATCCTCCTCTTCAGAGAAGTTGCAAGTCGAGAAATAAGGAAAAGACCTACCTTGACCCTAAAGTGCCTTTTGAAGGGCGATGGACAGCTGACTGCCAGCAAGCATTCAAAACACTCGTCTCAAAACTTACCGAAGCACCAGTGTTAGGATTTGCAGATCCTGGGTTGCCGTATGTGCTGCATACAGACGCGAGCACTACTGGACTAGGTGCAGCGCTCTATCAGGAGCAAGAGGGAGTGCTACGAGTGATTGCATATGCTAGTCGAGGGTTGTCAAAGAGCGAGGCCCGATATCCTGCCCACAAGCTGGAATTCCTAGCACTGAAGTGGGCAGTTACAGAAAAGTTTTGCGACTACCTTTATGGGAGCAGTTTCAAGGTGATCACAGACAGCAACCCCCTTACTTATGTCTTAACTTCAGCCAAGTTGGACGCAACCAGCTATAGGTGGTTGTCTGCCTTGTCCACCTTCTCCTTTACTCTCCAGTATCGTCCTGGCAAGAGCAATCTTGACGCAGATGCACTTTCAAGACGGCCTCATGGTGATCTGGTGAATGATTTAACATCTCAAAAGGAGCAAGATCGTATACGACAGTTCACCTTGTACCACTCACCTGAAACAGTAAATCCCACCTTGGTTTCCACTGATGTAATCCAAGCAATCTGTGACAAGCATTCCTTATGTCAAGCAGGCGACAGCAGTTGTATCACTCTTGTTGAGTCACTCTCTATGTGCCCAGCAGCGATTCCAGACGATTACGAGCAGATGGAAGGATCTTCAGTTGTTCCCTGTATGTCAGAACAAGAGTTAAAAGAAAAACAGAGAGATGATCCAGCCATGCGAGAAGTAATTCTTCAATTAGAATCAGGATATACTGTCCTACCTGCACTGAGACGTGAGCTTCCAGAACTTCCTTTCCTGTTGAGAGAATGGAGAAAACTTGAGTTAAAGAATGGCGTTCTCTATCGCAAAAGAACTGTTGGAGACTGCACAACTTACCAACTCGTCCTCCCACCTGACTTAAGAGCCATGACCATGGAGAGTCTGCATGACAACATGGGTCACATGGGAATAGAACGGACCCTTGATCTCATCCGATCCCGATTTTATTGGCCCAGGATGGCCACTGATGTTGAAAACAGAGTAAAGACCTGCAGCCGCTGTGTGTGTAGAAAGGCCTTGCCGGAAAGAGCCGCTCCTCTAGTGAACATTCAAGTCACCCGGCCACTAGAGTTAGTGTGTATGGACTTTTTGTCATTGGAACCCGACCGTAGCAACACCAAAGATATCTTGGTGATAACAGACTTCTTCACCAAGTATGCGGTCGCAATTCCCACCCCAAACCAAAAAGCTAGAACAGTTGCTAAGACTCTGTGGGAACACTTTATAGTTCATTATGGTGTGCCGGAAAAGCTCCACAGTGACCAAGGACCTGACTTTGAGTCCAAAACAATCAAAGAACTCTGTGAAATCGCTGGCATCAAAAAGGTCAGAACTACACCTTACCATCCTAGAGGGAACCCGGTCGAGCGCTTCAACCGCACGCTGCTAGGAATGCTTGGTACTTTGAAAACTCAAGAGAAGACACGTTGGAAAGACTTTGTGAAACCACTCGTGCATGCTTATAATTGTACGAAACACGAGACTACAGGATTCACACCATACGAGCTTATGTTCGGACGACAACCAAGATTGCCAGTAGACTTGATCTTCAACACCACAGTGAATAATGACAGTCCCAAGTTTCATTCACAGTATGTACAGTCATTGAAAACCCACCTTCAGGAAAGCTACAAACTAGCTCAGAAGAATGCAGCCAAAACTGCGGAAAGAAACAAAGTCCGTTTTGACCGCAGAGTGACTGAGTCAGCTCTTGAGGAAGGTGACCGTGTGCTGGTCAGAAATGTGAGGGTACGCGGGAAACATAAACTGGCTGACAGGTGGGATCCTGTGATACATATTGTTGTGGGTCGTGCTGGTGAATTACCTGTCTACACGGTGAAACCAGAGAGACAAGAAGGTCCCCTACGAACGCTACACAGAGACTTGTTGTTACCCTGCGGGTTCCTATCTCCGCTTACAGAAGAGGAAAATGATGTGACAAGACCTCAGAGAAAACGGGTAACCAGACAAAGCAGAGATGAGGAAACTGATGAACATCCAGAGAGCTACCAAAGTTCTGACGAGGATGACTATGTACCCCAAATCTCTGAAATTCCAGCTATTACCACAGAGAGGTTCATCCGGGAGTATAATGTTGTTAAAGAACCCGAAGACATTCCTCTTAACTCTGATCCTGAAATTCAAATTCCACGTGACTCAACATCTGTCTCAAATGATGATTCAAAGATTGTGAATGCAAGAGATGTGCCCAGAAGAAATGATCCATCCGAAGAAGTGTACTTACCTGGTACTAAAAACTCAATTGATACCCAGTGCTTACCTGAAGCTGAATCTTCATCCTGTGATGCAGAACCTGTAAGGGAAAACCTGAAAGAAAGAAATCACTTACCTCAAGTAGAACAGCAGACACTGGATGTACCTGGTGGAAACAAAAGGGAAAAGGACAATGAAACACATGCTGTGCAAATTGAGGAAACTGTGCCTGATGCTCTATTACGGAGGAGCAGATTGGAGTCATCTGAACCTGAGGAGGAAACGGATCAAGAGGAGAGTGAGGATGAAAGTCATCTAAGGAAATCTAAAAGAGTGAAGCAGAAGTCAAAAAGACTGACTTACCCAGAGTTGGGAAACCCAATGATATCAATCATTCAATCATTGCTGCAGGGGCTGAACACTGCTTTTGTCGAGTCACTTGCAGAACAACCTAGATCAATTAGACACTCCAAACCCTAAAACCTTAGGTTACAGCCATGCAATGGGACTTGCATAGACTTAAGGGGGGAGGGTGTAACACAGGTCTGAACTGAGCTGTTAATAAATAAATAAATATAATTTATAATAATTATATTTTCATTCAAAATGCTGAATATGTTCTCAACGTTGTTCTGCTGTGCTATTAATATTTAGAATAATCAAAATAATTTTGATTATTAAAGTGTGCTGCATGTTTAAAGCCATGCGCGTGTATGACGTCACTGAGATGAGACGGAACGATTGTAGAGAGAGCACGAGCTTCGCAGATCGCGGGTGTTATCAGAGCAGACAAAAAGTGTGATGATTGATGATTGTGAAGTGGATGATTGCCGATTGTGAGAGCTGTTGAATCAGATGTTGTGGATTGTTTCTGTGTTGAAATCCCCTGGATTTGGTCAGGTTTTTTTTGAGAGTCTGGAATGAGCTGTGATCCTGAGATGGCGAGCCACCCAGTTTGAGAGCCCTGAAAGGGATTAGAAGAACGTCCTTGATTCATCAAGTGATCAGTGCCTTTATCTACTGTCACAAGTGGAATTCACTCAGCCTTATTGGTATTTCTCATCGACTACCTCAACATTGCATTGAACTGATTATTGCACTATACGCTTACACTACAGACATTTGCACAATTACACCAAGAGACACTTGTTCCACGGACTGAGAACTGTTCATCTACAGTGAAGTACTGTTAATTTTTGTTATTTTCATTTAAATTGTTATTTTTCCTGGAGTAATGTTTACTGAAATTGTATTTTCTTTTGGGGGTTAAAGATTCAAATTCAAATAAGGTGATAAAAGAAAAAGCTCCAAAGAAAATTAGAAGTTAGACAGAGACAGCAAACTAAAATAGAAATTTAAATAAATCAAAACCTATTTAAAATTACTATTTAAATACCAAAGTAAACAAATATAATACAAATATATATAACTAGATAACAAACTACAAAAGAGCTCAAACCCTACATTTCTTAAAGGGAAAGAGACCATTTTCATTGGTGGTTATACCTTTATTGTTTATTGTCATTTACTTTATTTACATTCATTCAATTTCCTGAAAAAAAGTAAAGAATCATTGTCATAAAGTCATTTTCCTGGTCTGTCTGGTTTCTGTGTTTGTGTGACTTAACTAATTTATTGCCCTCTGTAGCGAACCTAGTATTCTGGTCCATAAAGAAAGAGTAGCTACAGCGCATCACTAGCGCTACCTGTTACAAACGGGTCACTCTTTTCATAGCATTTGCCAGCTCTGAGACACTAGTATGGCATTTTTTTGGACATCATCACAAGTCCATTGTTTTTGAATGTATATGTTACTTTTGTTGTATTTTCGCACTGCTTTGCAAAACACTGCTCTGGTAGTCTTCCTTTACCTTCTTGTGCAAAGAAGGGTTTCCTATGGATTCTCTCTCAAATGTGGTTCCCATTCAGTCGGTCACTCTCGACGCCAAGTCGGAGTACCGACGAATAGGAATCTCGCTCGCGAGAGCCAATCTACTTCGAGTGTAACTAAACGAGCCAATGCACATTGGCATGCAATGATTGCACCAGGTGCTCATGCCACGCCGTGCGGGTATAAATGAGACACAGGTGATTGCATCAAATCAACCTTTTGCTTCGGAGCCGGGTGGTAGATGGTAACGCCAGATATCACTCACTACTTCGCAGTCCTGACTGAAGACGGAAGCCGCCTTTCGGAAGCGATTTCTTCAGTCGGTGTTGGTGTGACGGCACAGCAGCGGTCGCGTGGTTTTCGGATCATCTCTCTGTGTTGTTTGTTAGAGCAATCACAAAGGCTGTTCTCACAGCTGGTTCGGTGCGCTAGGTGGAGAGCGCTGAAAAGCCGTTCTTACGGCTGGTAAGAGAGCGCCTTTGTGTGAGAGAGCGCGCACGTCAGGCCGCACCCATCCCCTGACTGTGTCGCCGCGACCCCGCCCCCTGCGTGCTTCAGCACCAAGGAGAGCGTCCTTCTGAAAGAGCAAACACAGATAGAGCTTGCGTCTTTTTCAAGATGACATTCTATCTGTGTGTTTCTGGATGCGGTGGTTACCTGTCACCAAGGGATGGTCACCAGCGCTGTATCTCGTGTTTGGGCGTTCAGCACGCTGAGGCAGCGTTGGTGGATGACTCATGTTCTCACTGCGGGAACATGACCATCTCGGAGTTGCGGTCTAGACTCCATCTCGCAAGGGGTGGAGCCCCCGTGCCTCTGCCTCGATCTAACCCTCCACAGAGGGTTACTTCAGGAAGTAGCGCGGGTGATTTGAGGGTTACGGTGAGCGCGCTTCCCCCAGGGAACCAACCCCCGGGGAACCCTCATCCCTCACGCACTCCGCAGCCAGTAGAGCTGCCGTCGGAACGTGGTGGGCCGTCCTCGAGATGTGCACCATCCGTATCCTTCGGGGCTCCCCCTGATGATCAGATGTCCATCGCTGCATCGGAGGGAGGGTCAGACTTCTCTGGAGATGACGTGTCGGCGCAGTGGGCTCCTTCGGGAAGATCCGCTGTGCCCGATACGGATCCGAAGATGATGGCCATGCTTTCCCGGGCCGCCGAGAAGATCGGGCTCGTGTGGAACCCTCCACCGTGTCCCGAACCTTCAAGGTTGGATGATTGGTTTCTCGGGGTGGCCCGTGCTGGTTCTCAGCGCCCCACCCTGGTTCCTTTCTTCCCGGAGGTGCACGAGGAGCTCACTAGGTCGTGGATGGCACCTTTTACTGCCCAAAACCGGCCCAGTGGATCCTCCTCCCTCACCACCCTCGATGGCGGACCTGCAAAGGGTTACACGCAGGTTCCTCCCGTGGAACGGGCCGTTGCTATGCAACTGTGCCCTAACTCCACATGCAGGGGGAACCTGTGTCTCCCCTCCCGAGCCTGTAGGTACTCGTCCGATCTGATCGAAAAGGCCTACCAGGCTTGTGGAGAGGCAGGCTCCGCCTTACAAGCTATGGCGTTGTTGCAGGTTCATCAGGCCCAGGCACTGAAGAACCTGCACGAGGGTGGTCACGATCCCGCAGTTCTCCAAGAACTGAGAACCGCAACGGACCTCGCGCTTTGATGTCCACTATGGTGGTCCAGGAACGCCATCTCTGGATGTGTCTGGCAGACATGAGGGAGACCGACAAGATCAGGTTCCTTAACTCCCCCGTCTCCCAGACCGGCCTCTTCGGCGACGCGGTCCAGAACTTCGCCCAGCAGTTCTCGGCCGCACAGAAGCAGACTGAGGCCATCAGTCACATCCTGCCACGGCGGTCAGCTGCTGTCTCCACCCCGCCGCCGGCAGCACCTCAGTCTGCTCGTCGCCGAGGGCGGCCGCCTGCGTCTGCCTCCGCTCCCGCGTCGCAGCAGCAGCCTCCACCCAAGCGACATCGTGGAGCCGGGCGCAGGCAGGCCGCCCAGCCCGTCCAGGCTCCTGCCAAGAGAGGTGGCAAAGGCAGGGGCAAGGGCAAGCGGCCCTGAGACGGGCGACCCGGAGATGGGGAGGACTGCTCTTCTGGAGATGGTGACCGCACCGCTCCATCCCCCGGAGGAGGGCTGGGAGGAGAATTTTGTGTTCCGTTTTGTTTCTGTTCCGCCGCTGGGCTCAGCCCCAGCTGTACCCAAATTTTCAATAAAAGAGCAGTTTCCTCCATCTCTGGGTCCTCAGGGGGCTCGGAGAGTTGTGGCTGGTCAAACGCCGGACCACACTCATCCTCCCCCTTCGCCAGCGGGCAGCAGTGGACGACCTCCTCACGTTCCTCCTGCCCACCTGTGGAATCAGGTAAGTGTTGCACAGCACACTCTCACCTCGCTGCGGGCCGCCTCCACGAGACAGCCGCCCCAGCCCGGTACCTGCATTCCACCTCGCTGCCCCACCGTGGGTACGCCGGTGGTCCCTATGGTCCCGCTTGCACGGTCTCTGCGAGCCTGGCTAGAGCTCCCCAGTCCAGCTCGCTGCTCCTGGGGCATATGGCGGCCGCTGCGGCAGTAACACCGCTCGGCCTGCTTCATATGAGACCGCTTCAGCATTGGCTACACGGCCGCGTCCCGAGATGGGCGTGGCAACGCGGCACTCACCGGGTGAGCATCACACCGGCCTGCCGCCAGTCCTTCAGTCCATGGTCAGACCCCTCGTTCCTTCGGGCCGGAGTGTCCCTGGAACAGGTGTCCAGGCACGCTGTGGTTTTCACGGATGCCTCTACCATGGGCTGGGGAGCCACGTACAACGGGCATGCAGTGTCAGGGGTTTGGACGGGCCCGCACCTGCATTGGCATATCAATTGCCTCGAGTTGCTAGCAGTGCATCTTGCTCTGAGCCGCCTCAAAGCGCGGTTACGGGGCAAAGATGTACTGGTCCGCACGGACAACACTGCGACCGTTGCGTATATCAACCGACAAGGTGGTCTGCGCTCCCGTCGCATGTCGCAGCTCGCCCGCCATCTCCTCCTCTGGAGTCAGAAGTGTCTGAGGTCGCTTCGGGCCATTCATGTCCCTGGTGTGCACAACCGTGTGGCCGACGAGCTTTCACGAGCTGCGCTCCCAGGCGAGTGGCGACTCCACCCCCAGGTGGTTCAGCTGATTTGGAGACAGTTCGGGGTGGTACAGGTCGACCTGTTTGCCTCCCCAGAAACGTCCCACTGCCAGTGGTTCTATTCGCTGACCGAGGGTACACTCAGCACGGATGCCCTGGCGCACAGCTGGCCCCAGGGGCTGCGCAAATATGCGTTTCCCCCAGTGAGCCTACTTGCACAGACTCTGTGCAAGGTCAGGGAGGATGAGGAGCAGGTCCTGCTGGTGGCGCCGTACTGGCCCAACCGGACCTGGTTTCCAGAACTTATGTTCCTCGCGACAGCCCCTCCTTGGCCGATTTCTCTGAGGAAGGACCTTCTGACTCAGAGACGGGGCACCCTTTGGCACCCGCGTCCAGACCTGTGGAAGCTTCATGTCTGGCCCCTGGACGGGACGCGGAGGTTCTAGGTGACTTACCCCAAGAGGTAGTTAACACCATCACTTCGGCACGAGCAACGTCTACAAGACAGGCTTACGCCTTGAAGTGGAACCTGTTCGTCGAGTGGTGTTCTTCTCGCCGAGAAGACCCCCGAAGATGTTCGATCGCGGCTGTGCTTTCCTTCCTGCAACAGGGGTTGGAGCGTAGGCTGTCGCCCTCCACCCTCAAGGTTTATGTTGCTGCAATATCCGCCTATCACGACCATGTAGAAGGTAAGACGGTTGGGAAGCACGACCTGGTCGTCAGGTTCCTTAGGGGGGCGAGACGGTTAAATCCTCCTCGCCCCCCTCCATACCCTCTTGGGATCTTGCTCTGGTGCTCCGAGCACTTCAGAATGCCCCATTTGAGCCTTTGCAGTCAGCAGAGCTAAAGATTCTGTCAATGAAGACTTTGCTGTTGGCTGCATTGGCCTCCATCAAGAGGGTAGGGGACCTGCAGGCATTTTCGGTCGACGAATCGTGCCTAGAGTTCGGGCCGGGTGATACCCACGTGGTGTTGAGACCCCGGCCTGGCTATGTGCCCAAGGTTCCTACCACTCCCTTCAGGGACCAGGTGGTGAACCTGCAAGCGCTGCCCCCGGAGGAGGCAGACCCAGCCCTAGCTTTGCTCTGTCCCGTCCGCGCTCTGCGGGTTTACGTGGATAGAACTCAAAGCTTCAGAACCTCAGATCAGCTCTTTGTCTGTCACGGAGGCCAGCAGAAGGGAAAGGCTGTCTCCAAGCAGAGGATGGCCCACTGGATAGTGGATGCCATCACCTTGGCTTACCAAGCACAAGGTGTGCCCTGTCCGCTCAGGGTGCGAGCACACTCTACTAGAAGTGTTGCATCCTCCTGGGCGCTGGCACGTGGCGCCTCGCTGTCAGACATCTGTAGAGCTGCGGGCTGGGCGACACCCAACACGTTCGCTAGATTCTATAGCCTACGTGTAGAGCCGGTCTCCTCCTGTGTTCTCACCTCAAACGGGTAGAAGCACTGAGAGGCCCCGGCTCTTGTCGGCTTGCTGCGCTACGGCGCTTATATTCTCCAGAAGCAAACTCTGTGAGTCCTCCACCGCCCCCGGACGTGGCGGAACGTCTGGCATCAGGCCCCTTGCCGCTGAATCCTTGAGAACCGGTATTGGGCTTGGGCCATATGAGTGACCCTGCGGGGATCCCATATTTTCTTCCACGGTCGCTCCTACGGGAAGCCCGTGTCTTTCCCTTGGGAGAGCCTTCCCTGCAGTGGGACTGAGCCCCCTTCTCCTGGCGGGCTACGGCTCAGCATTGTACTCCACATAACTCCGTACAGAGTACATAACTACTGTACGATGTGGGCTCCGCAGCGTTCCCTTCTCTAGGGCACGCTTTCCCAGTGTTATCCAATAATCACTGAGCGGGTCATGCGGAACAGCGGTGATGGACTTCCCGGTGTGAGCCCCGTCTCATCAGGTAAGAGAGCTCAGGTGGCTCACACAGGGCACTGGATGGGGGCAGAAGCCATGGCGCTTTGGTAGGGATTCCTATTCGTCGGTACTCCGACGTGGCGTCGAGAGTGACCGACTGAATGGGAACGTCTCGGTTACGTATGTAACCCTCGTTCCCTGAAGGAGGGAACGGAGACGCCACGTCCCGTCGCCATGTCCTCTGTACCCTGCTGGGGTGCCTGTCTACCTACCCGGCTCCTCAGCAAAAGGCTGACTTGATGCAATCACCTGTGTCTCATTTATACCCGCACGGCGTGGCATGAGCACCTGGTGCAATCATTGCATGCCAATGTGCATTGGCTCGTTTAGTTACACTCGAAGTAGATTGGCTCTCGCGAGCGAGATTCCTATTCGTCGGTACTCCGACGTGGCGTCTCCGTTCCCTCCTTCAGGGAACGAGGGTTACATACGTAACCGAGACGTTCCTTTGTTGCACAAGAAAAAAAAAAAGTTTTATTTTGTAACTTTCAGGAGGGTTTACTCATTTTTATAACAACACTTTGCTAATATAATAATGAATAATTTGGACATTCTTCTTTGGTAATTGATCAAGCAGACTTGCTGGAATATATTCGCTCTCCAAATAAACTTAATATGTCCTTCTAAGAGTAATTGCTGAATTTGTTAACTCATTTTATGCTGAGTACTGCAGATGAAATGTGTAATGACACGTGTAGTGAAAAGGATACTTTGGGATTTTTTTTGTACAGAAAATTGTTTGACAAAAAGTGCATTTTGATGATCTGTTGTGAGGTTAGTGCTAAGAGAAGAGCAAATGTACCACTAGCTTGTAAAAATAGCAAGGCCATTATAAAACTAGGCCACATACACTTAAAATAGTGAATGACATTTACACATTTTCTCTTACATCAGAGCAGCATTATATTTTATTTTTGTCTTAATTTTCATCTTGTAAACAATTAACAAATAAATAAATAAATAATAATACAATGAAATGAAATTAATACAACACAATTCGGATAAAAACAAAACATTGAGCTTTCGATGTAATCAAATGCAAGTTTTGTTTTTCTAGCTTACCCAAGATGATCTGCTACCACCTGCTGATAAATGATGCTAATTGCAGTTTTAAACTTAATTTACAGTTTTTTTAATTGCTGAAACATTACAAGTGGTACTTGATGCCCATTTAGTGTTTATAGTGTAAATATATATGTGTATGTATGTGTGTATATATATATATATATATATATATATATATATATATATATAGTTGCAGAAACATCTTCTGATGCACGACCTTGGACACATGATGAGTGTTGTTTCCAGGAGTCACTGGGTGTTTCGAGTCTTGCAACAGACACCCTCGTCGGGGCGACCTGACCGAGGCTGATCAGACCCCGGCCTGTGTCCAAGTGGCATTCTACTGCCCCACTGCTCTCCCCTCTTCAACCAGAGCCATATATATATAAATAATGTGTATATGTGTGTGTGTGTGTGTGTGTGTGTGTGTGTGTGTGTGTGTGTGTATACACTGTGTGTATGTGTATATATATATATATATACACACACACACACCCTGGTGAAAAAAGTACACTTTATTGCATTTCAAATGTATTCCCTTTTCAATAGTATATTGCAACTATACTAACAAAAAATGCTACCATCTTTAGATATATAAAAAGTATATTGGCATCATATTTTTACAATACAACTTTTAACACACTTTAAAATAATTTTATTTTAGTTTATTTTCTCAAAATATACTTAAAATTAATGTTCTGTGTATTTTTTTTTTAACTGAACATTACTTTAAAATATATTTTTTGTATATTTTAAACTGTATGCTCAAAATTGTCATTGTAACAATGCACTGAAAGTATATTTTAAAAACATAATTTAATCTCCTGAAGTTGTAGTATATTTAAAGTTAAGTTTGAGAATAATTTTAATTGGTGGTATTTATTTTATTACTTTATTGCACTGTAAAAACTGTAAGGCCTCTCCAATTCAAAATGTTCTAGTGAACAATCACATCTAAATTTTTCAATTGGCCAAATTGAATTTCTGTGAATTGAATTTTATCCATTGTGGCAACAGTCTGTTAACATGGGCTCAATTAGAAATAATATGTTGAGCCAATGGAAAAATTTAATTAACCAACACTGTAAAAAATGTCAGACCTCTCCAATTAAAAATTTTCTAGTGACCGATCACATCTAAATTTTTCAATTTGGCCAACTAAAACATGTAGATGTGATCGGTCACTAGAAAACTTTGAATTGGAGAAATGTTTTACAGTGAAACTGTGAGGTTGGTCCAATTAAATATTTTAAATTGTAGTTACAATTGTTTATTTCTCACTGTCCCAAAAGACAAAAATGACTAAAAACAAATATATTAAGCAAAATACAGAACACAGACAACAGGGTTGACATTTTATCACATTACTTTATTAACAAGTAAATTCCAACACAGGATATTTGGTGAAAATACCTTATTTTCAAAAAGGAAAAACTCTGAATATTCAAGAAGTCTTCTGCAAAACAGGATGTCTTAATGGGATGAAGAAAATGCGGCACTGCATAGGCTAAAAACCTAACATTAATGGCAAAGTTTCCCTGCATCACATCTGGCAAATGACAGAACAGAAGTTCTTCATCATATAATGAGGATGAGACGAATGAATGGACGAATAAGAAAATCACGAGCTTGACGTGTTTGATAATAAAAGGCAATAACTTAAGCCCTGAAAGAGGCCGACTTCAAATGCAATCTAACAGCACCGTGTTCAACGGTCGCATGGCACACATATCACACAAATTACTTAATTTACTTATTACCTATTATTTTAGACATATAGGCTAAGGCATGAGGAAAATAAAACTAATGGCTACCGTTAGACAATTTTGTAGTAAACGAGAACACACTCATGAAACCAATGAATGAATGAACTCATGATTATACAAAATGTCTTTTAAACTTCATACCGGGTCATGAAACAAAAAGGAGAATAATAGCAGTTCTCAATACTCACCAACGTCTTGTGACAATGAATATCTCTCTATTCTCTCGGGAATGTGTCTCGGTCTTCAGCACCTGCTGGTTCGGCTCCGCTCGCGCTGCCACTCCCGCGCTCCGCATTTAAAATCTCCACACAAACGCTTTTCCTCAAGCGCATTTTGCGCATGCGTATACAGTTTTTCGGACGTAGGACTTGTTCACCCAACATGGATTTTTCACTTCGACTTCATAGATTGACTGAGCACAATTAAATATGTTCAGTGAATATACAATTTTAATTTTGAGTGAAGACCTTAAGCTATGATTAGTACTATGCATTTTTTTTGCATGGGGATAATTATTTTGAAGTCCTTTATTGGGCCAATATGTAATGATCAATTTTCACAATGTTTCCAATTATTATTATTTTTTTTACAGTGTGCATATTACTTTCAGAAAGTGTTAAAATGTATGACTAATGCATTAAAAGCTAAAAGACTAATGTGAATGTGAATAAAAAGTTGTATGAACATGTTGTGTGACCGCATCTCTTATATAACCTTAACCCTTGACCCATGACATTTACATTTACATTCAGTCATTTAGCAGACGCTTTTATCCAAAGCGACTTACAAATGAGAGCAATGGAAGCAACTAAACCAGTCAAGGGCAACAATATGCAAGTGCTGTAACAAGTCTCAGTTAATCTAGCACAGAACTTTTTTTTTATAAATAATAATGAACCCATGATGCATGCGTATTGACGAACACAGAAGTGCAAAGGAAAGAGCAAAACAAAACACTGGTCATGAATTGGAAGTCTAGCGAGAATTTTTAAAGAGAAATGGCGGAGGATTTCGATATAAGAGAAGAGGGGCTTGAGTTTGTTGCCCAGCCCTATCCACGAGGACTGGGGCGTCGAAAAGGGGGTGGGGGGGGGGGGGGGGGGGGTAGTGCAGGGGTTAGGACGATTCTAAGGGCCAATGCACTTTTGGGGCCCCCAGAGATTGGTTTTATTAGTAGTAACAGTACTAGTAGTAATGTAATAGAAATTATAAATGTATAATCTAGAATAACAAATAAAACTACACGTCTTATTTTTGGATCGCTATATCTTTCATAGGGCCCAAAATTGCTAGCGCCACCCCTGCACCAGAGGCTCAAGAGAGAGAGAGAGCTCACCCCTACGCATAATTTTGCATGTTTAAGAGAAGCACATATCTAGTCTCAGCCTCAGACTTCACACGGTCCATTGACTAAATGTCTGATGCACATGGCACACCTATCTGGAAACACTTCAGGAGATTCAAAGTCGTCATCTGATTGGTTGAATTCTACAGGATGTCCGCTTGATGTGTGTGTTGCGTTCTTAAACGGTCTGCCTAGAAACAATTACTGTGATGCCAAACTCCCTCGTAGAAGAAGAACGCAGTCGTGTTTACAACTGTGACAATGAACGCTTAACAGGATCAACTAAACGCTGGTTTTCAAAAGTATGTGAAGTTCACAGCTTACACAGCTTTTTGCAGTAAACTTGCACAACATTCTTAAATGAATAATCTATAGATGCACTCCGGTCTGTTATTGCAGAGACATCACTACATTTTCACACCCCTAAACATGACACGGAACAAATTGAACTGTGATTGGTTTGCGTTACATGTCAATCAAACGTTCTCTTGGGCGATCCTTGACCAATGAAAGCTGTGATAGAGTCCAGACTTCTGTCGTCAGGCTAAAGCTCTGGCTAGGCGAGACTATGGCTGCGTCCGAAACCTGGAAAAAGCTGCCTTCGGAGGACACATTTTAAGGCAGGAAGGCATCAAGGCACATCCGAATCTAATGTTAGCTTCACTTCCTGTCTCCTGAGAGACATTCATCTGATCGATTTTTGAAGGCAGCATATTTGTATCCTTCGCTGCCTTTGATATCCCACAATCCTGTGCTTTCCATTCTGTGACAGTTGAGCTGGAAAAAAAAGATGCCGTCCGAAAGTTACATTTGCTGGTCAGTTTGTGTGTAAATGTACGTTTACACACAGACATTTTCTACTTCTGGTGTCATTTCTAGCGAGAAATTACTAATGTAGTAGTTAAATAATTGTTAAGTTCTCACTAAAGCTCTCTCTATTTTGCTGTAGATCATTAAACTGTTATACTGGCTTAGAAGTCTGTCCAAAATCAGTTTCGTGAGGTGCCTTTCATGCACAAACGCTGCCTTACAAGCCATTGTCTGATAAGGCAGCGAGGCAACGAGTCACTGCCTAGGTTTTCGGACGCAGCCCACATAATATCTTGCTTGTTGATTGAAAGGGAAGTATTTTTATTGCAAAAGTGGACTTGCATGTGCGTGGCAAGCAATATATTTTTCATCAGATAGCCGATCATGTTCGTGAGTTAACTAAGCCATTTTTTCTTGATTTGAGAAAAATATTTGGACAACAAATAAATGAAGAAAAACAGCTATAAAGCAGCAAGTAAATAAACTTTTAATAATCTTTTATAACATATTACCTCAGAGCATTTATTTACCATGGGAAAAAAAATCTTTCCTTAATTTGGTACCTCTAAATCTAATTCTAACCTACAAATCTAAATCTAATTTCTACAAGACATTTAGGATGATGAAAATCTAAAGTAAGTATGACCCTGTGAATGTTGTGTCAAATTGCTCAGAAATATTCCCTTCATTCAAATATATTAAATGAAAACATATTTGAAAAATATATTAATATCATAAAGAGAATCTGAAAGGGAACAGATGGCTCTGATCGGGATGTGATCCTAACAAAACATAATTTTATGAAGAGTAGTAAAGTACTCGCCCAAACTATATTACAATAAATTAAACGAGTGAAAAGACAGTCTGTAGTAACAAGATGACTAATTCTGCTTGTAATACCAATAGATTTATTGATTTTCCTACTAACCCAATCAATGTGTAGCCTACTCTCCATTTCAAACTTTCACCAAGACACCTGAGGCATCTCAACAGACTCAATTGTAATTTTAAAATGTTCTAATATTATATAAATTAATAACACAATATCCTTTTCTGCTCATAATGATGACGCAGTATATTTGTTTTATATTAGTTTATTAAAATACATTTTTTTTTTAAGTTTCTTAAATCATGATAACAAAGAACAGCAGAGTAACAAACAAGCTTTATTCAGTGAAGTGTAGCGATGCTTCAGATTGTGTGTCATATTCGCTGGTCTTTGCTGTAGAATCTGAAGTGCAGACTCTGGACTCACTGAAACAGGAAGTAGAAGAGCAGAGGAGAGAAGAGCAGGAGGAGGCTGCCCTTAGACACTCCGTCTAATCAAGACAATAAAGAACATTAGTATTGATTACTACTACTACTACTAGTAATACTAATAGTTATTAAAAATGGCATGCTTTCATTGTTGATCAATTTCATTTAAAAAAATAAATAAAACTTTGAAATAAAGTAATTCACACGCTTCTCATTTTCACACTTTACTAGCTTTACACATTTTTTTGTCTACTTAAATTTGATATTTTGCTACTTATGAACAATCACTATTTTAATTATAATAATCTTTGTAGGAAAAAGGCAACTGTTAGTGCATATTAATGTAAATGAGCACATTGTCAAATAATGGTCAATACCTGCTGCATTGCAAAGGTCAGTGTCACAGCAGCTGGTTGTCACTGTCCCTCCAGTTGGTAGCTGTACGGTCCCTGGTACACATGGTGCACACGCTTTAGATGTGATGGACACCTTGACACCTGCAAAACATACAAACATCCAAATAAAAGGCTAAAGAAACAATTCCAGAAATCATGTTCATCTTGCAATAGACAAATAATTTCAATTATGTGATGTAACTATAACATATATAATTCTGCTTCATATTATCACTTTCATTAAACTACAACAGTAAATTTCCACATCACACTGGACTTACCAAATGGTTCAGTTTTAATCTTTACACATTTGGCATTTCCTGTACAGTTCACCACATCACAACCCATCACATCAGACTCGCACGAGTAACACTTGAGAGAATATCCTTAAAGACAGAGAGAGACATTGAGTTACCGCTCTACAGTATGTGTCCCAAATAATACATTCAATACTTGCTGTTTTTTGTACCTCCAGTGAGAAAAACGAACAGAAGAACAACAGACACTCGCAGATCCATCATGTGTCAGGAACAGAATGAAATAACTGTTTCCAGACATCCTTTTATGTCTGTTCAGAAAGGGGTGGCATAATGAAGAACCTTTGTGAAGTCCCACACAAACCTGACACTTAAAGGGATAGTTTACATTTACATTTATGCATTTGGCAGACGCTTTTATGCAAAGCGACTTACAGTGCACTTATTACAGGGACAATCCCCCTGGAGCAACATGGAGTAAAGTGCCTTGCTCAAGGACACACTGGTGGCGACTGCTGGGATTGAACCAGCAACCTTCTGCATATCAGTTCAGTGGTTTAACCCACTGGACCACCATCTCCACATAGTTCACCCAAAGATGAAAATGTACTCTGAGTAATTCATTTACTCAAGTTGCTCCAAACCTGCATGCATTTCTTTCTTCTGCTGTGCACAAAAGAAGATATTTTGAAGAATGTTGGTAACCGAACAGTTGATGGACTTCCATAGTATTTTTTGGAAGTCAATGGTGTCCATTAAATGTCTGGTGAAAGGTAATTGTGGTTCATTGAATTCCCATGTTAAAGCTGCAGTCCATAACTTTTATTGGTAAAAAATGATCCAAAATCAAATTTGGAGCAAGCACATAAGCCAGTGCTCAAAACTATCCCCTTACCTTAGCCCGATTCAGAATGGTAAGCTTGTAATAATGTGTTATAATTTGAGTGGTACTGGTGGATTTCCATGGGAAATTTGAGCATGTCTTAGCGTCATTACATAAAGGAGTGCGGTTAGTAGTAGTATCGCATGTGAGGAGCGGATCGCATGTTCCTCAAAGCAGATGGAATAATTAAACTTATCATTTTAATGGGGGATTGTAATCCAGAAAGGTCCAAAACGACAATCATCAGTGACAACTGGAGATTCATCCGTAGTCAAAAGCAAAAGATTAGACTGTACAAAAATTAAAATCTACAGGTAACGCAATTTTTTAAATTAATTTTTTATTTTATTTAACAGAGACAATGCATACAGACATAGCTACAATACAAGTACTGAAAAGGATGCGTAGCATATCGAGTTTATAGCTAGCGCTAATTCTCAACTCCTGTCCCTGGTTGGATACACACTAAATACACGTAGTGCTGATGTTATTAAAATTTACAAATTTGAGAACAAGGTAAAACAAAATTAATAATTTGCACGGTTTGATGTGATATGAGCTAATCGCTCGTAGGATTTAATCACAGTTGTAGGCTATCTGTAATTCTGCAGTATCTACACCGGTGCGGTGAATGAATGAAAGCCGCACACACTCCTCAAAACATTGGATTCTTCCACACTAAGGAGCCGTGCCGATGCGAACCCACGTAAAGATAAGGTTTCAAACAGAGATGGCGACAGAGAGGCAAAACTTACGGACTGCAGCTTTAAGTATAGCACATCTGAATTTATTATATACATTTTATTACCGTATTTCATCCAGTAAAGAAAACTCAACAATGATTTAAAAGTACATATAATAGCATAAAAAAACAAACATTCACATACATAAATATACCAGACTACTTGCAAAAATTATATACAATACAATTTTGTTTAAAAAAACCCCCTCACAACTGTATAAAAATGTTATATTTCAAATAGGAGGGTAATTGTACTACTGGTAATAGCACTTATACCTGCATGTGCACAAATACACTGTATATACAGTATATATACACACATATATACATATATATATACATACATACATACATACATACATACATATATATATATATATATATATATATATATATATATATATATATATATATATATATATATATATATATATATATATATATATATATATATATATATATTATACATATATATATATATATATATATATATATATATATATTATACATATATATACATATATATTATACATATATATACATATACATATATATATATACATATATACATATATACATATATATATATACATATATACATATATACATATATACATATATACATATATATATACATATATATATACATATATATATACATATATACACATATATATATATATATATATATATATATATATATATATATATATATATATATATATATATATATATATATATATATATATATATATATATATATATATATATATATATATATATATATATATATATATATATATATATATATATATATATATATATATTAGTGGTGGACCGTTATCGGCGTTAACGTGCTGCGCTAACGTGAGATTCTTATCGGGCGATAAAAAAAATATCGGCGTTAATCTATTCTCAAAGTCGGGTTGGGAGCTGGGTCTATACTACGCAAGCTATGATGACTTTCACCTTGATACTTAAGCGCGGATGTACACCTAGCCGAATTGCACTGTAGGGGGCGAGAGAACGAGTCTTCGAACCTGTGTGTATGCCTACTAGTGTTGTCAAAAATATCCATATTTCGCTATGTATCGATACTGAAATATCTGAAACGATACAATACTCATTTTCTACAGTATCGATATCAGCTGCGCTCTCCTCTCGATTAATCTAGATTAAAAAAAGTGATCTATGCCCACCACTAATATATATATACACACAGTTATAGAACTGAACCGAATCAACACTGAACTGACTTGAGCTGGCACTATTCGCTTGTTAGAGCTGCTTTACAGCAGAAAATGAATTTGTTACTATTGTGAAGCCGCTTCGAAACAATCTGTATTGTGTAAAGCGCTATAGAAATAAAGGTGACTTGACTTGTATACATATTCGGTAGCCTATATATTTACAAAATAAACAGAAATGCAAGGGTCAAAAATGTATTTGTTTCTCGAAACATTGAGTTTTGATTTCTAAGTGATCAAATGAGGTATATTTACACTATAAACAGAAATACAAGAGGGTAAACATCATTTATTTATTTCTGAAAACATTACGTTTTGATTTCTAAGTGAACAAATTATGAGTAAGTGTTTTTGCACATGATCATTGGGTGTAGGTAATCGGTAAATGAAAGTGGCATTTAAAATGCCAGTGCTTACAAGAGCTGTTAGTTTTGAATGTTGTGTGTAATGTAGAGAACTATGTTTAGAGTTTTGCTAAATGTTTGTTTTACGAATGCAAACTGTGTGTAAAACAGATGATGTGCGTCGTCTCTGTTTTATTCTCTTTTATAAATATGATAAAACTAAAGACTCTTCTGAGATATGAAGGATGCAAAACTACTCTATAGGTACTCAAGATTAACATGAGATTAGCAGAAGCTGTGTGTTATACCCCTTTGTACACATTCGAAGATACAGTTCATTGCAACTAGTGAAGATACTTTCTATTTATATTGAGTGGAAACCGATTTGAGTAAATCATAATCCAATCATGGGTATTAACAGAACCTCCAATAACAAATCTGCATAAATGTTTATAAAGAGAGAGACAAAAGATTACAATCCATGAAGAATAGTCAATGTGAGGTTTGAAGTCAGCCATAAACCCTAAAAAGTGCGTGCCATCATTTGATTAGATTAGAAAAATACTTCCCTTTCAAATAAACAAGCAAGATATGAGGTGCTAATCTTAAACATGCAAAAATAATATGATTTGTTTACCATTCTACTTATTTGCCTTCCATTTCCTTAACTTATTTCCCCCTGCTAGCAACTCATAATGTAATAACTGCACATTATGTAATAGGTATTACATTATTAATGCAACAAAATATACATCAATATATATATATTATTGATGATCAAAAATAATTTGATCAAAATGTAATAAAATCTTGAGCTCATAATGTAATAATGATTCATATAAGGTAATGGTTATTATGAGAAAGGTATTACATTACGAACACACTGCAGCAACTTATAATGTAATCATAATTCACAAGGCAATACCAGCACATAATGTATACAGTATACGTGAAACAATTGGCATTGCAATTACAATTATGGCATTGATTAGGTTGTAATTTCACATTAAAGTAGCAAAAGTTCTGATTTTATCTTTCTTTCTGTCTTTTTTACATAAAAAAAAAAAAATACAAACGGGTGTTTTAACAAGGGTGTGTATACCTTGTACATGATTATAAGATGTACTGTATTATTATTATTTTTAATATTTATATCTGTTTAAATCTGATTGGATTTAGATTTTTAAAAATGTACTTTAAGGGAATACTAATAGTTTTATGTTTTAAAAGCTATTACAGTAATGACAATATGACAATGTTTTGTAAAAATTGTTATACATTATGAGCTCAAGATTTTATTACGTTTTGAATGAACATTTTATTACAATAATAATGAAATACTTATTACCTTATGTGCAGTTTGGTGTAGTTATTACATTACAAGTTGCTACACACTACTTTGATCTTTTTCCGATGTTTTTGCCCTATATTTCTGTTTTTCAAGATATGTAATTTCTCTTTTTGTTCCCATGTTTGTTTGCATCGTTCTTCTTTCTTATTATTTTCATATTAGTTTCTCTCAGTGCACGTGAATACAGTTTTTGACTGTGGCATGGACTTTTCCTCTTTGTTATACGCTCTCTCTCTATATTTAAACTAAACTAACACATTTTTAATTTATCATCAGGTCTGGGCTTCACTCCAGCATTGTTTGTCTTTATCTTTCAAGAAATCCACAAGTTTCTCAATCAAAACAAGACAATTTATTACTACTTCTTGCATGAGGTTACAACTTTCATACTCTTGTGTGTCTGTTTTACTGATCTGATCTAATTTGGAGTATATTTTGAATTTGAGAAAAATAACACTGCAAAAAATGCTTTTCTTATAGTATTTGTGTCTTGTTTCCAGTCCAAATATATCTAAAAATTCTTAAATCAAGATACTTTTACTAAAATCACATACGATTTTTTTCTTGTTTTCTGATAAATATCATTCAAATGAAGTGAGTTTTTGCTTAAAACAAGCAAAATGATCTGCCAATGCGGTAAGGAAAATAATCTTGTTTCTGTCCCAACAAGATTTCAATCAGAGACTAGATCATTTTTCGTACCCTTTGGCAGATAGTTTAGCTTGTTTTGTTTTGCTTGATTTTGTTTTCCAGAAAACCCAAGTTGAGAATAATTGATTTGGTTTGAGTGCCATTTGGTAAAGCAAAAAAACAAACAAAAAAACAACAACACCATTATGGTGATCAGTGTTCCCTTTGGTTGGGCACTTATAACTATCTTCTATTGATGCAGCGATGCAACAAGAAATCACAGTTATTTTATTTCAAAGGAAGATAAGTAATAAATATATATATATCAGCACTGATGTCAGATTAGAAGTCATATACTGTAAACCATATTCAGCTCTATAAAGTACCTAATTTACAAGTTAAATGTCCTTATCACAAATCTCACTATACTAGCCATGATCTCAAGTGATTCAGATTATGTTGAACTACAGGCATATAGTAGATACATGTTTTATATTTTACTGTTAAATTAAATACACAAAAAATAAGTAATATTTACTTAATTCATCTTTTGTAAGTTTTTGCATGCATTTTTTTTGTTGTTGCATGAATATGTAAATTTCATATATTGAATTAAGCAAACACTACTTAAACATGAAGAAAAATTAACAATGAAAATAAGCACCCTAAAACAGGCAACGTAACCCACGAGTTACATACTCATAAGTGTTACATATCTGTCTGTTTTGACTTTATGTTGTGTGTTCTTCCTGTCACGTGTTCCTTTGTTTCAGTTTCCCGCCACTTGTTTGTCACCATCGTTAGTTATGTTCGTTTCAGCTGTGTTCAGTGAATTATCCAACGCTATCTCACGACCAATTCGTATGTATTTGTACGATGTGGCTAATTCGTACGAATTTGTACGACCTCACTCGTACGAATTTGTACGTTTTGTCTAATCCCCAGTGACGGTTAAGTTTAGGGGCGGGGTTTGAGGTAGGTCATTCGTACAATTCGAATTTGGCAACTCGTCAAATACGTACGATTTAGCAAAAATCGTATGAATTCGTACGACTGAGGTCGTACAGATTCGTACGAATTAGCCACCTCGTAAAATATGTACGAATTGCCATGAGATCGGGTTGGAATTATCTCATTTCTGTTTGCTACTTAAGTTATTCCCTGTTCCTCACTCTTTGTCTGGTCGCCGTTATCATTTGTTGTGCTGTTGCCTGGTTTGTCTGCCTTTGGTTTATTTATTATTAAAGCGCGTTTGTATTTGCATCTTCTACATCTTTTGCCTGTTCCTGAGCACCACACCCATAACAATAAGAAAGATGTTTTCACCAGTAGAAATCTCATTGTGAAGGGGGACTGCGTGTACAGTGGGCCCAGAAGCCTGGAGGGCCTATAACCCTCTATGGTACAGTGTTGCCTCCAGGCAACATAGTCTATTTTAGTTTATTTTTAATAAAATGAGGGTGAGGGTGAGATTGAAGATGGAGATGAGGATGAAGATGGATATGATAACTTGATATGATGGTTTGGTAATACCTGTGTTTCACGATGGTACAATGTTGCTTGAGAGCAACAGCTGAATTTGAAATATTACTTTTGATTAAATATGAAATTTTTAATACATGAAACTGGATAAATGTGCTTGTTCAGGTGTCTGGTTAAAGAAATTGATGTTTTCAATAAATATATTTATTTTTTCTATATGAAAATGTCAAATGTTTCAATTTGCCCATTGTGGTACAATGTTGCCTTGAGGCAACAAACTTTAAAAAAATAAATAAATAAAACAATTATGAAAATTTGTATTGCTATTGTTATAGTGTAAAATTTTAAGCAAGACATTTTTTACTCGTTGAAATCTATGGTATAGAGGAATAAGGGTCTTCCCTAAGGGCCCGGTCTTAGAGCAAGATTTCTACTCAAAATGTTTTACTCAAACAATGTAACACTGAATTAAACCTTGCTTTTAAAGTGTGTGCTTTACTTAGAAACAGTAAGTAAATAAGTAAAGTAAATAACACAATAGATTTCTTACCCCATCGGCAGATACGTTTGCTTATTTTAAGCAAACCTCACTTCATTTTGATTTTATTTTCAAGAAAACAAGAAAAAATATCTTTGTAATAACTTAATAAATCTAATAAATGCATCTTGATTTAGGAATTTTTGGATATTTGGACTGGAAACAAGAAGAGCAGTGTACTAATCCTAACAACAAAAGCAACGATAAACAGTGTAAATAGCTGGAAAACAGTGAAAATACAACCGTATTAATTATTCATGCATGATGGGAACACCAGTATTAGAAAAATTTAGTAGTTCTACTTACTTTTATAACGTTGATTTTACACTTTAATTTCTAAAAAGCTCAAATTGGGTACAAAAAATAGTTCTTTCCTGAACTAACTTTTTCATGTAGAAATTATTTTTTTTCTGTACTATTTACTTCACCACAAAAATCATTTTTATCAGTGTATAATTGGTGCGATTTAGCGATTTATCAAAATATTGAGCAAAGGCTGTGAATACTTATGTACATATATATATAAACTTGCAAAGATTTCAAACAAACTTCTTTAACATTGTCATTAGGTATTGTTTGTTGAATTTGAGGAAAATTATGAATTTAATCCATTTTGGGATAAGGCTGTAACATAACAAAATGTGGAAAAAGTGAATACTTTCCGACTGAATGCACAAAGAGGTCCACAAGAGGTCCAAACAAAGTCAATGCCACAGTCAAAATCTGTATTCACATGCAATGAGAGAAACTAATGAGGAAATAATAAGCAAGATAAATAACAGTGATAAACAAACAAGGAAGCAAAAAAAGAAACAACAAGAACAGGGGGAAAATTATCTTAGGGAATAAGGAAACATGGAAGGCAAATATGTGCAATTGTAGACAAATGATATGCATAATTTTTGCATTTTAGATTCCCAGCTCCATGTTGGTGCTTCTTCTCTTCAGTTCAGCCACTCATTTTCTATAGGGTTCAGTTCAGGAAACTGGGATGGTCATGGCTTCATTTTGTGCTCAGTAACACATTTTAGTGTTGATTTTGATGTTTGTTTTGGATCGTTGTTCTGATGGAAGATCCAACCACAGCCCACACTGTTAGACATTTTTTGGCAGTAACTTACTGGCTGCACTATTGCAAGTTACTGTAACTGCCCCTTTAAAGTCGCTTACCCGTGTTTTACAGTATGATGTCCTTATCACAGTTTAATTTGACCTTTACTGCAACTTTTTACAGCATAATATAAAATATTACAATAATTTTACTGTAATTTATTTTGCACATTTTACATGATTGCTATGGAATTTAATAAATTCCAAATAAGTAATTTGAATCCCTGCACATCAGTTTTTTTTATTATTATTATTATTCACAGTCTATCACTTAGGGGAGCGTGGGGAACAACCTAACGCAGGGTTAGTTGAACACGCATGGTTTAACACTTTCCACACTAGCCAGGATGACAACACTTAGTGTATTTACTAGTTGCCATATCAACATTATTCAGAGATTTTGGTGAAAAAAAATGGTATCACTGAACATTTATTTAATCATAGCAAAAGTAAATTTCTTATAAGTTTATTTGTCATCTCAGTTTTTTTTGAGTTTATTTAAAATAAGACAAATCTGATATTATTTTAATCTTATATCTGTTATTTAACAGTTGAGATAGTTATTTAATGCTGATCTAAAAGCAGAAGACACGAGCAGCGATTTAAATCCCAGTTGTGCAGGTGGGGTGCATTGTAACACTGCGTTAGATTGAGCCCCTGAAATATGCTATTATATTGTTACAAACAGAGGTGACAGGGAGAACAGATGGAAGTGGTAAACAGAGTTTATTTGCAGAACCAGTAAGTGAGCCGATAAGGTGAGCGTCAGAAGTGCAAGTCCAGCGGAATGTCAATGTGGATGGGTGATACTGTACTCTTGATTGCAGTCGGGGATCAGGACAATGGAGCGATGGAGACGAAGGAGCCAGGAGACAAGACGAGGGAACACTCAGGAGACTAGGAGATAAGAGGAAAACGGGTAGGTAAGGCAGGTGAGTCCGTAGAAGCAAGCAGTAGCGTGAGCATGTGCAAACGAGACTGGACAGTGACTGAGTGAATGTGTGGCGCTTAAGTGCAGGCAGTGATGATGACGTGCAGGTGCGTGTGATCAGTACTCAGGTTTTTCCATGGCAGTGGGCAAACCTCGTAACGGGAGTAGGCGGCAGGATTTCGAGAATCGGTCCACCACTACGAGGACACCGGTACAGTTGTCCGAGACAGGGAGATCAGTGATAAAATCCACTCCTAGGTGTGACCAGGGGCGGTTGGGAACGGGCAGAGGATGGAGTTTCCCAACAGGCAGATGACGTGGACTTTTGGACATGGCACATTCCCTACATCCCTGTATGTACCTTCTGACATCTGATGTCATGTGTGGCCACCAGAAGGGTTGTCGTAGCAAGAGAGGGTTTCATTGACCCCGGGGTGGCCAGTGCCCAGTGACGTGTGGGAAGAGTGAATGAGAGGAGTGTGACGTGATCGGGTGACATACTGCAAGCCTGGGGGACAACCCGGCGGAACGCTAGCGGAGGCATTGGCAGAGGGCAGGGTTTCTTCAGACCAGACGTTGGGATTAACAAACAGCTGTGTCTGAAGAATAGGTTCAGTATCTTCGGGTCTCTCCTCTGGATTATGGATGCGGGAAAGGGCGTCTGCCTTGACATTCTTGGAACCCTTTCAGTCGGTCACTTCGACGTACGTCGGTTGTACCGACGAATTGGGATCACTTCGGTGAGCCCCTATCAGCTTCAAGATATAGAGAACAGGCCAATGGGCCATTGGGGTGCGAGATTTGCATCTCGCGCTCCACCCCACACCGCGGGTATAAACAGGAAGCGAGAGCAGTGCACTATTGTCATTCACTTCGGAGCCGAACGGCGTTGATGAAGCAAGACTGCTTTTCTAAAAGAGAGCCTATCTACAAGAGAGATACTCCAGAGAACGAGAAGGACGCTTTGTGTTGGCGAAAAGGCACAATCAGCGCGATCGCGTGCTCACCGCTGCATCAGCATAACAAACTGCTATTTTCACAGCAACTGTCGGTTGGTGAGGGCGTTTGTTTCAGTGAGTGCAGACACAGGACTGCACTTACCTCCTGTGTGCTGCCGCGGTCTTCCCCTGGGTGCTTCAGCACTGTTGAAAGAGCGTTTCCTCACAAAAGAGCAACACGGGTGTGACACTGCGTCTTTCTCAAGACGTCATTCCATGCAGTTCGTCGGGTGCCTGCATGCCGCTACGCTGCCCCGCTGCGGGTACGTCTGTGGTGCTGTTGGTCCCGCTTGCACAGTCTCTGGGATCCTGGCTAGTGCTTCCCAGCCCGGCGCTCCCCCAAAGTCAGGGGCGTTCACTTCACTTCAGTATCGAGGAAGAAAGTCGCTGTCCTACTGGCGAAGGACGGGATAGAGCCAGTCCCTGGGGTCAGTTGTGCGAACACAGGGACATGGTGCTTCGGCACCTCAGCCAGTTGGGTCTTCGGGTCAACTGGGAGAAGAGCAAACTCTGTCCCGTACAGAGGATCTCTTTTCTCGGGAAGGAGATCGACTCGAGGAGCGCGTCCAGTCAGTGTTGAACTGCTTGAATTCGTTCAAACGCAGCACAGCGGTACCACTGAAACAATTTCAGAGGCTCCTGGGGCATATGGCAGCAGTAGCCACAGTAACGCCGCTAGGGCTGCTCCATATGAGACCACTTCAATGCTGGCTACACGACCGAGTCCCGAGATGGGCGTGGCACAGCGGGTCCCTCCGTGTCCAAGTGACGCTGAGATGCCGCCAAACCTTCAGCCCGTGGTCGGACCCTTCATTTCTACGGGCAGGAGTGCCTCTAGAACAAGTGTCCAGGCATTCTGTTGTCTCCACGGATGCCTCATCCACCGGCTGGGGTGCCACGTACAACAGGCTTGCAGTTTCGGGTCTGTGGACGGGGCCCCAACTGCAATGGCATATCAATTGCCTGGAGTTGCTGGCAGTTCGTCTTGCTCTCAGCCGCTTCAAAACGCTGCTCAAAGACAAGCACGTTCTGGTCCAGACGGACAGTACTGCGGCCGTTGCGGACATCAACAAACGGGGTGGTCTACGCTCCCACCGCATGTCCCAACTCGCCCGCCATCTCCTCCTATGGAGTCAGAAGCATCTGAGGTCCCTTCGTGCCATTCAAACTCCGGGCCTGCTCAATCGTGCGGCCGACGAGCTGTCACGGTTACCGTTGCTCCCCCCCCCCCAGGTGGTCCAGCTGATCTGGAGTGGTTTTGGGGCCGCACAGATCGACCTGTTTGCCGCCCCCGACACGACCCACTGCCAGTTGTTTTATTCCCTGACCGAGGGAACCCTCGGCACGGATGCCCTGGCCCTGGTTTCCCCCAGTGAGCCTTCTTGCACAGACACTGTGCAAGGTCAGGGAGGATGAGGAGCAGCCCCTCTTGGTAGCTCCATATTGGCCCAACAGGACTTGGTTTCCGGAACTAGTGCTCCTTGCGACAGCCCCTCCCTGGCCCATTCCTCTGAGGAAGGACCTCCTAACTCAGAGACGGGGCACCCTATGTCACCTGCATCCGGACCTCTGGAAACTAAACCATGTCTGGTCCCTGGATGGGACGCGGAGGTTCTAGGTGACCTACCACAAGTGGTAGTTGACACCATCACTTCCGCCAGAGCCCCCTCTACGAGACGGCTATATGCGTTGAAGTGGAACCTGTTCGTCGATTGGTGCTCTTCTCACCGAGAAGACCCCTGAAAGTGTTCGGTCAGATCTGTGCTCTCTTTTCTTTAAGGCTGTCTCCCTCCACCCTCAAGGTGTACTTTGCCGCCATTGCCGCAAATCACGACCTGGTAAATGGTGAGTCCTTAGGCAAGCACGATCTGATCGTCAGGTTCCTGAGGGGGGCGAGGAGACTAAATCTGCCTCGTCCTCCCTCTATACCCTCTTGGGACTTAACTCTGGTGCTAACTGCATTGCAGAGGGCGCCCTTCGAGCCTTTGCAGTCAGCTGAGCTGAAAATCTTGTCTCTAAAGACAATACTCCTGGTTGCATTGGCCTCGGTTAAGAGGGTAGGGGACCTGCTGGCCTTTTCGGTCGACGAATTGTGCCTGGAATTCGGGACCAGGTGGTGAGCCTGCAAGCGCTGCCCTCGGAGGAGGCAGACCCAGCCCTGGCTTTTCTCTGTCCAGTTAGCGCCCTGCGTCTATGTTGACAGAACCCAAAGCTTTAGGACCTCAGAGCAGCTCTTCATCTGTTATGGAGGCCAGCAGAAGGGAAAGGCTGTCTCCAAACAGAGGATGGCCCACTGGATAGTGGATGCCATTGTCTTGGCGTATGAATCCCAAGACGTGCCCTGCCCGTCTATATATATATATATATCGCCCCACTTCAGGATTTCTCCTGTCTTCCAGGAGATGACGGTGCTGTGCTGTGCTGCTCCAACCACGGGCGCCCTAGAATGATGTCAGCGGTGGATTCCTCCAGAACCAGCAGGTGTTGATGTTCCACATGGAGGATTCCCACTTGAATACAGATGATGCCCGCGGAGCGACTGACCTGTTTACGACTGACTGGCCTTCCGGTTATCGATTGGATCTGGTAGATAGTCGGAGTGGAAGTCATGCAGAGTTTGAGCTGGCGGCAGAGGGTGCCCGAGATGAAGTTGCCGGCTGACCCAGAGTCGAGGAGGGCAGTAACTGGAAGGGATACACCGGCAGCAGTAAGGTTTACAGTAGTGGTGAGGGGTTGCAGTTTACATAGAGATGGAATGATAGCACTCACCAGAGGACGTGGAGAACGGACGGGGCATTCGGAGATGAAATGCCCGGGAGTACCGAAGTAGAGACACAGACTCTGGGTCAGCCACCTCTGCGGCTCAGCCGCTGTCATGCGGGAATTCTCCAGTTGCATAGCCTCGTTGGCTGGTTCTGGAGGGCTGACAAACTCTGGTCGGTGGAGGAAGGGAGAGAATGACGACTGGCCCTGGTGTTCTTCGATACACGACTGCATACAAGTGGCGAAGCGGATAAATCGTTCAAGCCTGATGGTATCCTTATATATGCAGTGAGATACAGCCGCACCCGAGGACCCAGACCCTGTCGGTAGGTTGTCATCAGGGATTGTTCGTTCCAACCACTGGCAGCAGCGAGGGTTCTAAACTGGAGGGCATACTCATTTACAGACAGAGATCCTTGTTTTAAATGATAGAGCTGCTCACCAATAGATGAGTCCCAGGAGGGTTTTCCAAACACTTCCTTGAAATGTGCGGTGAAACTGGAGAGAGATTGGATCACAGGGTTGTTATTGGACCACAGAGATTCTGCCCAACGGAGCGATTTACCAGATAGCTGCGCAGTGATGAATGCCACTTTGGCGCAATCGTGTTGGTACAGGTGTGGCTGCATCTCCAGGACCAGCGAACATTGTAGAAGGAATCCGTTGCATTCCTCCGCCGAACCAGAGAAGGGCGCCGGTCTGGCCATGGGACTGGCGCACTCGGAGGGCGAAGAAGCGGTGGTGTTGTTCCCGGAAGTGCACGCTGGTGAAGGTGCAGATGGGCTGGAGGGAAGAGCTCGCTGAACGGCATCAACGAGCTCCTTGAAGGGATCCGGGGTGCTCATCCTGGTGCTGTGCGGTGTTGGTCCGGTCTTCTGTTACAAACAGAGGTGACACGGAGAACAGATGGAAGTGGTAAACAGAGTTTATTTGCAGAACCACGAAGTGAGCGAATAAGGTGAGTGTCAGAAGTGCAAGTCCAGCTGAATGTGAATGTGGATGGGTGATACTGTACTCTTGATTGCAGGTTGAGTCGGGGATCAGGACGATGGAGCGATGGAGACGAAGGAGCCAGGAGACAAGACGAGGGAACACTCAGGAGACTAGGAGATACGAGGGAACAGGTAGGTAAGGCAGGTGAGTCCGTAGAAGCAAGCAGTAGTGTGAGCATGAGGCTCCGGAGTGTTAATAAAGGCCTTCTGAAGCGAATCGATGCGTTTGTGTATGAAAAATATCCATATTTAAAACTTTATCAAGTAAACTTTCGACCGACTGCCTTCCCTGTTCAATTTATGGAAAAATTGTTGAAAGTTCCCCTGCCGATCGAAAGACTAACGCGACCAGGTACGCTCGTCATGACGTCACGTACGCATCTTGAATTTCACTTTCAACATTCAACACTTTTCCATGGAATGCGGTCGGTCGAAAGTTTACTTGATAAAGTTATAAATATGAATATTTTTCTTACACGAACGCGTCGATTCGCTTCAGAAGGCCTTATTAACACCCCGGAACCGCGTGGAGCATGTTATTTGACGGACAGATGCACTTTTTATGGACTTCAAAAACAGAGCAACTATTAATCAAATTCTAATGCTTGGATTAGCCTGGAGTTTTTTTAATATAACTCCGATTAATAGAACTATCGCTTTAAGTGCAGGCAGTGATTGCAGTGATGATGATGTGCAGGTGCATGTGATCAGTAGTCAACTTTATTTATTTATATAGCGCTTTTAACAATGTAGATTGTTTCAAAGCAGCTTTACAGTGTTAAACAAGAAAATAATGCAGCATAATTTTATTAAGCTGTATAGCCATTTGATGTCATCAGTTCATTTCAATTTCCATACGGTGACAGTGTGGGCTTTAGATCAATAATTAGATCAGTAATTTAGTTTAATTTAGTTTATTAATTAGATTTATTTTGATGTTTAGTTGAAAAATTTTAGTGTCCCCAACTGAGCGCGCCAAGCCAGAGGCAACAGTGGCAAGGAAACCAAAACCTCATCAGGTGACCTAATGGAGAAAAATAAACCTTGGGAGAAACCAGGCTCAGTCACCAGTACTCAGGTGAAGGTTCACATTGTGTCTGGGAGAGGGTGGAGCCTGGCGTACTTGTGACATACAGGGCTGTGCACAGGGAGGTGGCCCGGTGGCTAGAGGTGAGGTGCCCCTCTTGCAGTCTATGGTCGCTACCCATCCCCGCTAAAAGTGTTCTGTTTTCCCTCGGCTAAAGATCCACCGATTCCGCTAATCCGCTCCTGTGTTTTCCAGCTCGCTCCCCAGCGTCACTCAGAGTCTGTGCGCGGAAATCTGAAAAGCGGAGACAACAGTTCCAGATTGTCGTCGTATTAACAGTAGGCTATGCATTACAATCCACGGAATTAGTAATTTGGTAGTTTGTTTTTGTATTTCTGTCGGTATTATTTTTCTCCTGATCTTCTAATAGTGCTAACAACTTACAAAACAACAAAATACACGTTCTTGGAAGAGAATTATAATTATTGTCTTATCAAATTGTTGTACCCGATCTGATTTAATATAAATAACACCAACTTTGCTGTCGATGGCACACTTTGTAGAATATATAGGCCAAATTTCATATAATAACCCTTAAACTGTTTCAGAATGTATAAATTACTTTTTATATAATTCTTATTACTATTTATATATCTTTTAAAGTGTCATTAATGTAAAATACTAAAAATATTCTACTTAATTTTATTTTGACAATTTAGTAGAATAATTGAATAACTGATAATAGAAATATCTGAATCCCATTAAAATATATCTATTTTTTATGACTTAAGTACAAGCATATCAATATTTACTTATTTAATTGCCCATGTTTTAATTGAAGATATGTCATAATATAAAAAAACAATAGATTTTGTCATAATAGAATTCACTCAATTAACCTATAATTTTTAATGAAAGTAAAGATGCCTGAAATGTACATCTAATTCATGAAAATATTAAATAATAGCCCCGTTAATTACAATAAGTATTACGTTTAAAAACAATAACACCAGTAACAACATGTCACTTGGGGCCTGTGCCAAATATGGCTGGGTCATCTTACCCCAAGAGTCTAATTTTATCTTTTTACTTAAAAATAAAAGCTATAACATTTACTCCACAAAACCAAAAACATTGTGTCCACAAATCCCTCATTAACAAATAGACAAAAACTTTGATATTCAACATAATACAATGTCATATATCACTATTTTTGACTGTTAAAAACTGTTTTGACTGACAAGTAAGAGTAAGATGGATACTTTGTATGGACAAGCACCCAATCCTCGCCACCAATGCCACCCCACTGCCCCTTTTTTTGGTTTGGGCCACTGCCCCTCAAAATGCCTGTGCACGGCCCTGGTGACATATATTCAAAAATGTTATGAATTCTTTTGAGAGACCATGCAGAAAAAGTTGGATAATGACTGAGAGTCAATGTTCAGAAATGATTCATTATTATTATGTTTTAACTATGCTGTATAGCTGTATTTAGCGATGTGTTTGTCAAACTCAAAAAAAAAAATATTTTTAATTATTAAAAATGCCATTATTTTATTTTAAAAAGTTAATAATTGTATTTTATTGACAAAATATTTTAGTTTGTCTTGGATATTTTTTTGATTATATCAGGTAACATTTTAAGCTGTCATTTGGTCATGTTACAATGTACCCTGCATATGGGGCATGTTGTCACATTTCACTTCCATTCTTTCGGGGTAAATCAAGAAAAAAGTATACACTGTATTAATGAAACAAAACCACGTAATTGTAGTAGACGTGTGAAATTAATGCGGGAAAAAATAAATACTCTGAACCCCAAGTGGATTTACACAAACTGAGACAGTGAAAAAGCTTTAGGTTGTGCCCCGCTCTCCCCTACATCCATTTTATTTATTGTGATGTAACATTACAGAACATTACATTCTGCAAAAATACAGAACTGAATTCAAATCGAAGCAGAGATCATGACAACATGGCAACATAAAAATACATGAACAAAACATCCCAGTTGGTCTGGTAAACCACTGATGGCAAACAGAGGGAAATGTGTGAGAAATGGTCATGAGTTTCTCTCATCTAAACTTGTTTACGGACAGACAAGCTAACAACAGCACTCTGTACATCCATCTAAGCTTAGAAGACCTTCCCCGCACTGCTGACCATCAGTGGGTTGCAGACATCCGACAAACGGCATCTTCAGCTAAAATTTTTAGAACTCTTAAATATTTCTCAGCATGACCGTGACCGTGGTGTGGAAATGTCAAGTATCTCAGATATTGCAAATATTTAAATACTTGCATGTGCTTGGCTTTTAGTTCAGGTTTTGCAATGAAAGATGGGCTTCAGGTCCAGCTTTGTCCGTTTCTCCATCTATTCCTCAGTCTCTCTCTGTTTCCTGGTCATTGGCTGTATATGATTCTGCAATAACTGAGGGTGCAAAAGTGATGTATGATCATTGTTGAATAAACAATATTACCATTGATTTGTGGTTGAAATCTCAACATTGCTTCAACATTAACTGAGGGTGCAAAAGTGATACTGAAGCAACATCAGAAATTAGAAATTAGCGTTGACGCATTAACACTGACTCAACATTGTTTCAATGGTTGCTTGCTGTATATTACTTCTCTAAGGTACTAAAATGCTCCTTTTAGGAGTTGAGAAGGTTCCAGAGACAAGTAGATGTTCCCCTTGTTTTTGAATTTTTAATAATGCACCTTGTAATAATGTCTACTTACATTTTACTTAAACATATTTTAAATAATTATGATTTTATGTTTTAAGTAAGTACACTTATTTTTATGTATTGACATACTAAAGCACATGGAAAATAATAGATGGATTTTTTTTATTATTGTCCAGATGATAATGTGTATTATTGTACACATTTGTTAATGTGTTTGAAATGTGTTTAGTCTATAATGTATACTGTGTGCATTACGGTATTTTTCTTCTAAACGTCAATACACTTGCTTATACAGTATACTCCAGTACAACTGATTGTTTTTTTTATTTGTATCACTAGCTCCTGCTCTATGAACTCTACAAGTGTCAGTTTTCTACATAATATTTGACAGTGTCATTTATGAGAGGAGACTATCTGCTGCCACCTGCTGGTAAATGAAGCTAAATATGGGATTATACTTTATTTAAATGACTGACACATTTTGACAACACTTTCAAACAGAAAAAGGAAGTTGCAAGTGCATGTTCCTATATAACATTAATTTAGCAGTGTCAAATCGAATTGAAGTCACTCACATGGTCTTTCAAAGGGCTGGCAAATTATTATTATTATTATTATTTATTGTTATGGACTATTCCCCTAGTCGGTTCTTAAAAGCTGTGGAACGTTTTTTTTCTATAATATTTTTCTGCAAAATACAACTGGTTCTGAATAAGATGTTATTACCAGTCTTGTCCTCTAGATGTCAGTCTCGTATTTACCTTGTGCGAAGATACAAGATCGTCCAGTTCTAACAGCAGCACGGAGCTCGAGTGGCCCGATCAATTGTCCATTATCACGGCATATGGCACAAAATAAACATGAATGGACATAAGAAGGTTGTTGAAAGATACAGGACAACTGACTGAAATATATAATGTCTCGTGTAATTGCAAAGCAAAGCAACTGGAGATCGGACACAAGAGCTTGTGAAATCTGGATCAATATCAAGAGCTAGACCTTCATCACATGATGTATTAGAGTTACACTTTATACCTCTGCTAGGTAAGTTACACGCATAAAACATAAAGCATTAGGCAAAATAATTTGTTTTAAAAATAAATGTTTTCATTTAGTAGAAATTTAGTTTTTAGGACAAATGTAAAACATAGCAGGTGAAATGTTTCTTTATGAATAATTAAATAATGATCATACTTCTCGACATGATGATGAAAATATTTGGTTACATATTTGTTCGAAAATGTTTGGTTATGAAAAGCTTTGAAGAGGAAACGGTGCATAACTTTATTTATGTTTATATTGTTATAAACATAGTTATATAAACATAATTTTAATTTAAATATTCTTTTAATGTAGTTATTGCATCCTTGTGGGGATAAAAATGTGTTAATATCTTGAGAACCAACATACTCTCATGAAATGTGTATATATACACTCTAAAAAATGCTGGGTTAAAAATAACCCAAGTTGGGTTGAAAATGGACTAACCCAGAAATTGGGTTGTTTTAACTCATCAATTGGGTTGTTTTAACCCAGCGGTTGGGTTAAATGTTTGCTTAAAACAACCCAATTGCTGGGTTAAAACAACCCAATTGCTGGGTTAGTCCATTTTCAACCCAACTTGGGTTATTTTTAACCCAGCATTTTTTAGAGTGTATATATACACATTTCATGAGAGTATGTTGGTTCTCAAGATATTAACAATGTTAGGGATGCACCGATACCACTTTTTTCAGACCAAGTACAAGTACTTACATTTGGGTACTTGCCGATACCGAGTACTGATACGAGTATTTAATAATACCTATAACAATGTTTTATTTTCATCAGATGTTTTTCACTTTCTGACTGTAACAAAGTAAATACACAAATTGATGCTGTTGCTGTCATTTTAACATTCAACTTGGTGTTTTCCTTAACAAACATGGCACTGCTGCCCATTTCACATAAATGTAACATTCAGTGGATTCCAGTACCACACAATATAGTAGCAGAACAACTGAATTAAATCATTATATGTTATCATATCCATACAGCCCTTTTCGGAAAAGTGAGAGGCAGGTTCTTTTTGATGAAAAGAAGCTTCTCTGCATTATCAGCTATGAGCCGGTTTCTGTTTTCATCTACAATGTGTGACACCAAACTAACTTAGGGATGTGCGAGACTAGTCGATTAAACGTTAGTGCTGCAAGACGACTTGAAAAAATACTAGTCGTTTACATTTTTTTGGCACATTTAATGTTTTGCTTTAACCCTTTCATGCATGGTGTCCACATTTGGGGACAGTTAATTTAACTCCATTTAGGCTTCATTTATCTTGGTAATTCTCTCCAAACCACTTGAGGGCAGTGTCAGTAGATTGACAGCAATATTTTAACAGTGGCTACTGTATTGTATCCTAAATATTCATTGCTTGATGACATCATTAATCCAAGATGGCTGACAGCGATAGCCATGTGCCAAATGCCCCAGGCATATCTGTGAAAAACTTTTACATAAGGAGGTCAATTGAGCTAAAAAAAAAAAAATTAGTATGTACAGTAAAGTATGATGAATATGTTAGTATTTTAAAAACTAAAATTTACAGTAAAATTATGTTTTTATACACCAAAAACTAACTGTCCACATATGTGGACGTCATGCAACAGTGGAGTCAGATTGCATAAAGTCTGATATCTGTACCCTGCTAGTGTATCTATTCTGTTTTTGCAAATATGTTTTGAATTGTCTTATATTGTAATAAAACAGACATTTAACAAATATATATACATAAATAACCATTAAAAATTACATATTATGGCATTAAATGGCAACTTTACACATACATACCGAGATAATTTGCATTTTGCCTACCAAACAGGGACAGCACAGGTCAAGCACTCAGTTCAGAATGACAGAGAATATCGCAGAGGACAGTGTGTGTGACAGTGTTACAATGTTTATCCCCACAAGGTTGCAATAACTACATTAAAAAAATTTAAAAATTAAAATGAAAGGTCAACATAAACATATTACATTCATTGGCTGCACCAATGTCAACACCACTAATGCTTGCACAGTCCTAGAGCTGGTCCTGGGTCGACATCTCATTCAGTAACATTAGGCAGTTTTGATTTATATGATGTTTATTGTATGATCATGTTATTTTACATATGCATCTGCTTACATACGATCGCTTGTTTTTTGCGTCTTCTTCGCCTGTGTTTTGATCATTCAGATTCAGTACTCTTTCAGAAGATGCCTAATATAGCACCCCCTAGCATATAACCAGTGGCGGCTTGTCAATAGAGGGCGCTGGGGTGCCACCCTGTCTATATCTATCTATATATATATATATATATATATATATATATATATATATATATATATATATATATATATATATATATATATATATACACACACACACATACATAATTATTTACATTCATATATAAATATATAATAATAAGAGGAAGGAGTAAAGCAAGAAGAAGTGCTTGATAGTTCAATAAGAGTTTATGTTTCGAAAAAAAAAATGAAATTGAATATTCCAAATTAGTGTTGGTGTATTTTGATTTTCAGAATTTCATTTTACTCTGTGCCTATAGGGGTGGGCTGGAGGTGGCAGGGGTTGGTGGCAATGTAAGTATCTGGATATTTTCTGCGATGTAATTTTTGCAACAACTGAGAGCATGAAATGCTTTCGATGCAGGAAAGTGGGACACTTGGTACACGCTTGTCCAGAAACAAATGTGTCAAATGGTACAGAAGAGGAAAGCGGGTCTCAAAGTCAGAATGAAGGGGGAAAAAAAGTGAAGTTGGGGAGGTTTCGGATTTGAGTGTGGACAAAGAAGAACCAGGAAGTAGTAAAGTAAAGGGAAGTGAGAAACTAATTAAAAAAATTGATGTGCCAATGGATATTGAATTTGATGAGGTGGAGGGTGAAATACTCAAAGAGGACGAAGTAGTATTAAAAGTGCCATCAGTGAAAAGGACGTCAAATCTTTGTGAGATGGCATCTACATCAAAGAAAAAGCACAAGATGAGACTACTAAAAAATTCTGACGAAAAGCGATTGGTCTGGCTCAGAAAGTGAGCGAGAATTTTCTGAAGCTGAGGAAAATGTGGAACAAGACTATAGTGGTTTGGAAAGTGGAAGGGACAACAAACTACTGGAAGAAGCTACAGTTATTGTGTTCCAGCATGGCAGAGATCTGGAACGTTACCTGGAGGAGTTCCTTAACATCTGCCATCAAGCCACCTGTGACAACGTTTGTATAATGGAGGGCTTTTGGTGTGGACTGAACGACGATCTCGGCTTTATCCTGCCCCACGGCGATCCCTGCTGGACCCTAGAGAGCTACATCAACTTCGCGCTGTGGACGAATGGATCCACGTTCACAGTGAGTGAAGCGGAGGATGACAGCAGCCTTGTCCAGCCACACAACACAGACGTCGCACAGCCAGACCCAGAGTACAGCCCACCAACACCTATCACCATGGGGACGACAACGCCAGAGCCCTCCCCAGACAGAGAGCTTCCGCCCACTGCGAGAATGGAGCCTGTGACAACAGCGCCCACTAACACCCTCGAGCCGAACTTCCGATGTAAGTTTTACCAGGTGTGTGAGCCGGCTACAGCTGTCCCTGAGGGAATTCTGGTGGCGTTTGACACTAGTGAGGACTGGCTTATTGACTGGGAATTACTACCTCCCACCCTGCCCTATCCTGATTTGTGTGAACTCTTATCGGTGATCCCGCCCAAACTCCCTCTCTCATCTGAACTATCTAACACTGCCAGTCACTGCCTCAGCTGTCTTCCTGCAGCCCTTTGCCTTCTCTTGTGTTGCCCTGGGGTGCGGTTAAGCCTCAGGACTTGCACTCACCAACCTCGCCAAATCTAGGGGATCCTTTGGTTCTGCCTCCGGCTTCTGATCCTCTCATTTCACCTCGGCCCTGCGACCTGTTGGCTCCACCATGGTTCCTCCCACCTTCGGCACCACCAGAAACCCTCCACCTTGTGGCTCCACTGGATTCCCTCATCCCTCCGGCTCCCCCTTGGTCCATGGACTTGAGAGCCTCCCGCTGCGCTTCGGATCTCCACACCTACGGTTGCAGTGGTAACCTCCTTCCCCCACGGACTCACCCAGTGCCCTGGCTCGCTGTCGGTCGTCCCGTGGAGGTCGTTGAAAATGCCTACTCCTTGGCTCCTCCCTCTATCGACAACACCGTTTTCTCTTTTCGCATTCATATAGGCCTACGGTAAAGCCTCCTCACAAACAGATTGCGAGTTCTTTTTCGTGAATTATAGCGATTTAACGGTTTAATTAGGTAAAAATTCCAGCAGTATCCTTGCAATATGGAATGAGGCAATATTGTATATATCGACATACAGTTTAATACAAGCGCATCTGAAAAATAGAAGAGGACACTGAGTGAGCTGCTGCAGGGAAAGTACATCATCCAATTTGTCCTAAACACGAGCCATGCTTTGTATTACGGGCTTTAAAATAACTGGCAAGATATTAAGTTTAAAGCAGCTTGAGCTCCCGTCAGATGCTCTGACAGATACATGTGCTGACTGACATAGCCTCCTTGCACTATTTAATGTGTTTGAGATGCAGGCCTAGTGCTTTCCCTCAGTGCATAACTTACATTTCACAGGTATATCCTCCATCTTTAAATGCTAGAATGCTAGGAACTCGATGCTAATATTTCCGTTTTGCTGTCAGGAGTGAATCTCCACTAAACTTCACAGATTTCTGTGAATGAGTGCCGCAAAACAGACAGAGCACAATAATTCTGACTGAAATATACATATTGCTAAAATATTTGTTGTTGGACAATAATTGTGCCATATGTATTTTAATCCTAAAAGTTTATTATAATGGGTAAATCAAATGTAGGTTAATCAGTCTTTGCTTTTGTTTGTATTTATTTATTTATTTATTTTCATTTTTCATTAGTGAATTTTAAAATAAAATCCTTATTTTTGTTTTTGTAATGTAAAGTTATTTTTATCCTATTTCACTATATTTGTTTTCATGGCCTTCAATATGAATTTATGTTTATATGTCAATATGTTTGTAGGACATGTAGTATGTGAAATAACCTTTCATCTTAATAAATACAGATATTTTCTTTTTTCCAAGTAGAAAAACTTAGAAAATATAGATATATACTGTACACTCACCTAAAGGATTATTAGGAACACCATACTAATACTGTGTTTGACTCCCTTTCACCTTCAGGTCTGCCTTAATTCTACGTGGCATTGATTCAACAAGGTGCTGAAAGCATTCTTTAGAAATGTTGGCCCATATTGATAGGATAGCATCTTGCAGTTGATGGAGATTTGTGGGATGCACATCCAGGGCACGAAGCTCCCGTTCCACCACATCCCAAAGATGCTCTATTGGGTTGAGATCTGGTGACTGTGGGGGCCATTTTAGTACAGTGAACTCATTGTAATGTTCAAGAAACCAATTTGAAATGATTCAAGCTTTGTGACATGGTGCATTATCCTGCTGGATGTAGCCATCAGAGGATGGGTACATGGTGGTCATAAAGGGATGGACATGGTCAGAAACAATGCTCAGGTAGGCCGTGGCATTTAAACGATGCCCAATTAGCACTAAGGGGCCTAAAGTGTGCCAAGAAAACATCCCCCACACCATTACACCACCACCACCAGCCTGTACAGTAGTAACAAGGCATGATGGATCCATGTTCTTATTCTGTTTAAGCCCAATTCTGACTCTACCATCTGAATGTCTCAACAGAAATCGAGACTCATCAGACCAGGCAACATTTTTCCAGTCTTCAACTGTCCAATTTTGGTGAGCTTGTGCAAATTGTAGCCTCTTTTTCCTATTTGTAGTGGAGATGAGTGGTACCCGGTGGGGTCTTTTGCCGTTGTAGCCCATCCGCCTCAAGGTTGTGCGTGTTGTGGCTTCACAAATGCTTTGCTGCATACCTTGGTTGTTACAAGTGGTTATTTCAGTCAAAGTTGCTCTTCTATCAGCTTGAATCAGTCGGCCCATTCTCCTCTGACCTCTAGCATCAACAAGGCATTTTCGCCCATAGGACTGCCGCAGACTGGATGTTTTTCCCTTTTCACACCATTCTTTGTAAACCCTAGAAATGGTTGTGCGTGAAAATCCCAGTAACTGAGCAGATTGTGAAATACTCAGACCGGCCCGTCTGGCACCAACAACCATGCCACGCTCAAAATTGCTTAAATCACCTTTCTTTCCCATTCTGACATTCAGTTTGGAGTTGAGGAGATTGTCGTGACCAGGACCACACCCCTAAAGGCATTAAAGCAACAGCCATGTGATTGGTTGATTAGATAATTGCATTAATGAGAAAGTGAACAGGTGTTCCTAATAATCCTTTAGGCGAGTGTATATGAAAATAGCAATGAGAAACAAAATAAGACTAGAAGACAGAGACGCCAGTTCTCGCGTGTGTTAGATTTCTGGTATTTAATTGCAGTGTTGGGAGTAACGGCGTTTAAGTATAACGGCGTTACTAACGGCGTTAATTTTTCAGTAACGGAGTAATCTAAAATTACTTTTCCCAATGTTGCAACGCCGTTAGCGTTACTGAGAAAAAAAATGCGGCGTTACTATAATTGAGCTCACTGAAGCGGTTTTCATCCGAACAGGCTCTCTGTCAGTTGGACCTGCAACGTGCGTGTGTGTGTGTGTGTGTGTGTGTGTGTGTGTGTGTGTGTGTGCGCGCGCGCGTGGTACACATAACTGATGATGATTGGTGGGTGGGAGACAAGGTTGAGGTTGATAGGTTGAGTCCACACACACACACACACACACACACACATACATATGTCGCACAGTCGCACACGCATATGCACAGTCAGCGATGGCAAGTCCAACGACTTCAAAGGTAGCTTTCGCAAACTGGAAGTATAAGCGCTACTCTTCCCTCGTTGAGGTGAAAGGTAAGAATGTTTATGTAACGTGCAACTTATGGCCAGGAAGAAAGAGTCTCTCCCCGTCGGTGGCCAGTAATTCTAATCTAATGAAGCCTCACATCATCACAGCCACAACATGAGCGGCTAAAAACCCAGGCAGCTCCACTACCAGAGGAGTAGTAAAGTACTGATAATATTTACACTATAGTAGGTCTACTGATAATATTTACAATATATTGAATTTGATAGGTGTCTCTCACATTGTCCCACAGCAACATTACAATAGTGTACATTAATGTACAATGTTTAGTGTCTAATTCATTCATTTAACATATTTAAATTGGGGGCATCCAAGTTATTTGACATATTTTAACTTTTGACAAAAAAAAAGTAACGCAGTAATTACTTTCCCTGGTAATTAGTTACTTTTATAATAATGTAACTCAGTTACTAACTCAGTTACTATTTGTAAGAAGTAACTAGTAACTATAACTAATTACTTTTTTAAAGTAACGTGCCCAACACTGTTTAATTGTTTTTTCAATTTTCTATTTCAATACTGCTTGGGACTAAATTGGCCCACTTTTAGTATATAAAAGTATATGTCTAAGTGTACTATAAGTGTAACATTTTAAACAAAAAGTTGAGAATTTTTGTCAAAGACTTCATCCGGATGGGATTCAGAACGATGATCAGACACAGATGGAGTAGATTGAGTCCATCAACACCCCCAAAGCTTCACAGTCGTTTCTTCTTCATTTAAAAAAAAATAAAAAAAATTGATTTACATGCTGTTTAATCTTTGATGATCGCTGTAGTAAAGTTAGTTTGTGTGGGAAGAAGGAGGTGGGAACCGGCGAACGTTCAACACACTTTAATCAAATAAATAAACACAAAAGGAAAGTAAAAGCTGCAGCCCCTCACGGATGACTGCCGCTCACACACATAACAAAATGTAAACAAAACACAAATTATAATCCAGGCCTGGTCCTCTCTCGTCCTTCACTGTTGTCGCTCCTCCTTTATACTCCCGTCACTCCTCCGTGAGACACGGCACGCAGCTGGCGCTCATCATCACTAATGACTGCGACCTGATCCCGCTCTCACGGTCCCTCAGCCTCACTGCTCGCCACAATCGAGTTATTTTACATTTGCGTGAGCAATCTTCTATCACTTGTTTCAGCTTTTTCTTCACCTGTGTTTTGATCAGGAGATTCTGTACTCTTGAGGAGAATGCAGAAATAAGATATAATGTAATTTTATTTGTTACCCTGGTAGATTGTACATTTATAATTTTTATAATTATAATTTTTTTTTTTATAATTTTAAATAATTTTTATTACATTACTACAAGTACTGTTACTACTAATATAACCAATCTCTGGGGGCCCCAAAAGTGCATGGGCCCTTAGAATTGTCCTAACCTACCCCCCATTATCGGCGACCCTGCTCTCGTGGATAGGGCTGGGCAACAAAATATACTTTCAGTGCATTGTTACAATGACAATTTTGAGCATACATTTTAAAATATACTAAAAATATATATTTAAAGTAATGTTCAAATAAGTACACTTTAACAAATACACATGCAAACATTCATTTTTAAGTATATTTTACTAAAATATATTTTTTGAAAATAAACTAAAATACAATTATTTTAAAGTGTGTTAAAAGTTGTATTGTGAAAATATGATGCCAATATACTTTTTATATATTTAAAGATGGTAGCATTTTTTGTTAGTATAGTTGCAATATACTATTGAAAAGGAAATACATTTGAAATGCAATAAAGTATACTTTTTTTTCACCAGGGTGTATATATATATATATATATATATATATATATATATATATATATATATATATATATATATATCACATACATACACATATATATTTACACTATATACACTAAATGGGCATCAAGTACCACAACTGCAATTAGCATCATTTATCAGCAGGTGGTAGCAGATCATCTTGGGTAAGCTAGAAAAACAAAACTTGCATTTGATTATATCTTCATCATTTTCTCCGAATTGTGTTGTATTAATTTAATGTCATTGTATTATTATTTATTTGTTAATTGTTTACAAGATGAAAATGAAGATAAAAATAAAATATAATGCTGCTCTGATGTAAGAGAAAATGTGTAAATGTCATTCACTATTTAAAGTGAATGTGGCATCGTTTTATAATGGCCTGCTACTATTTCTTACAAGCTAGTGGTACATTTGCTCTTCTCTTAGCACTAACCTCACAACAGATCATCAAAATTCACTTTTTTTTCTGTACAAAAAATCCCAACGTATCCTTTTCACTACACGTGTCATTACACATTTCATCTGCAGTACTCAGCATAACATGAGTTAACAAATTCAGCAATTACTCTTAGAAGGACATATTGAGGTTATTTGGAGAGCGAATATATTCCAGCAAGTCTGCTTAATCAATTACCAAAGAAGAATGTTAAAATTATTCAGGAAATTTTAAATATTTTTTTTTGCAAAATGATAAAATGTTGTTATAAAAATAAAAGTTAGCCAAAAGTAAACCCAAAGTTACAAAATAAAACTTTTTTTTTTTTTCTGGTGCAACAAAGGAACCACTTGAGAGATAATCATCAGGAAACCTCTTTCTTTGCACAAGGGAAAGGAAGACTACTAGAGCAGTGTTTTGCAAAGCAGTGAGAAAATACTGTAATGATTCACATTTATGGACATGCTGGGTGAGCACACCTGTGGACAATACATAATTGTTGTATGGTTTTAAAAAGGGGGGAGGTGAAGAATAAAGGGGGACGCTCTGTTTGATAATGGTGTGTTGAAGACGCGTGTTTGAGTATTGGAGCCTGCAGGGTTCACGGGAAAAGGGGGTCTTTTTGTGGTGTTCGTGGCTGGCTAGCACCACCGGCGCCGAAGTACCACTTATTGGCCCAGAGGTAGACAGTAGGTAACATCTAGTTAGAGAGGAAAGGGAATATAGTTGGACACCAGCAGGCTTCACTCTGGAAAACAAGGGATTTATGCTAAAAGGTTTCTAATGAAGTGTGCTGTGTCTATAATATTTTCCACTATTTATTGGTTGCTGTGAAGTTTGAACATGTATTGGGTGAACTTTTAAAATGTGTGCACTCTAGAATGAAATGAAATGACCAGTGTATGTAATCAGGATACTGAATTGTGACAATGCCATAAGGCTGCTATTATTGTTAATAAACGTATATTTTTGTTGAATAAAGTGGCTCGTGAGTGTGCATTGGGTGCTCCTCCCGGACCTTACCGGGTTAGAATTAAAGGTCCCGTTCTTCGTGATCCCATTGTTCAAACTTTAGTTAGTGTGTAATGTTGCTGTTAGAGCATAAATAATACCTGTAAAATTATAAAGCTCAAAGTTCAATGCCAAGCGAGATATTTTATTTAACAGAAGTTCCCTTTCAAAGCCTACAGCGAACGGCTGGCTTGGACTACATCCTGGTACTTCCTTCTTTAATTACGTCAGTAGAGCAGTAGAACAGACTAACCTCCGCCCACAAGAATACGCGAAAAAGGGGGCGTGGTCTTGTTGCTGTCCCACGTGGAGAAGAGGACGGTCGCGTGGAGAAAAGGAAGCGTTGCGTTTGACGGTGTTTGTCGCCATGTCGTCGAGACGCTGTTATTTTCATCCAGGAGTCAAATCACCTTTGTTGGGCTTTCCCAGGGACGCTGTAGAGATCATTGAGTGAATACATCTCCCGTTAAGAGGCGTGACCTTTCCGTGCAAGTTAAGCGCGCTAAGCTGCTGTCGAATCACAACACAGGAACCGGGCCATGTGCGCTAAGCTGCGGTCGAATCACAACACGGGAACCGGGCCATGTGCGCTAAGCTGCGGTCGAATCACAACACGGGAACCGCTGGCACAATCAGAACTCGTTAAGTATTTCTGAAGGAGGGACTTCATAGAACAAGGAAGTCTTCAGGCCGTTTGTAGGAGAGTGAAAATAGCGGTACACAGATAAGTAAATTGTGTGAAAAATACTGTGTTTTTTTACACGCGAAACATGAACACATGTTATATTGCACACTGTAAACACAATCAAAGCTTCAAAAAAACACGAAGAACGGGACCTTGAAAGGTGGTGGCAGCGTAAGTGCAAGTCCACAAGGAAGCTCCCCAGTGCCCCTACTGGCGACTGGATTCACTACAATACAATAAAAGTAACACGTCGTACATTCAAAAACAATGGACTTGTGACAATGTCCAAAAAAATGCCATACTAGTGTCTCTGAGCTGACAAATGCTATGAAAAGAGTGACCCATTTCACACAGAAGATGTAATGAGCAGATGAGTAATGCGGTGAGATGGTGGTCCAGTGGGATAAACCATGGAACTGATATGCAGAAGGTTGCTGGTTCGATCCCAGCGGTCACCACCAGTAAGTCCTTGAGCAAGGCACTTTACTCCATGTTGCTCCAGGGGGATAGTCGCTTTGGATAAAAGCGTCTGCCAAATGCATAAATGTAAATGTAAATGTAATGCACAGCTGTTGTCCAGACAGGGACTAGCCAAAACACAAGAAAGTCATGCTTCTTCTCAGGGAATCTTTAGTCTGGTCTCATGTGACTGATACAGTGAGGATTGCCGTGAAATTCTTGGATGAATGATTGCTGAAGGAGTGGAGTTGCCTTTTATCAATTGTGTCATTAATTCACACACCATCGTACTGTGTTCGAGAGACAAGTTGAGCAACACTCCTCATTAAAGATCAGGGAATTTAAAGGGTAACTAAACCCTAAACCAACTTTTTTTAGTTAATGATCTGCAAGACTGGGGCTTTATTAGTACTGTTCACTGATTTGAGTAAATGTTTTGACATTTGGGTATAAATTGTTTTAATTCTACAATATATGGTGTAAAAACGTCTGAGTGCTGCCCTCTTAAGGTTGAACGGTGGCTACTGCAGTTGAATTTTCCTATTGGACGTTTGCTGACGTTTGACGTTATTGGACATTTACGATGATTGCCATTATGTTGGCTCCTCCAACGGTTCCAGAATCAAGTCACTAAGGGTGCTTCTGAAATCACTGAGGGTTGCTCTAGTGCAGATAGGCTAAGCAACGGCTCCACCATAGCAATGAACAGTGAGAAATTTATGATTATTAATTAACAAGTCATTTACCTACGGAGCTCCTAAAGGGACCTTTGCAAAAAAAAAAAAAAAACAGACTTTCGCGTGCGGGCGAGAAACTTATCGCGTGCGCACGAGAAATGTATCTCACTCGTTGCAGTTTCCGGTGTAGGTAGTTTAGCATTATTATAACTACAAATGTGATTGAGAGTGCGGTTTGGACAACTTAGAAGACATGGAAGACGAATTTGTGGATTTTTTAAGTGCACAAGATATTCCTCAAAGTTTGATCGTAAAACTAAAAGAGGATAAGGTCAATTGTGTTACAGTCATTCTAATTATCCAAGAGGCTTTGTCATGACACGGTAACACTTTACAATAAGGTTGTATTAATTAACATTAGTTAATGCATTAGTTAACATGAACTAATAATGAACTGCCCTTATTAAGCATTTGTTTATCTTTGTTCATGTTAATTTCAACATTTACTAATGCATTATTCAAATCTTGTTAACATTAGTTAATGCACTGTGAACTAACATGAACAAACCATGAACAGCTGGATTTTTATTAACTAATGTTAACAAAGATAAACTAATGCTGAACAGAGGTGTTGTTCATGGTTAGTTCATGTTAACTAATGCATTAACTAATGTTAACTAATACAACCTTATTGTAAAGTGTTACCCATGACACTCATATATAAGCATGCGTTGTTGCAAATGTATTTATAATGTATCTTTCCTTTTAGATTAACCTAAGTGTCATTGCAATTATGACTGAACACGAAATTGCGAAATTTATCGTCAGTTATGGGGATCGTATTGCAGTTAGAGCATTTTGCCGTCAAAGACTCGCGGCATGTGAAAAGTCCACTGTACTACAGAGATTAAGAGACAAGGCACACAAAGATGGCAGAACATCTGGAGACAGCAGTTTACTAAACAAACTTTCAGGTATCGGCAATAAACATGCATCTAAAGCGACCAGACGACTGGAAATTGGGTGGCTTAATTTTCATAAAGGAGAATTTTTACCAAGTTCGGACAAGACACGGAGGAGGAACGCGACATCTAACGGTTAAAAAGAACACTTCGGTTGAGGAATAGATGAAGATGGGGAAGGATTTGTTGTTCCCCAAAGGGATTTCTCCAAAAGGCCCCGCTGAAAGCTACACTTTTGAGATGCGGGATTTCAGTCAGACCACAGTTCCATTAAACATAACAGTGAATGAACTGTATGAACAGAGTAAACTCAAAATGCTACGGCTCTACTTGTGCACTATGGAAACGGACTTGGGGAATTCCCAAGTTGGAGTTAGGTGTAAGGGAAGTGTCAACTGTGTAATTACAAATGTAACTACAGAAATTAATTACAGATGTAATTACATGCAGGTATTTTTAAAATGTTAGTACAATGTAAAAACATGTACGTACACAATAAGTGCATTGTATCAAATGATTAATTAAAATGTTAGTACATAGTAGTTAAGGCCACCTATATAAAGTGGGTCCCATTTTACTTTATGCAATATGTGTGTAAACATGGCCATAAATGCCATTCCCATTTTAGCCAATGCATACACTGTATCTAATTTGCATATGAATGTGTTTTGGGACAATATGTAATGTAAAAAGACATGTAATCATATTTTCATAAGAATGTCTTATATTTCATAGGAATATCAGACATAAAACGGTGTATGTCGTCAGAGAAATTCTCAAAATAATGTCCTCTACAGAGGCAAAACCTCTGGGTCTCAGGAGGATATTTCTGTCTCGTGCAGAGTGGCATTTATATTAAGATGTCACTTCTGAAACTTTGCTGCATGCAATCTCTCTTAGAAAGGATGTGTTAAAAATGACACAACCCGTGTTACATTTTTACACATCCGTGGGTCGGGTGAGCTCCAGGACCACTAGTTTTGTGTAAATAACTCGTTCACTGTGTTAATGAGTTTAACACAGTAAATGTGTCAGAAAACTGAACACAAAGATATGTAAACATGTGTAAAAGTTGTGTAACTACCATATGTGTTATCCTTGGCTACACTAAAAAATCTAAAACCCTAAACAAAATGTTATCATTTGAAAAAAAGAAAAAAAAAAGAATGTCAAGTGTAACCAGGTCTTAAAACCAAGTCTTGGCATAATAATCCCTTTCTTAAAGTTAATCGAGTCTTGAGATAAATGTTATAAGCTAATTAATCAAAGTACATTTTCTATGTATTAAGAGGGAAAAAGGAAAAAAACGTCATCTACAATAAGTGATCAAATGCATAAGAAGATAGAAAAAGAGCGATTTTCCCCTGGAAAAACTGTTCGCACTACAATTCCCATGCTCCCTTTTGTGAGGAGCTGACCAATCACTGAACTCCAAGCTTCAGGTGATCGAGCTCCGCCTTGACTTCCTGTTAGCTATTTCCTGACTGAAAGACCGCATGGCTGTTTCGTTGCCTAGCTGAATTCTGAAAAATTGCCATCCATAGGAGAGCGCGATCGGCAGACGGCTGCCGCTGATCAGACAGCCAATTTAGAGAGACCCACTCATTGACTCAACGGTCAGGTTTTTTGCCAGATTCATTCCAGTGACGCACATGGACCGGAAGTCATGCCAGACCTGGAGTTGAAGCCTTCCGGTTGAATTGGGATTGGACGTTCGTACTCTGAAACCCCGAAGGATTCCCAGCGTATGTTGGGTGGCGAGCCACGGACCCACGAGCATAAGTCTATGCGCAGTCTCACTTTTCCTCCTTCACGGATTGTGTGGTAGGATCCACGAGCACTGGCATACTGATACTGTTACGACACTGATTCAACCAAAGGAAAAAAGGGCCCCAATGAGCAATAAGACTATTTTTGGAACTGGGTTTTTATTTCTTTTGTTTTAAGGGAAACTTATGCCGGCTTTATTATTTTTCTTATTTCTTTATATGCATTCTCTGAACCAAATTGTTACACTGGTTGTTATTGTTCCTTTTTGTTAAACAAAGAATGATCACAATAACACAAATTACTGGTTTCTGTCTTTATTGATGTCAAACCCCTGGCTCTTAAAGATTTAGCATCTTCTGTTAGTGGTCCAGATACTATTGAAGACAACTGATTAACTAATTACCTGTTACTATATCGTGTAGAGGGTTACATCAAGTCCTTGGTTGTTAATTTTATTGTCAAAAAATTATAATTAAATATCAGCAGTAAAATTCAATGCAGAATATAACAATACAATTTTAAGCAGTCAAAAAGGAAATGTCCAACACAAGACAAAACATTTTTTTTACACAATCTCATTAGGTAAAATGACACATTAAGCATTTTAATGTTTTTGAAAGAAGTCTTTCACCAAAGTGCTCAAAGAATTAATTTGGAATAATAAAGCAATATTGTAAAATATTATCACAATTTAAAATAACTGTTCCCTTTCGAAAAGGGAACTCGCACTGCGTCGGAACGATGCTATGGATATAACGCCACAGCGTGACAGGTCTCCGAAATCACTATCGAATCACGTTAATCCTATTGACCGGTGACAGCCCATGATGTCATCAACGTGCGACCCGGAAGTTTATAAGGGCGCCTTGCAAACACACATTCATCTTTTCATCTTCAGGGACTGAGAGTTAAGGTAATACAAATTCATTATTTGATGCACACGAGCTGTGTGTTTACTGCCTGGGATCAAGAGCATGCACAGTCAGTTCATATGGAGTAGTTTGTGTGTAAATGTGAGCGTTTTTCAATCTGAGATCGCTCCACTCTCGTCTGGCTCTCTTTTTGAGGGAAGAGGGTTTGGCATCTGGGACTGGTGATGCAGTCCCGCTCATGCCGAGGCTGAGCACTGACGTGCATCAGGGTTTTCTCAGATGGAGCTCGCCGATCGTCGCGAGGGGGTGTACTCCTCTCGGACGATCTGGCGGCTGACGAGACTTATCAGCAAGTGCTCTTAGGGATGGCTAATGAGAGTGGTAAATAAATCCTGAATCTTCTCAGCCACCCTGACCGTGCATGCTGAGCTGATGAATGTTATGGAACGCGCTGCAGGCAGGCTATGAGAGGTTTCGCGAGCCTGCATTAACTTAGCACTGAATAAAAACTCTGCCGTTTAGAGCGGTGAGATTCTGATCGCGTTCAAGAGATTAACAACTTTATATCTGTGATTGGCGCATTACTCACCGCTACAAATAGATGCATTTGACGTTCTCCAGAGCTCAGACACAAATTTGCAAATCTGCCAAATCTGTTTCGCCAATATTATTACAGAATCAACTGAGGGTGCTTTTGCTTGCATTTGAGGGTGCTTAGCACCCTCTAGCACCCCCGTATAACAGGGCCCATTTTGTTGTATTTTCACACTGCTTTGTAAAACACTGTTCTGGTAGTCTTCCTTTCCCTTCTTGTGCAAAGAAAGAGGTTTCCTGAAGATTCTCTCTGAAGTGGTTATTTTGCTGCACCAGAAAGAAAAAAAAAAGTTTTATTTTGGTACTTTGGGATTACTTGTAACTGGGTTTGCTTTTGGCTAACTTTTACTTTTATAACAACATTTTATCAATTTGCTAAGAAAATCTTAAATTTCATTAATCATTTTGACATTCTTCTTTCCTCCCCTTTTGATAAACTATAAAAGGGGCACTGAAACACGCACATTATTTCATTCTCCTCCTGATCAGAGATGGATCTGCAAATCTCAGTTTTTCTTCTCTTCATTCTTTTCACTGCAGGTACAAGACAAGTAGTGTTTGTGATGTTTTCTCTTTTTTCATTGGGTCATTGTATCTCTCTGTTTTATAACTAAATGACACTCTCTCAGCTGTTATGAGTGTTATATATGCAATATATAACTGTTTTCAGTGGAGTATAAAGACCTTACATAATATACCGTTATGTTTTTATTACCTTAGAATGAGCAATTTCTATCTCCATACACCGTGGGTCACCTTACAGTGAAGTCATGCAACTGCTTACAACTGTCATGTTTCTACAATAGCCCTAAATGGACAAACTGATCAACAGCGCGCTAGTCACTCTCTGCTCTCTCCGACAACGACATTTTTGTCCTGTGTTGGCCACCGTAGCTTCTCTATAGCCACGTTTCCACCGCAGGAACTTTCCCCAGGAACTAGGAACTTTGGGGTGGTACTCTGTTACCCCTTTTCCACCAAGGCAGTGCTAGAGCTAGTTCAGAGCCAGAGCTAGTCCCAGTTCATGGTTGGTTCAACTGAGGAGCCTTCTAAGAACCGTTTGCTTTTCCACATGCTGAGAGCCACAACAGAGCCAGGCCTTACGTCACTGTAAACGTATCTGTGGCGGGCAGCGAGGCGGAGGGACCGTGAGAACGGGACGAGGCGGCGCTCATCAGTGGTGATGAGCGCCAGCTGCACGCCGCAGCAATCTCGGGTCTCACGGAGGAGCGAGGGAGTATAAAGGAGGAGCGACGACAGTGAGGGACGAGAGAGGACCAGGCCTGGATTTTATGTTGAGTTTTATTTACGTTTTGTTATGTGTTCGCTGCAGTCGTCCGTGAGGGGCTGCAGATTTTTATTTTCATTTTATGTTCAGTTGTGTTTGTATGTAGGCGGCAGTCGACCGTGAGGGGCTGCCGCCGCTATTTTATTTTGTGTTTGTTATTTCATTAAAAGTTCTGTTGAATGTCCGCCGGTTCCCGCCTCCTTCTTCCCGTACGATCAAACTTTACTACAGTATCATCTTTCTCAGCAACGCTAGCGAGGCAGCGGCAGTGTTGCCAAGTCCGCGGTTTTCCCCCGGAATTGGGCTACTTCATCACTGTTGCCGCGGGCTGTTTTTTATGTCCGCGGGTTGAAGCGAGGGAAAGCCCCGATCCACGTATGATATAAAAAAAACGCATGAGTGAATCAAAAGCATAAGGAGTCATAAGGAGTCTCACTGGACTCGTTATCATACGGCGATCGGTCTCTGCACAGCACCGCTGCCAACAAGCCTTCCATCAACAATGCAAACGTTGCGTTACTTTTGATTCACATGGCTTTACGATCCTACATCGGCATCAAAACACAACGAAAACACAGCGAATCCAACGCATTCATGCAGTTCGCCGTAATTTGTATAGACGGAGATTACAAACCAGCAGCAGCTGTTAGTTCCATTAGCTGACATTTCAACAATGGCGGATCTCAAGTCTGTGTTGGTCTTGTTGACCCCACCCCCAGCGCCTGACGTAATCGGTTCTTACTTCTAGCCTTGTTTTGGTGCTACTTAAGAACCACTTTTCCTGGCTCGGAGCTGGGGCTTTGGGTGTAGAAACACAAAGAACCAATTTGAAACTAGGCTCTTGCTCCGATCTAGCTCTAGCACTGCCTTGGTGGAAAAGGGGTATCTGTGTTTCGACCGCAGGAACCAGGGTCTAAATGAAGTTCTGGGTAAATATTTCCCCCTCCAAACGGCCCTGCTCGTGAGGTAGTACTTTTTAAAAGTTCGGGAACTTTCGGGGGTGGGACTTGGGCGCTGAACATGCTGATTGGTTGAGCTCACGCAGCATTTTATTTCAACCGGACTTAGTCGAACTTAGATTTACCCCCCCAAAAAGCGCAAATTAGATTTAGGACAGCAAGCTGGAAATATGTGAATGAAGCTGATGGCAGTATTTGCTATGAAGATTCAGATTAGTTATGAAAGGCCCCCCAAAAAGAGTAAGAAAAAAGAGCGACGAAGACACGAGGCGATAGACAGTAGTAACCGGACTCTGGGGGAAGTTTGAATGGGGCACTTTGAAGCTGGTTGTCGGAAGCTCCTTGACTATACGGGAATTTCGGCTTTACTTTGGCACACGAATCGCTGTTGCAATTTATCAACAGACTCTCTACTGCGGCAGGGATGCTCAGGAGTTATTCCTGCATGAGCTGAATTTTGGAGCTGGGGATATGTACTGCTGCGGCAGTGTAGGAAGCAAGTTAAGTTTGATGTATCTCGCTGCTGCGTTTATCGACCTGGGTCGTGAGAGAGAAATTTGATCTGCATTTATCGACCTGGATCGTGAGAGACTCTCATAGTTGCTCCTGCGGGAGCGCCCTTTGGACTGAAGGGAGAAACGTGGTAAAGATGGAGTATGTCCCGCCATAGCGTTAATAACGGAATAACGGGGGGCTTTTAATGTCATGAGTGAGGAAGAAGGTCCTTGTCCCTGGAGAAGCGGGCCGAATGGTTTCCGAAGCAAAAACCCCTCCCTCTGCCACAGAAAGAGAGAGCCTATGATATGAATTCAACGCAGTGCTTCCCTCTCTCTAAGGCGAGGGCCTGAATCGCTTGAGAACACGTAGGTGTGCAACTGCCAAAGGACAAATTTCGGGTTCCTCCAGTCCACTGTTCGGATGGGAGGGCCTTCACTACGATCCGAATGTGAGAGCCTCCATGACAGAGAACATGAAGGATCACACTGAGATTCGAAAAGGGAGAGCCCCCTCTGTGCCTGAACAAAAAAGGCTCACACTGCGATTTACATTTACATTTATGCATTTGGCAGATGCTTTTATCCAAAGCGACTTACAGGGACCTTATTACAGGGACAATCCCCCTGGAGCAACATGGAGTAAAGTGCCTTGCTCAAGGACACACTGGTGGTGACCGCTGGGATCGAACCAGCAACCTTCTGCATATCAGTTCCAGGGTTTAACCCACTGGACCACCATCTCACATTGATTTGTCAAATCATCATCACATGATTTGAACGGGAGGACACACACTGCGATTCAAATAGGAGAGCACATGCCAGGCGTGGTAGCTCACACTCATTTGAACGGGAGGGCCCTCACTGCATCCAGATATATAAAAGCCCTGCGGGGAGCGAGGTTCTCGCTAAGCAGCGAGATTTATGAGGATGTGAGAAGTTGGTGGGCTTGTCTGATGTGAAAGAGGTTTGATCTCACAAAGGACTCAAAAGTGTGCACCGACCTAGCATATTTATCTAGTTTTCTGATAAACCTTTCTGTGCAGCTGTAGTAGCTGCTCCTATGCGGAACAAGTGGGAGGAAATGGGAATTTAATGAGAATTCTTGATTTGGCAAGAACAGTTTTTAGTTGTTTCTGAAACCAATATCTGGAAACTGGGTAGTTATTCTAATCAACAAATAAAGGGTCAGGCAGATAATTGATTTGTGAATGCCTATGAGATAGGAATGCGTTAAGGTAGGGCTGAATGGGTGTTGGCAGATTGAAAATGAAGACTGAATGGCCATGTTTCAATTGGTCGGTTTGATGTTGAATCGAATTGTGTCATAGTTTAAAATTTGGATGAGAGACGGTTGGATGGGTAGCTGGGTTGAAAGTAGATTTGGTTGTAAATTCTGAAACTCGAAGGAAGCCAAAAAAAGGCTAAATTGAACATAGCGTCCAGGGTTCTGGTTGTGTTCTGAGAGTTTCAGAGAGTTCGGCGCGGATGGTAGAGCAGTGTTTCCCAACCTTTTTTCAGAATGGCACCCTTTGAAAACGTTCTCCATTTTATGGCATCCCCTCGCATACGTTACGCTAGGGGTGTAACGTATGCGATACAGATTGGAACGGTACAGATTGCTCACGGTTCGGTTTGTATCACAGTTTTAGGTTCATGGTTTCGGTACGGTTCAGTATTTACTATGTTCAGGGAAAAAAGGAGTACTGTCAAATAAAAATAAAGAAAATACAAATAACAATAATTTAAATACAAGCAGCAGCACAAATAAATACTATAGAGCAAAGATACTAATAAAATAATAATTAATGATGTTCAGGTTTTTCAGGTACGTCTAACATTAGTTTTCAGGTACAGAAATTGATCAAATGTAAAATAACATTGCATATTTGACTGTATAAATTAAAGATTAATCCTATTAAACTTACAAAAGCTATTCAATCAAGAGCAGTGAGTGATGTCCTTGTCTTTTGTTGTTTGACAATAAACAGACAGCAGTAAAGGCTACTGCCCCTTTAAAACCTAATGCTCGGATATGAGTCGTCTTTCTTGACTGTATAAAGTTTACTTAAGGCATATACAGACTATGCCTGCTAGAATACTCATAAAGATGGACATGTTGACTTACTTTTTGTCTGTTCAAGAGCAAGACTTGAAAGAGAACTCAATATTTGCACGCTGTGTAAATTTGTTTATCAACAACATCACAGCTACCTATATGACCTTATTGTTGTTCTTTGTTGTGATCTTGCTGAGTCTTGTTCAATCCAGTCATATTGTGTTTCCCTTCCAGTCCTACCCTGTAACCTGAGACTTCCCTGTGTGCTGCTTCCCTTTGTCTGGCAGTCGGATCGTTTCGGCATCCTGGAGCTTAAAGCAGTGTTTCCCAAACCTGTTCCTAGAGGAACACCAACAGTGCACATTTTCGATATATAGGTCAGATAAGAGAGACATCCAAAATGTGCACTGGGATGCCTCCAGGAACAGGGTTGGGAAACACTGGCATCAGATCTCTGGGTCCTTGTGCTCTTGTCTGGTCTTCATCATAACCATCTGCCTGATGCAGCTCTAAAAATGTATGCTTATTTTTATATTTAAGCATTTGACAGACGCTTTTATCCAAAGCGACTTACAGTGCCCTTATTACAGGGACAATCCCCCTGGAGCAACATGGAGTAAAGTGCCTTGCTCAAGGACACACTGGTGGTGACCGCTGGGATCGAACCAGCAACCTTCTGTGTATCAGTTCCATGGTTTAACCCACTGGACCACCATCTGTTTAGGCGGTTATTTTCAATATGTCTGTACTGAAGTATTTCTAAAAATATTTTGATATATCAAAAATGTAAGAGCGACTGCGTTCACATTGCAGGGCTTAATGCTCAATTCCGATTTTTTGAAAAAATGCGATTTTTTTTGCAAGGCCGTTCACATTTCCAATTAAATGCGACCTTTTGTGATCTCCTGTGTGAACGTGAAATGACCCAGAAGTGACCCGCATGCGCAGAAGAGTACTCATCGGTCAACGACGTCACTTGTTGTTTACGGAAGTAGCCAAATATGGGTGTCAGCATTGGAGTTCGTTTAGCTTTATTAAAGTTATTTTCACAACGGAGCCAGCACCATTACAACCTTCTCATGTTAATTCCCTTCCACTGACTGGTCTCAGCATCGTCCGCCATAGTTGTTTATTTTTTTTAATTTCCCGCCTTCTTCAACGTACAATGATGACGTTTGTCGTGTATCAACGACGTGCGGGTCGGATACATGTGACCTGGCAGTTCAGACTGAAGACGCATTTCAAAAGATCGGATATGTATCGGATTTGGACCACATACCCAAGTGGCCTGGGTCGCATTTGAAAAGATCGGATCTGTGTCGTTCAGACTGTCATGAAAAGATCAGATACAGGTCGCATAAGGGCAAAAAAATCGGAATTGGGTCGTTTCAGCCTGCAGTGTGAACGCAGCCATACAGTATATGTATAGGCTCCAGCATGAAAATTATGAAACTGCTTCTGATGTGTTCTAGGGAGGCTCAGTTTCTGTCTTTCACAGGTTCTCACATATCCCACAGTGTGTATCACATAATTGCACGTAATGTTGCAACAATAAAGTATATTTAAGTGAAACAATCATAGAACTAGTCTTGACTAGTTTCTTAATAACTTTACATACTCACAACAGAATGTAGGTCATACATAAATCTATAAACTTTGTGTGATTGTCTTTCTTCTGCACAACACAATAATATATTTTAAAGAATGTTTGGGTCCAAATAACATTAAACCTGGCTTTCCTTTTTTACACACACACACTTTTTAAAATATCTACTTTTGTATTCGATAGAAGAAAGTCAGTCATACAGGCTTTGAATGACTTGAGGGTGAGTAAGATAATCTTCGTTTTTTTGGCCAACTATCACTTTAAGAAAGTTGGTTTAAGTAATAGAACACATTGTAATTTCCATATTAAACTGTAATTCATTGTTAACTGGCAAGTAAATGATGTAAGTTGGATTTAATGTTTACATTTTTTTTTCATTTTCTCATGAAGATCCTCCTCTTTTGATGAGCTATAAAATGAGGGATGAAACAGTTACGTTATTTCATTCTCCTCCTGATCAAAGATGGATCTGCAAGTCTCTGTTTTTCTTCTCTTCATTCTCTTCACTGCAGGTACAAAGACAAATAGTGTTTGTGATGTTATTGAGTACAAATACAGATCATTAGATGTTCTCTCTCTCACTGTCTCTGTTTTATTACTAAAGGACACTCTCTTGATTGTTATGAGTGCACAAGTTCGACTGGTTCTTGTGTGAATCAAACGGTAAAAACATGTCCCAGTGGATTTTCTCAGTGCGCAAGTTCAACAATAGTGACACAAGTTGGTAAGTCCAATATGTTTGAAATTTACAGTTATGTTTGACTGATGGAGATGCTGCTATTGTTTACTTGTTTTCTGGCAGAATTTACAGTTTCAAACACAAAATATTCTACATAGATTTCTGGCATTTAAGTTGTTTTTAAATGATAATAAAAAAAAAAAAAATCAATTTAAAAATGCAAAATTTTGACAGTTTAACTGGTCTTTCCTGTATCATATTTTTAGGTGGCATTACTTTTACAGAGAAGACTAAATCTTGTGTTGCTCTCTGTCAAAGTGGGTCCATAAATGTCAACAATTTAAAGACGTCTACTTCCTGCTGTGACACGAGCCTGTGTAACGCCAATGTTCCAGGTATTGTAGGCTACTTCAATGATCATGTGCAAATAACTTGTAACTGTGGCTGCCCCAAATTAGGATTGAAGAATGAATAAAGGTAAATTTAATTAAATTATTCAGGTGCCAGACAAGTCAAAACTTGTCAAGTTAAAGGACAGAATCAATTTTTTCCGTTGAATCAGTTTTCCAGTAAATAGCTCATAGACCACCGATACACAACATGAATGCCATCCAATACCCACAATAACACAGAATATGGATTTAAATGACACATTCACAGATTAAGGGTTTCAGATGAAAAAAAAAAATGCTATTTAAAAAACATCAGGAAAACAGTTACAAAATGTTAACTTTTTTGTATGGGATTAAAAGATGATGGACTCAAGGCTGATACCTGTTGCAGGCGAAACAGGCCGGAGTTACGTTGCACCCGGTGAGCCGTGCAGAGCTCAATTCCTCTGTCACGTTGCAATCGCACCTGGTCAGCGCACACAAAGAATCCAGTAACAAATAGCCGCGACTGGCCTTTAGGTAGCGTGTGTCGTACTTGCACGTTTTGCACTTCTTCCTTTTCCCTCTCTCTCTCTTATATCATTTTATTACATATTTTGTACAGAAAATAAAATGTTGTCCTTCTGTAGATCCCCTCCCAAATGGAAAGACATGCTACACTTGTGATGATCAGAGTTGCTCAAATATATTGAGCTGTTTAGGGACTGAAGACCGCTGCATGACAGCAACAGGTGAGAATCTGGAAAGAAGATTAAAGTCATGATCTTTTAAACTCTCTAAGGTTTGAACATTCAATACAGATCACACATATCAATGTCCAGCTTAAACTGAATCAACTTTTGTTCTCTTTCTTTTCATCAGAGACTTCTGGAAACCAGTCAACAGCTATAAAAGGCTGTCTCTCTAAATCAGTTTGTGATGTTGCTGAGGGCGCATCATGCTGTGAGGGGAACCTGTGTAACGGTGCTCAGAGCGTCCCCCAGAGCTTCCTGTTCCTCTGCTGTTCTCTGCTCTCCTACTTCCTGCTGCACTGAATCCAGCAGCTTTCAGATTCTACAATCAGACACTGTACTGAATATATCATTTGTACACTCTAAAAAATAAAACATTGGGTCAACAAAACAAAAAAAATATGTTAACGTTTTCCACTAGAATTTTTACATCAAGCCAACTGGCAAAATTACATTAAGCCAACTGGTAGAATTACATTAAGCCAAAGCAATATTTTGAGTATGGTGAATATGCATTTCTAAGTAACATGAACTTAATATTTGTCAACATGAATGCAACTATTTAAGTTGCTCCAACATAATGTTTTAATTAAGGTGGAGAAGCTTTTTGGCCACAATAAAACAAACAAAAAAAATATGTTAAAGCAGCACTAGGTAACTTTTCAACCTTCATAATATATTTTCAAGACTCTTGTGATGATACATCGACTTACAATAGGTTGAATGACACGTCTGCCATAGCCTGACGGGGTCTGTATAGTTTTTAATCGTACTTTTAAACTTCGGGTTTCGGGTAGTAACCCGAGAAAAAAAAGAACTACAAAATGCGACTGCTTTACGGCATATACGTCACTTCCACCATCACCCCCACTTCCTTAAATTCGGACGTGCGAGCCCACTCATCGTAGCGTCATTGGGCCATTGAGAAAATGTTTCAGGCCCTGACGTGGTGCGCTCAGAGGTGCAGCGGCGAGAAGCGCCCAAAGAGTCGTTCACGTTTTAATGATGCACAGATATCATTAAAACCTTTTCATTTTTGGAGTCAGATGAAACGAGCTATTGCATGTGAGAAAATACATTGCATTTCATCTTGTTGTGTTGCGTTAAAGGAAAGACATAGCGCGCAGACACCTTCTCCCTGCCATTGGATGCCGAGAGTTGGGCCAGTGGGCGGGCTTACATTACACTCTAAAAAAAAAAGGGCACCATTTTTAGTGCTATATAGCACCAATTTTGGTGCTTCAGTGGTTCTTCAGCGGTACTTCAGAGGTGCTATATAGCTCCTTAGTCAAAGAACCGGTGAAGAACCTCTGAAGAACCGCTGAAGAACCACTGAAGCACCAAAATTGGTGCTATATAGCACTAAAAACGTTTCCCCTATGATTACGAGCCAAGAACCATTTTTGGTGCCATATAGAACCTTTTTTTTTTTTAGAGTGTAGTTAATGAACTAATAATGAACTGCTCTTATAAGCATTTATTTATCTTTGTTAATGTTAATTTCAACATTTACTAATGCATTATTCAAATCTTGTTAACATTAGTTAATGCACTGTGAACTAACATGAATAAACCATGAACAGCTGTATTTTTATGAACTAACATTAACAAAGATTAACTAATGCTGAACAGAGGTGTTGTTCATGGTTAGTTCATGTTAACTAATACATTAACTAATGTTAACTAATACAACCTTATTTTAAAGTGTTACCCGAGAGGTGTGTGAAAGCTCTCCAAGTAGTCTGAAATTCAGGGTTTTCGCTTCTTATCAATCAGATCGAAAGTAACTAGTAACTAACTACTTGAGTAGTTTTCTCATCGAATACTTTTTTACTCTTACTCAAGTAAATATTATGATTGTTACTTTTACTTTTACTTGAGTAAATATTTCCCTAAGTACTTGTACTTTTACTTGAGTGCAGATTTTGGCTACTCTACCCACCTCTGGTCCCAATCTATCTAGTGTAAAAAGTACACCATTTGTAGTGTTGAATTTACAGTGTTAATATCAGTCCTTCCAGAAAAATGCGGCTTTTTTTTGTGATTGTTGCGGGCAAAAATCCTTGATTATGCGGCACGTTTTCTTAAAAAATGCGATGGAAAATGCGGGACCTTAATAATGGATCAAATTTACAAAACATTGAGTCAAACATGTTCTGTAGCTTTACAAAAGGAATATGCAACAACTTCTGAAAAAATGAATAAATAACTTCCTGTTTTACAGAGGTAGCTATACAAAACAGACATTTGAGTGCTTCCAATGCACAAAGTGCAATCTCTTATAGGGTTAGTTCACCCAAAAATGAAAATTCTGTCATTAATGACTTCCCCTCATGTCGCTGGACACCCGTAAGACCTCCGTTCATCTTTGGAACACAAATGAAGATATTTAAGTTGAAATCCAATGGCTCAGAAAGGCCTCCATTGGCACAATGCACTGTGCACTCTCAAGACCCATAAAAGGTACTAAAGACATCGTTACAAAGTCCATCTCACTACAGTGCAGGTTCTACAATAACTTTATGAAGCGACCAGAATAGTTTTTGTGCTAAAACCTAAATAACGCATTATATAGTGATGACCGATTTAAAAACAAACAGCATCATGAAGCTTTAAAAGCGTTATGAATCAGAGAGTCGATTCAAGATTCGGATCGCGTGTCAAACTGCTGAAATACGTGACTTTGGCGATCCAAACCGCTGAATCGACTCGCTGATTCATAACCAGGGTTCTAAATTAACACCCGCCAACCTGCCAAATGCGGGTTAAATTTCATTTTGGCGGGTGTTAATAAAAACTTACTAGCCAGTTTGGCCGTTGATGCATGAGGCATTACGCATGATACAACATGATACAACTGTTCTCGGTCATTTATCCCCCTGGCAGCACTTCGTTTCCCATGTAGCTACACTGTGCCGTAATGCTAGACTCATACAAATTTCAACCCATTTGTGACAACCCACAACCCATTTGCGCTGTTGATCTCTGCGCAGGACGCGGGAAGTTGAATCAAGCATCACTGGTAGAAAGGGAGGAGACTGTCATCCAGAGTTTTTTCTGTCATCCTCTGGCTAGCGTTACATTCTATAAATCACGCTTTTATTCATGCAAATGCTTTTAAACCATTGAAGATCTGCCTGTGACACACACACAACGCACAGAAAGTTTGCGCCAGATTCGAGTTCTCTTTCGCGCTCGAACAAACAATAACACACACAATTATGCCCAAAATGCCAGTTTTGTTGAGTATCCTCATAAGAGCACCCTTAAAAGAGTTAAATAACGTCTTAAAATAACAGATAATAAATGAGACACATAAAAGACCCGCTTCATGTGCGACAGCAAAAGATCTTAAAGTGACAGTAAGTAAGTAACCACTTACAATGACAATGTAAAGAACCAAAGCAATTACTCAGTAAATACGCACTGCTCTTGACTAAATAACTTTTATAGCTTTAACACGGATTACTATATATCATTTATAATTTATGCTGTGGAAACTAACTTTTCAATTTCTGTAGGCTATATTTCCTAGGTTGGAAGGGCACAGGTAGCCTTCATATGAAATGTATTATGGGTTTATGTGAGGATTGTTGTTAAAATCACTTGAAATTAAAAGTTGTTGTATTTTTTTAAGCATTTTAGTGTTATTTCATAGAGACATCAGTGATACTGGCCTTCATAAATTCATAAAAGAAGCCATTCAACAAAAATTGTATGCATTTTACTTTATATGTGTTTTCATGCCAACAATGTTAATAAAATGATCAAATCCATTCAGTGGCACTCATAATTTCTCTTATTTTCACCGGGAAAAAAATGGCTAGTGGAAATTCTGATTGGCTGGTAACTTTAGAAAGTTAACAGCCACAATGGCTGGTGATCAAAAAAGTTAATTTAGAACCCTGAGTGTTACCCTCGTCGGTGCTGATGGGTGCACACCTTCTGAAGGTTTGCCCTCGCTGTTGCGGCGCTCCGGTTATCAGAGATGAGTGCATGTTGTGTGTATGGCACTGAGCGCCGCCGGTGGATTGCTGCTTGACTTCCTGGTAGGTTCATTCCCCGCTCTGGGGTTTTATTCATTTTATTAGTATGTATGTAGTTATTGTAGTTTATTTCTGTATTCCAGCTCGTCTTTGTGAATTCGTTTTATCATGGCTGCCGGACAAATGACGTGATATTTGCATGCTTGGTGAATTAACTCGCCTGTTTAAGGGCGTTTGAAGACTGCTGCCTGGCTTAGGACATTTATTGCTTTTGTCTTGTTCTTCTTTGCTTTGTCTTGTTCTTATTTGCTTTGTCTTGTTCTTATTTGCTCTGTCTTGTTCTGTTTCTTGTTTTGTTTCTTATTACTTAAATGTTTTGTTTGCTCAGCATGCCCATGTGCGTTTGTTCACAGTGTAGCTCATGCTTGAGCGTTATGTTGATCTTTTGTTAAGTTTATTTAGGTTGCACTAAATAATTTCTTTTGTTTAATTGTAATTGTTTGGATTTGTAATACTGAAATTTTGTTTACGTTTTCTGGCTGCTTCCTTTATTCTTATTTTGTGGCCATTTCCACCCTTCTGTGTTTTATTTGACCTCTGTAACCCTCTTGGTCGTGTCACTGCACAGGTAATAGTGTGGTGAATTGTACCTGGCCTGTAGCAGTGCGTCATATACCATCACTGAAACAAACGATTGCAGGTTTGAGTGGTTTATGGTCATTTGTTTGTTACGTTTGATTAATTTTGTCTTTTGTATATTTTCTTTAAAGGGGTTACCCACTTTTTTTATGAATATTTAGAAATTCATTTTGTTTGGTAATTTGTGTTTCTTGTGTTCCAGGGGTCGTGGGTCCGGAGCAGGAGGGCTAGTTGCTCTTTTGGTGGTGGGTCTTTGAGACACAGAGCATGGTTTACACCTTATAGTGATTGACCCTTCATTGAAGTGAGTGTGCGTGTGCAGTGTAGTGCACGTGTGGGTGCTCCTTGACCATCATCAAATTTAGCGATGTGTAGCACTAGCTCACCCTGCTTCTGGTAACCGCGAGCCCTGTGAGTTAAATGTCATTGTCATTTCTTGCTGTGTGTCTGTGCCAGCCGTGATTTGCCTCTTTGATGTGCAAGATATAATGATCCTACTCTAACCTTTTATACTAGCTTAATAAAGAACTTTTGTATTTTTTACTCCACGTCTCAAGAGTCTCTGTCCACGGGGATATCGATCCCTGGTTTAGTGACCAGGGTGGCGTAGTCAGCTCACTTCTCTCTCACCCACTCTCTCTCCTCTTCGCACATCGCCACAAAAGCACACACTTTTTATGACTAAAATAGCAGTAAAATGTAAAACAATTAAAAAAGATAAAAGGAATTTGCAAAAATTAAAACGGAAAAAATGGAATTTGGGAAAAAAATACCCTACCATAGGAGACTCCTTGGTGGCCCTGAGACAAATCTGTACGAAGCTGCTTTCTCTCACAATGAACACATTCCGGATGTGCTTTTATGCTGGTCGTGACGTCACCCACCCGACGTTATGTCTCGCCATTGGACTAGTTCACACACATGCTTCATACGCAATCACACAGAAGCGTAAAAATCTTCTACCTATGATCAAGATCATGCAACATCCCAAAATATTTCAAATGAACTAATGATTTCAAAGAAAATGTAACATTTATTTAGGTTACCAATTTTAATCACTTAATATTTTAGGTCATTGCAACACGACAGTATTAATGTACAAATAAAATGGAAAATAATCAAAAGTTGTCATCACCACCATGCCATATGAGCTGCAAGGTTAACACTGTAAATATGTACACAAATAATCTATTTCATTTTTTCCTCTTACTGAGCACTGACCTGTATTTTGGTGGGTGTTTCCTAAATTATGTTTTATTAACAAAATTCAGGATGAGCAGGTTTAAATGATCTATCCAACTCGTCATTAGCAATTACCACTTCTATCCTATCAGCTTCTAGCCTATCGAACCGTAACGTTTAAAAAGCTACATGACTGATATAATTATAATATTGCACTAAATGGATAGCAGGCATGAACATGACTCACCCACCCTCACCCAAAGTCTTTATTTTGATACACATTTATTGTGACTTTTTACTCTTACTCAAGTAACTATTAAGATTAATTTGGAGTAAATATTTCTACAAGTACTAGTACTTTTACTTGAGTACAGTTTTTGGATACTCTACCCAGCTCTGTTGATGACAGGAGACCGACCGCATGTGGCTGAACTGAACTGGCTTGTACTCGTGTCTGCCTTACAAAAAGATGGTGACGCAATAGAGCCTCACAGCGTTCACTCCATTACATTACAACATGTATACATCATACATGACACTGTCATTATCCCAAGGCCCATCCCTTATTCTATCTAGGCTATAAAAAGGGCACCGAAACACACTATTTCATTCTCCTCCTAATCGAAGATGAATCTGCAACTCTCAGTTATTCTTCTGTTCATTCTATTCACTGGAGGTACAAAGACAAATTGTTAGATTTTTTTTTTAAATTGCATACGGATCATTGATGACTCTCTCTCACTGTCTCTCTGTTTTGTTACTAAAGGACACTCTCTCAGCTGTTATGATTGCACGAGTCTAGCAGGTTCTTGTGCAGGAGAACAGGTACGAACATGCCCTGAACTTTCCACGTGCTTCAGTTCAACAGTAGTAGCACTCATTGGTAAGCCCAGCAGTGGGGATATATATGGATATTTAAATGTGTATCATTTTCTATACAGATTTCTGCTACTTAATTCCTTTTCACGCAGATTGTTATGTAAGTAATATAATTTGCAATGGAAATTTAAAAGCATTTTTACTAGAGATCTTATACTTTCAGCCCGAAGGGGTCATTTTATATGGCAATTATTGTCTTTTCTCTTGACTTCTGTTTTTGCAGCTGTGATTAGAAAGACAAACACTTTCTGTTGTAAATAAATTCACAGTGTGCAGTCATCATTGCAGTCTCATTTGTTTTTTTAGAAGGCAATACCACTAAAGTGAAGATTAAAGGTTGTGTTCCATCAAACGCCTGTCTGTCCTCAAGCTTCAGCAGTGCAGATGTCTCTTCTTTCTGCTGTAACACAGACTTTTGTAATGCCAAAGATGCAGGTATTGTACTTTACTGACCATATGCAAATGACCTTCTGTTTTAAAGTCAACACTCGTTTTACCTCCATAGGACATTAAATCAAGTAAACAAATGTAGGAATTGATTTAATGGAGTGGTTTAAGTAGTGTTGTTTCATTAGATGTCTTATTTTGTACAGAGCTTAGTGGTGATTCCAGTCCAGACATCTTCAATATCTCCAAAGTCCTCAATGACCCCAGAATCTCCAATGTCCGCAATATCTCCAATGGCCCCAATCCCTCCAATCCCCCTGTCCCCAACCCCCCCATCCCCAATGGAAAGAGATGTTACTATTGCATTGAGCAGAACTGCTTAAACATAATGGACTGTTCAGGGAGTCAAGATCGCTGCCTTAAAGGAACAGGTGAGAATCTGGAAAAATAAGATTAAACTTTTTATCTCTTCATCATTGGTGGGACATATTTTTACAGTTCACATACCAATGGTCAGATTAGACTGTGGTTTTTATGTTACTTTCATTCATGACTAAACTTTGGTTTTCTTTCTTTTTTAAGTGACTATTCCAGGTAATACATTTGCTGTAAATGGCTGTGCCACTAAAGAGGTTTGTGATAGCGTTGCAAGCTTCACATGCTGTGAGAAGAACCTGTGTAACGGTGCTCAGAGCGTCTCCCAGAGCTTCCTGTTCCTCTGCGGTTCTCTGCTCTCCTACTTCCTGCTGCACTGAATCCAGCAGCTCTTCAGATTCTACAATGAGACACACTGCACTTAATATATTCACTGTACCATCTTTAGTGTTCTGATGTGATAAAGCGAAAAGTATACTAGACATTTTATATATGCATCACCTTGTTTCAGTGTTCATATTTAAAGTTTCATGCTTTAAAAAGTTCAAAAGAAAGTGCAATATTTTTTTCTTTCTTCTTCTTTACAAATAAAAGTAATAAATTATCATAATGTCCATTATCATTATCATTGTCATTATCAGTACTGGGTACACTGAAAAACTAGGTCAAATTACTTTTGATATAATCTGTTTTGCTTGTTTTATATACGATGAAAGTCCCTTTTCACCTTGATGTAGCAGTACATTACCATTGATTAATTGAATTGAATTACATTTAGTTTATTCAAATTAAATCTGTTTAATTGGGTAGATCTGTCTCAACGATTGACTTAGCTCATGATGCTTTTGAGAAATACAGCCCTGGGCAGTGGATCTGTAGTTCCCAGCATGCTTTGAAAGGGACTGCATTAGGAGAGTACATTTTGGGATTAAGTGTCATTTTGTGCTTTTCAGTAAAGGGAAGGATGTTGGTAGTTTATGTTTAATATTCAGTTGTGTTGAAAAATATGTTGGGTCAATGTAACTTAATTAAGTTAAAACAGCATTCCGTTGTTTTATGTTACAAAAAACTAATAACAAGTAAGTTACAACAACAAAATTAGAATTGATAGATGATAGATAGATAGATAGATAGATAGATAGATAGATAGATAGATAGATAGATAGATAGATAGATAGATAGATAGATAGATAGATAGATAGATAGATGATAGATAGATAGATAGATAGATAGATAGATAGATAGATAGATAGATAGATAGATAGATAGATAGATAGATAGATAGATAGATAGATAGATAGATAGATAGATAGATAGATACAACTTTATTGTCATTGCATAGTACAGGTACACAGCAACGAAATGCAGTTTGGCATCTACCAGAAGTGCAAAATGTAGCCTAAATATATAGCATATTTACAGCAAGATAAAAATATAAACATATGTAAAGTAAATAAAAAATTAAATATGTAATATGTACATGTATAGTACAGAGGTTATATACAGTGTTTTTTTGTTTTGTTTTGTAGTGATTAGCGGTGTAGTGTAGAGTTCAGTAGTGTGATGGTGGATGGAAAAAAGCTGTCCCTGAACCTGCTGGTTCTGGTGCGCAAGTTCCTGTATCTCCTTCGTGATGGAAGGAGGTTAAACAGTTTGTGACTGGGATGTGCAGAGTCTTTGATAATATTGTGAGCCCTGCGCAGACATCTGCTGTGGTGAAGGTGTTCAATGGCAGGTAGTTGGGTGCCAGTGATGCGTTGGGCGGTTTTGACCACCCTTTGCAGGGCTTTCCGTTCCTTCACAGTTGAGCCTCCGTACCATACAGTGATGGAGTTGGTCAGGATGCTCTCAATGATGCAGCGGTAGAAGCTCGTTAAAATCCCCGGGGACAAATGAGATTTCTTGAGACTTCTCAAGAAGTACAGGCGCTGTTGTGCTTTTTTTTTGTGTAGAATCAGGTAGAAATACCTCCTTAAAGCAACAACTGCACGTGTTCACTTTTTACAGTGTAGATTACAAATTGTAGTCGGTTACTGATTCATTACCTTACATTAAAAAAATCTCAGTTATATTACATTAACATGACAAAAAATGCAGTTAGTATTGCTCATTTTAGGTCATGTATTCAGACTACTTTTTGATGACTTCAGGATTACTTTTGACCTAACTTGAATATCACATTGATTTGGATAGGATAATCTTGTACCATATTGAAATAAAGTTACAAAGAGAAAGAAAATGTGTTCCATTCTTTGTAATCAACAACATGAAGTGCATTAAATTTTACATTATGCCAGGGCTTTCCAGACTGGGGTTCGTGAGTTTAAATAAAAGCTGTAAAATGATTTCTATAATTCTTAAAATACTTAAATATTGTGTTTCCCTTCCCGTCCTACCCTGCAACCTGAGTCTTCCCTGCGTGCTGCTTCCCTTTGCCTGGCAGCCAGACCGGTTCGGTACCCTTTAGCTTAAAGCAGTTTTTACCCTCCTGTCCCTGGAGGAACACCAACAATACACATTTTCCAGCTCTCCAGCCTGTTGTCACCTGGGGCTGGTTAAAAATCTATGCGTAGGTGGTTATTTTCAATATGTATTCAATATGCAATAGTATTGCTCAAAACATAGTGAGATATATAAAGTGTGAGAGTGCACTCCAGAATTATATTTTCTGTAATATTGCTTGTATAAAATTCAACAACAAATTTACTTTCATCAACATACTATGCCTCAGAAAAAAAACATTTCTGTATCTCTAACAGTATGACTCATTTAAACATTTTCAATGTTTTGCCACTACAAAACTCTCGATCAACTTTTCTGTCAGTATAAGAAACAGTAACTTTGTTGGCACCTGTGCTGAGAGAAATAGAATGAAAAGAGAATGAAATAAAAGTACGAATAAAAGTTCTACTTCTGTTTAAGAGTCCAACATCCTAAAATGTTAACATTCATGATTTCAAAGAAAATAAAAAACTTATTTAGGTTATCAGTTTTATTAATTTCATATTTTTATGTCATGGCAACATGACAGTATTGTTGAGCAAATAGAATGGAAAATAATCAAAACTTGTCATCACCGCCATGTCATGTGAGCTGTAAGATTTACACTGTAAATATGTACATAGATACATCTATTTCATTTCCTCTTACCCACAATTGACTTCTAGTCAAGTTCTAGTAAATTGTTCAGGGGTGAGTTTCTCAAAGCCAGATCCAATTCGAGGGAACTTGAGACCACAGTTGACTAACAATGCTTCTGAGAACACACCCCTGTTTTTTTTTTTTTTTTTTGTCTAGCTGGTGGATCAGCAAAGCCATGCTATTCACACGGTGAAATACAATGTGTTCCTCAAGTAATGATCCTAAAACATAAATAAATAAACAGTTTGTGGAAATTTTAGCAAGATTTTATTATGTAGCCTAAATTATCTATATATATTAACTTTATATATGAACCAAAGAAGAGCTATCCTTAACTACGACTGGAGTCACATGGATTCATGCATGAATAACAGCAGCCTTGCATGATAGTTAATGCATTAATTAACATTTAGGGGTAATGTTACGTTCCGTGGTTATTTAATTATTTGCGTAGCGTATATTGTGTCAGATGTTGTGTGCTTTTCTTTCCCCCTTTCTCTGTCTTTTTCTCTGTGTTATTTGCCGCTCCACCAGGTGTGGATGAGAGAGAAGCGATCACGCCACCCACCTGCCACTGTGAAGAGAGGCTGCACACTTAAAGAATACTGCCTCTTACAGGATAGAAAGAACAATGGTCAAATGGATTAGTGATGTGGGTTATGGCAAGCCATTTTGACTTTTATTAATTCCCAGGATATGAATTTGTGATATCAACAATTAAATTTTCACTAGTTAAAATGCTAAGTCTTGATATGTCAACAATTGAAATTCAACTCATAAAAACTAAAATTCTTTATATTAGTAATTGTTTTTCACTACTGAAATGTCACCATAGGCTATATGGTAAGCGGTTTTGACTTTTATTTATGCAAGGATATGGATTCTTGATATCTACAATTACATTTTCACTATATAAATTGATAATTCTTCATATCAAGAATTGAATTTCAACTAGTAAAAACTCTAATTCTTGATATCCTCCTTGTTATCCTGTTATTGGTTTAATTTGCCCCACCTGTATTCCCTCATTACCTGCCTTATTTGTCCCCTTTATAAGTTCCTTTGTGTTTGCAGTCCTTGTGGTTACGTTGTGATGTCTATGTCTTCCCTCCGTTATTTGCTCCTTTCCCTTTTTTGGTATGGTTGTGTTTAAGTATTATGTTGCTTAAATCTTGTTATGTATTCCCCCTTGTGGGTTTTTGTTTTGTGTTTTTGTTTATTTGTCATTAAATCTTCTTCCCCTTCCTGCACATGAGTCCTAACCTTAGTTTGGCCACCCATGTGGCCTACAGGCCTCTCTATTGTCTTCCAGATTGCCCTTCTGATAAGGATATGGGGGTTGACAACAGTAAAGCAAATTTCTTTGTTGGATTTCAAATACCAAATATCTCTGATTATTTTCAATTCTTTCAAAAGTATTAACTCATGTTGCATTCCAGGTCTTCTGAAGTCACACAATGTCTTTATGTAAAGAACAGAGTTGATCTTAATGTTTTAATCATTGAGATGATGATCCCGCTGCTCCGTGTACGCACTCATTCATATCTAGAATCAAAGTTGACGTAATGATGCAATTGGTCATGAGACATATGAGAGCCAATGCAATTTCACTATTAAAACTGACCTAAGGGGCAGCAATATTTGAAATTTAACCCCTTAAACCCGAAGTGTCCCAGCCCCGGGACACCCCCCTGCGAAAAAAATTTGCGGGGGGGTTACTAAGCAACTACTGAATGTAATAACATAAAATAGGTATCATTTACATACTCTAAACCAGTGGTTCCCAACCACGTTCCTGGAGGACCCCCAACAGTGCACATTTTGGATGTGTCCTTTGTCTGACACACCCACATCAGGTCTTGGAGTAGCTACTAATGAGCTCATAACCTGAATCAGGTGTGTTTGATTGAGGAGACATGCAAAATGTGCACTGTTGGGGGTCCTCCAGGAACGTGGTTGGGAACCACTGCTCTAAACGAGCGCTGAGTTATTCATCTAAATCGGAGTGTACCGCCCGCGGGCGCCACCTAGCTGTGAAAAAATTAATTGTCATATATTCAAAACTACTGCATTGATCAACACAAAATAGGTGTCATTTGAAAGCTGAGAGTCTAAACTTTAAAATGAATGTAGCCATTATGATTATCTCCAAAGTAGTGTTGAGTTATTTGCTGATAAAATGAAAACTAACTCTCATTTGAGTATTAGGGTTATAAGCCTAACTCTCTAATGAGACTACATGTACATGTAGTTGCAAAGTTACTTATACTCAGTAGAATGTCTGTTGGGGAGCATCGAAATAAAGTGCTAGCAGATAACAAGTCTACTAATACTCTAATGACTGCTAGTTGACATGGAGTTGCAAAGTTAGTGGAATGTCTAAAGTGGACTATCAGAATAAAGTGTTACCTTTAGGTTTGAGCTCCCTCTACATGTGAAGAGGGTAAAGGTGATAAATATGTAAGTGCAACTCAAACCCACAAGAGAGCGCTGCTAATGCAGGTGAATCATAGAGAGGTGACTACAGTCTTTGACTCTGCAGCATTTTCTCATTGTGCTCTATACACCCATATTTTTGTTTGTTTAAACTAAAACAAATTACATTTTATCATCAGTCCTGGGGTCAGTTTTTATAAATCACAACTTATGCGTCAGAAGTGGCGTACGCCTCTTTCAGGGCCTGTTTTGTGCGTACACAACGGTTATAAATGAGACCCCTGATCTTTACTCCTGCTTTGTATTTCCCCATCTTTTAAGAAATCCACAAGTTTTCAAGTTAATTTATTGCTACTTCTTGCATTTGGTTAGAACTTTCATACTCTCTTCAATCTCTCTCTCTCTCTCTCTCTCTCTCTCTCTCTCTCTCTCTCTCTCTCTCTCTCTCTCTCTCTCTCTCTCTCTCTCTCTCTCTCTCTCTCTCTCTCTCCTCTCTCTCTCTCTCTCTCTCTCTCTCTCTCTCTCTCTCTCTCTCTCTCTCTCTCTCTCTCTCTCTCTCTCTCTCTCTCTCTCTCTCTCTCTCTCTCTCTCTCTCTCTCTCTCCTCTCTCTCTCTCTCTCTCTCTCTCTCTCTCTCTCTCTCTCTCTCTCTCTCTCTCTCTCTCTCTCTCTCTCTCTCTCTCTCTCTCTCTCTCTCTCTCTCAAGTGTCTGCTTTTCTGATCTGTGTCAACATTATTTTTCATGACCCTTCCAAAGAAGGCAAAAACAGACCATTTAATTCTAGGGACAAATCATAGGGTTGTAAATGGACATGTAAAACTGTATATGGAGTATTTTTGCCCTTACCAAAGCCACATACCTTCTATGTAGATATCAGAGAACAATTTAAAATATTGTTTCAATGCATTCTAGGGCACTTTTAAAGTGACGTGATGTGTTGACCCATACTCTGAATTTGTGCTCTGCATTTCACCCATCCAAGTGCACACACAGAGCAGTGAGTATTGAACACACACACCATGAACACAATCTGGAGCTGTGGGCAGCCATTTTTGCTGTGGCGGGGAGTTTTACAACAAAACACAAAAAATATATTCAATCCAGCGTCTTGCAGTTATAAAAAAATATTTATTACATTATTCAGAAGAACATGCCTAAATCAAGAAATGAACATACATTAATAATGATTAATAATGAAAGTACCATAAATTAATAATGGTCACATCTAGTCATATCTTTCTTTCTATACAATATGATGTAATGTTTTAACTATGTTACAATTATGTTTATGTTCACACTGTAAGTGAACTTGACTACATCTGGAGGTTTTCTGTCTATGTAGTCATGTTCACCCAGACACACAGGCAGTTTTTCAGGAGAAGAAAGTCGTCCACGGAGACAGTTCCCAGACAGGTCCCTCTCATCTGCTGCTGCATTACTCGTGTCATCCTGGCTGTCATCTTGTCCCTGGCTTTCCTCCTCCTCCTCCTCCTCCTCCTCCTCCATGAGATCATCTGTTGTCACACCAATGTTGTGGAGAATGCAACAGGCACCAATCACCTTCGGGGTGAACAGAGGCCTTAGAGGCTGCAGGCATGGGTATTCACCATCTCCCAACAGAAAGTAGGATACAGAACCTGTTGGTACATTGGTGATCTGTGCAGAACAAGGGCATCATGTACAGAGCCTGGATTACCAATGTGCACATCTATAAATGTGCCCTTGGCATCACAGGTGCCCTGCAGTATGATGGAAGGAAAGAGTTTCTTGTTAATGTAACACATTTTTTGTGGCTCTGCAGGAGGAAGAATCCAGATGTGGCACCCATCGATGTTGTATAATTTACATACATTTAATTATTTATCTAAAGAATACAGGGTTAATAAAGAATTTAGAATATTTTCCCCTACCAATCGAATGCGCCACAATCCAATCCAGTAGGTGGCAGTAATGCACCTTCAGATCAAAGCGGCTTAACAGACTTCAAGCACAAAAAAGACAGAGACAGGACAGCAACAGTGTTTTTAAAGCAGCACTAGGTAACTTTTCAACCTTCATAATATATTTTCAAGACTCTTGTGATGATACATCGACTTACAATAGGTTGAATGGCACGTCTGCCATAGCCTGACGGGGTCTGTATCGTTTTTAATCGTACTTTTAAACTTCGGGTTTCGGGTAGTAAGCCGAGAAAAAAAAGAACTACAAAATTCGACTGCTTTACGGCATATACGTCACTTTCTTAAATTCGGACGTGCGAGGGTTAGGGTTAGCCTATGTAAGCCTATGTCTAAACGGCGTGTACAAGTTTGGTAGGGGCTACATTCTCGCAAGTAAATACACAAGACGTACAAAATCATATTTTAGGATACTGTAACGCGTGTGTGAAAAATACGGGTGAAAAATACGGATAGCTCACTCAACGCAACTGGAGTCGATGCAAACACGGAGGCGATTGACATCAAACAGCCCGCACTTTATTCCCCGCGGAACCCCCCACAAGAGTCCGGCACAAACTCCACTTCCGTCCACAGCATTACCCAACAAAACACAAGTAAATGAATGTTAGCAACAGAAGACAGAAAATAAACTGCACACATGGGAGCTCGAGGCGCAGTGCACACACACACACACACAGAACGCAGGCGCTCCAACCGGGGCGAACGCTCTTAAAGGGGCCACACTATTTTCCTACTCGTTACAATACCTAACATGTCTGTGATATTTGTTTATTTGTCTTGCCTCAAGCTATAATGCAAATCGACTTTTCAAATTTGAAGATTCATCTATGGTAGCTTGATATTATATTGACGATATATGGTTATTACCTACCACTCAAACATTGAATTGAAGTATCATATAGATTCTGTAAAACGGTAACCAATAGACTAGACTGCTATAATGACGCTGGCTTGTAAACGTGAGCATCGCGATCATTTGGCGTTTGAAAAAAAAAATTAAACCCATGAAATTATATTCATATGACATGCTGAAACATATGCCACTGTACCTGGGATGAAGACATTTCACACGCGACGCAAGCAGAACACCTGCATGTGAACTCCTCCTGCAGTGTTCAGGGCTATCATAGTTGTCATGTCAACAAATGCACGTGCTATGCATCCCCTGTGTAGGATGACAGAGTTTACGACAGTAATAGAGGACAATACTGTTTCCCAACTGTAGGGGGACCCCGAGAGCAAAAGTTACCTAGTGCTGCTTTAATAGGTAAGTACAAAAAGATTGATACAATTCATCTCAATTTGCATTACGTGTTTTTATTTATCTTTCTTTCTTACAACTTGTGTGCTTCTGCTGGGCGAGTCAGAGTGAACTGCGATGTTAATAAAGTCACGTGAACGCCCTCCGTACACAACCAACGTACAGGATATTCTTTCATACATTGAATTTCAGTTTGTTTTTCACCAAACCCTATCATATTTTTTTGTAATATTTATTTCTTAAGCTGGGCATACACAGTGGGATTTTCATCCGATTTTCATCTTTGTCATGCGTCGTTTGTTGTGAGGTGTTCGCATGATTTTAGAGTCAAAATGATTCATCTGTGCGTGCAACGACTAAGATGTGCATTTGTGGATCCGGTGCTGTGCATGCATTGCATTCATTGCCTTGTTTGTGAGTTGATCCTATTTGATTCATTTGGATTTTGAGACAATAGGATCGACTCACAAATGAGTCAATGAATGCATGCATGGCACCAGATCCACAAATGCACGGACAGATTCTGACCAACATTAATACAAAATCGAAGTTTTGCATTCATAATTATGTCTCTACTGTACAAAATGCTGCACAGTCATGTAATTCTGTATTTAGCACACAAGTTGAAAGGCATTTGTTTGTGGACAGTGAAAATATCTACAAAATGTATCAAGTTCATGGATAATTTTGCGTTTATTTATTAATCAGTTTGATAGTAAAGTCATCCTATATTTGTCCAGTGTACAGGGAGAAACGAGAGACGGTCGGATGAATTTCTGGCATGTCAGTAATTCTGTTCGCCCCTGGTATCGCACAGCTGAAGCAGAGCTACGAGCTAATTGCCCTGTTGGGATGTGAGGGGAAATGGGACAATCAGTTTGTAGCTCTGCTTCAGCTGTGCGATTAGCTCACGAGGACCAGAATTACAGAATTCCAATTTAATCTTTAATGCAGCAAGAAAGAAGAGTGAGATCTTTAAGTTCTCTAGGCAGCTATATCAAACTGCAGAAATTTAGAAAACTGCTGCGCCTCCAGTTTGTGTTGTAAAATGGATAATCTCTTCCAAACCGCTGTTCAGCTTCTGTTTTATTAATTTAGCTACTTGATTATTAATTTACTTGTTTCACTTCCACACTTTATTTGTTTATTTACTATTAAATACAGTATTAATATTAGATAAAATAAGATAGATATTTGAAGATATTTTCACCTTGCTTTTCCATTTATTCCTCCTGTGTCTGCAGGTGCTTTAAAGGGGAAAGTCAAATTCATTAAATAGTCTTGAATTTAAATTCAGCGTGTTTTAACTGGAATGTAAAGATTTTGATCACATTTCAAGTTTCACTTAATTTTGTAGTACATTTGTGATGTATAATTAGTCTTGTTGTTTTAGGTGCATTACTGCTGATAAAAAGGAGACATCAGAGTGTATCTTTGCTGGGATGGTGTAAAAATGGCTCCGTTACGCCCCTGAAAGGCTTGGGGGCACTGCTCGTGGTGGAAACCCCTGAGTTTAGAGTATTTCATTCATTCTTCTACCTTTTTTCTTTCAGTACTACTGTCTCATTTCTGTCTTTATTGACGAGTTTCCATTTGTATTTACTTCCATTTTGCAGATGCAGGTTGTCATGTTTTTCACTTGTGTTATAAATTCTGATGTAATTGTTTTAAGTCAATGTGAGATTTCATGTTGAAACTGTGGGGGCATAAATAAATAAATTTGCATGTAAACTGAAGGATGTTGTTTACTTTGAGTGACTTTTTGATGCAAAATCATATCAATTGCAGCCTAACATGAAAATTAACTGGCATAGAATCCTGCTGTACATAAAGCAAGATTGATTTTATAGTGTTTCTGTGTTTATTCAGTGTTAAATAAGTGATTTAATTAAAGTTGAAAAAATATAGATTTTATGGCCATCTTGATCCAGTTTTCATTGTTGAAATAGCATTATTTCAAGGTGCAAACCTGATGAAAAATCAATGTTACGTTTCAACATTGATTCAATGATAGAGAGAGGATGGAGGGCACGTTTCGTCAAAAAAATTTGACAGGTTTTTTGCCCTTTAAGCCACGCCCCTTCCCCCCATGCTAGCCCCTCCCCTTATGGGGTTGTATGTGCACCGTGGGAAATTTCCCACACTAGCTCCTCCCTTATGGGATGGTGTATGTGTACCGTGGGAATTTTCCCATGTTATCTCATCCCTTGTGGTAAATTTCCAACGCAAAGAAGTTCTAAATGGTGTTAAAACTTTTTTTTAAAAAGTGTATAATAAAGACATATTCAGAGCTGTGATCAGTTTTTTTTTTTATTAAAGAAAACAAAATTTCATTACAAAATCTTTATCACTTTTAAAACGTTAAAGCATCGATAAGTTAAAATGTTAAGACATTTTTAAGATGTTAAAGAAATCAATCATTTAGAGAAAAAAGCAAATGTATCCGTTCAGATTTGTACAAAAAAACTATTGCATTTGACATAAACAGAAACTAGTTTTTTTTAAAAACTATTGCATTTGGTATAAAAAACAAAATACTTTACTGTTACATTTAACATAAAACACACACTGTAAAAAAAATTGGGGGGAAAAATTGTGTAAATTGATCATTACATATTGGCCCAATAAATGACTTCCAAATAATTATCGCCATGCAAAAAGATGCATTGTACTAATCATAGCTTAAGGTCTTCACTCAAAATTAAAATTGTATATTCACCGAACATATTTAATTGTGCTCAGTCAATCTATGAAGTCGAAGTGAAAAATCCATGTTGGCTGAACAAGTCCTACGTCTGAAAAACGGTATACGCATGCGCAAAATGCGCTTGAAAAAAAACGTTCCTGTGGAGATTTCAAATGCGGAGACGCGGGAGCGGCAGAGCGAGCGGAGCCGAGCCAGCAGGTGCTGAAGACCGAAACAGACATTCCCAAGAGAATAGAGATATTCATCTCACAATGACGTTGGTGAGTATTTAGCACTGAAATTATTCTCCAGAGTTTTGCTTTATGACCGGGTATGAAGTTTAAAAGACATTTTGTAGAATCACGAGTTCATGCATTCATTGGTTTCATGAATGTGTTCTCGTTTACCACATAATTATCTAATGGTAGCCTGTAGCCAATAGTTTTATTTTCCTCATGTCTTATATGTCTAAAACAATAGGTAATAAGGAAATTAAGTCATTTGTGTGATATGTGCGGCATGCGACTGTTGAACACGGTGCGTTTGGCGTCGGCCTCTTTCAGGGCTTAAGTTATTGTCTTTTAATATCAAACACGTCAAGCTCGTGATTTTCTGATGTCCATTCATTCGTCTCATCCTCATTATATAATGAAGAAACTTCTGTTCTGTCTCTTGCCAGATGTGATGCAGGGGAGCTTTGTCATTAATGTTAGTTTTTATTTTTATTTGCAGGTTTTTAGCTTGCAGTGCCCTTCACCACTTTAAGACATCCTGTTATGCAGAAGACTTCTTGAATGTATTCAGAGTTTTTCCTTTTTGAAAATAAGGTATTTTCACCCAAATATCCTGTGTTGGAATTTACTTGTTAATAAAGTAATGTGATAAAATGTCAACCCTGTTGTCTGTTTCTGTATTTTGCTTAATATATTTTTGTTTTTAGTCATTTTTGTCTTTTGGGACAGTGAGAAACAATTGTTACTACAATTTAAAATATTTAATTGGATCAACCACACAGTTGTTTCACTGTAAAACATTTCTCCAATTCAAAATTTTCTAGTGACTGATCACATCTAAATTTTTTAGTTGGCCAAATTGAAACATTTAGATGTGATCGGTCACTAGAAAATTTTTAATTGGAGAGGTCTGACATTTTTTACAGTGTTGGTAAATTACATTTTTCCATTGGCTCAACATATTATTTCTAATTGAGCCCATGTTAACAGGCTGTTGCCACAATGGATACAATTCAATTCACAGAAATTCAATTTGGCCAATTGAAAATTTTAGATGTGACCAGTCACTAGAAAATTTTGAGTTGGGAAGATTATAATTTTTTTCCATTGGCTCAACATATTATTTCTAATTGAGCCCATGTTAACAGGCTGTTGCCACAACTGATAAAATTACATTTACAGAATTTCACTTGGGCCAATTGAAAACGCCTCGGTTACGACTGTAACCTCGGTTCCCTGAAGAGGGAACGAGCGTTGCATTGAATGACGCTATGGGGAACGCTTGCGTGATGAAGTCATGAAGCACATGTGAAATCAGTCCAATAGTGTGAGGGAACGTCAGAGGCGGATGACGTCATGAACCAGGAAGTATAAAGCCTGCCAAAACAAAGCCGCGCTAGCTTCGAAAGTCTGAAGTAGTCGCTTTGACAGGCATGTAGGAGATATGGCAGGACGATGCAACGCTCGTTCCCTCTTCAGGGAGCCGAGGTTACAGTCGTAACCGAGGCGTTCCCTTTCAAGGGAACTCCCGTTGCATCGAATGACGCTATGGGGAACGTTAATACCAACGCCACCATAGCGAGACGTGCCTGTCCAGTGTGAAAAAGCAGCACTAGGACGACAAAACCCCAGACCCTGGTGTAGAGTCCAAGTCCAAAGAGTAGAACCTGATGAATGTATGCGGTGAGGACCAACCCGCCGCATCACAAACGTCCTGCAGAGCCACTCCTGAAATAAGGGCCTTAGAGGCCGCCATACTCCTAGTAGAGTGGGACCGGACGGCCAAGGGAGAAGGCCGTCCGACCGACTCATAAGCCAGTGAGATAGTCTCAACCACCCACTTGCTCATTCTTTGCTTAGATGCTGGGGACCCCTTGTTGGGGGGCCCGAAGCACACGAACAGTTGTACTGTTTTACGCCACAGGGCAGCTCTGTGGACATACGCATCTAAAGCCCTCACAGGGCAAAGCAAATTATTTTTCTCCTGGTCCGGATTGAGGAAAGGCGGAGGACAGAAGGCCTGAAGAATAATAGATCTAGCTACGTTAGTAGGGACCTTAGGAATATAACCTGGCCTAGGATGAAGGAAAGCCTTGACCATGCCAGGTGCAAACTCCAAGCACGAGGGTGCAACAGAAAGGGCCTGAAGATCTCCTATCCTCTTAAGAGATGAAATAGCAAGGAGGAACAGAGTTTTTAAAGTCAGAAACTTAGCCTGAACCTCTTCCAGCGGCTCAAAGGGAGCCTGGGACAGGCCCTGGAGGACCGTAGCCAGGTCCCACGCCGGCACCCTGGTGCGAACTACAGGCCTCAGCCTCAAAGTACCACGAAGGAAACGAGACACCAACGGATCTTTACCCACAGATAACCCACCCAGAAGAGTGTGGTAAGCACCAATGGCCGCCACATACACTTTCAATGTGGAGGGGGATAGACCTGCATTAAACCGTTCCTGCAGGAACTCCAGCACTGTACCAACCGGGCAGTTAACTGGGTCCTGGTGACGGCTACTACACCAAGAAGTGAACACTGTCCATTTCAGAGCGTAAAGCTTCCTCGTGGATGGAGCTCTGGAGTGAAGAATGGTATCTACAACCTCGGTTGAAAGACCCGACCTTATGAGCTGGGCCCCCTCAGAGGCCACGCCCATAGATTCCATAGTTCTGGACGGGGGTGGAATATTGGCCCCTCTGCTTGGGACAGAAGGTCCCTCCTGACCGGCAACTGGAGTGGATGCCCGTCGAGGAGTGACACTACATTGGGAAACCATACCCTGCCCGGCCAACGCGGGGCTACCAGAATAAGGCGCACTTGGTCCCTGCAAACTATCTCCAGAACTTCCGGGAGCAGAGCGATCGGGGGAAAGGCATACAGGCGCAGCCTCGGCCACGCCTGTACCATAGCATCCAGCCCCAGCGGAGCTGGATGCGTGAGGGAGAACCATAGTGGACAGTGAGACGTCTCTCGAGACGCAAACAGATCCACTTGAGCCCGGCCGAACACCCTCCAAATCTGCTCCACCACTTCGGGGTGGAGCCTCCATTCCCCGGGCCTCAGCCCCTGCCTCGACAGGACGTCTGCTCCTATATTCTGGGCCCCAGGGATATAAGCCGCTCTGAGGGAGAGGAACTTCCCCTGAGACCATAGGAGGATCTGGCGTGCCAACTTGCATAGCGGACGTGAACGCAGACCCCCCTGGTGATTTATATAGGCGACCACCGATGTGTTGTCCGTACGAACCAGCACATGCTGGCCCCTGAGGTCTGTGAGGAAATTCTTGAGGGCAAGAAACACCGCCAACATCTCCAGGCGATTGATGTGCCACGAGAGATGGTGGTCTCCCCACAGACCCTGAGCTGAGCGACCCTCCAGGACCGCTCCCCAGCCTGTGAGAGAAGCATCTGTCGTTAGCATCTTGCGACGACCAGAAGCTCCCAACACAGGACCCTGGGACAGGAACCAAGGTTTCTTCCACATAACCAGGGCACGTAAGCAGCGCCGCGTGACCCTGATCATGCGAAAAGGGTTGCCCCTCGGGGAAAACCCTTTGGTTCTGAGCCACCACTGTAGGGGTCTCATGTACAGCAGTCCAAAAGGTATCACGTTGGATGCTGCTGCCATCAGACCCAGAATTCTTTGAAACTGTTTTATAGTGAGTGACTGGCCTAGTTTTACTCTCTTTACTGCTGACAGTATAGACTCTATCCGTGCCACTGACAGGCACGCCTGCATCGACACTGAATCCCATACCACGCCTAGAAAAGTGGTCCTCTGAAGTGGAGAAAGCACACTCTTTTTGGCGTTCAGCCATAACCCCAATTTCTTCATGTGAGCGAGAACGACATCTCGATGCCGAACCGCTACCTGATGCGAATGAGCTAGAATCAACCAATCGTCGATGTAATTCATGATACGAATCCCCTGCAGGCGCATAGGCGCCAGGGCTGCATCTACGCATTTCGTGAAAGTGCGGGGTGAAAGTGCTAGACCGAATGGAAGAACTCTGTATTGGTATGCTTTCCCCCCGAAAGCAAACCTCAGGAACTTCCTGTGATATGGAAGGATGGAAATGTGGAAATATGCGTCCTTGAGATCTATCGTGACAAACCAGTCCTCGGACCTGATCTGTGGCACGATTTGTCTCAAGGTTAACATCTTGAACTTGAGTTGCATGACCGCCTCGTTCAGCACCCGAAGATCTAAAATGGGACGCAGACCCCCATCCTTCTTTGGAACTATGAAGTACCGGCTGTAAAACCCGGCTTCCCTGTCTGAGTGAGGTACATATTCTATGGCCCCTTTCTCTAACAGGGCTTTTACTTCTTGTTCCATTACCAGAACCTGCTCGGGGCCCACCACTGTGGGTAGGACCCCCATAAACCTGGGCGGGTGAGACCCGAACTGTATTTGATACCCTTTTTCTATAGTGTGCAGGACCCAACGAGAAACATTTGGCAGTAGCTTCCACGCTGCCAAGAAGTTTTCTAGAGGTACCATCCTCTCGAGAATGGCTTCTGGTTTTCGTTGAACTGTCAGAACGGTGCCCTGTAACGGCGAACCGGCAGGGAACACCTGAACTGACTGCTCTAGGACCCTCCTTGGAGGGGGCATGAAGCCCAGGACCACTACATTTCTGGGTGGACCCTGGGATACACACTCTTGGGAGACCGCTGCGCCCTGTAACACCAGAGGTGGCAGGGTTGGCAGACCGACCTCCAGAGGGCGCCGAAGGGAGACAGGCACCGTATAATGAGGTGTACACTGCTTCCCTTCAGGGAGGAACGCCCCCATAATCCTGACCCCTCTGGCGTCAGGACCTTTTCCCCGCAGCCTTCTTGGAAGTAATGACGGTCCGCAGATCCGTCTTACTCCTCGAAGGCTGCGGCAGATTGCGCTTCCCGTGTCCCCAATCTCTCTGAGGGGGAGCACGGGAAGCCACACTCTGTTTCTGAGTGGCACGGTATGAAGAGCTGGCTTTTGATGTTTGGGGCTGCTCTCTGTGATCGGCAGCCCCAGTGAAATGTGAGCGGCGGGGGAGGAGCTTCTGGAACGCGACCGCCTGTTTGGATGCCTCCTGAAACCTCTCAACAACAGCATTAACTGTGTTGCCGAAGAGGCCCGAAGGAGACACGGGCGCGTCCATCAGAAAGTTCTTATCTTTCTCCTTAATCGAACTGAGATTCAGCCAGAGATGTCTCTCAGTAGCCACCAAGGCTGCCATAGAGCGGCCGATTGATTTAGCCGTCTCCTTGGTAGCCCTAAGAGACAAATCTGTGGCCCGACGTAGCTCACACACTACTTCGGGCCCAATTCCCCCACCCTCATCAATATCACTTAATAATTCAGCCTGGTAGGCCTGCAACAGCGACATGGTGTGTAAGCATGCTGCAGCCTGACCAGAAGCTGAATAAGCCTTACCCACTAGAGCAGATGTTGTGCGAACTGGCTTAGTGGGTAATGCCGGGGCCTTTAGGGAAGATGCCGAATCAGGGGATAAATAGCTCGCTAAATTATCTTCTATTTTGGGCATCTCCCCATAACCGTGCTCTTTATAGTTTAATATAGTGGAATAGTTTGATGTTTGTGCACTATACACCCTATATGAAACTGGTTTCTCCCATGATCTCGACACCTCAGTGTGGAGATCAGGGAAAAACGGCAGACCCCGGCGTTGAGGTTGTGATCGAGTCGGCAGATAACGTTCGTCTAACTTGCTTTTTGAACGAACGTCCTGCTTATCAGCGGGCCAATCAATGTTTAATCGCTCTACAGCCCGTGTCACAACCTCAACTAGCTCTTCAAATGCTTGTGACTGAGGTGGCGAATCCTCTATTTCTCTGACACTAACACTTTCCAGATCCTCAGAACTGGAAAGCTGCATCAGAGGTGCCTCAATCGGGCCGGAAGAAACCGCAGCGCGTGCTTCCAAACCCAGAGAGAAGGCACTGGATCTATCAGGTGAAGGAAGAGATAAGGCTGGGCCCGTCTCTATCCCCGCTGATAAATCCAATTGCGAACCCCAGGACTGTGATCGCCGCTGTGCCTCAGCAGCAGCGGGACCAGAGCCCTGAGGACCGCGGGGCCTGAACGTCCTCGCGAAAGAACGCCAGGCGGGATCGGAGTGTCCGTAAAGAAAGCACTTCGCAGTGCTCACAGCCAGCGCCCTCGAGCGCTGACCGTGCATGCTCCTCTCCCAAACAAGCAACACACAGAATGTGTGTGTCCCCACCCGTAATGAAACGAGGGCAAGGGTGAACACACACTCTAAACTGCTGCTTATCCGCCATAGTGTTGTTTAAAGTTATTTTACTGAACTAGAAAAACACTGAATCACTGATCACACAAAGCGCTACTGAAGACAACAGAAGCTAGCGCAGCTTTGTTTTGGCAGGCTTTATACTTCCTGGTTCATGACGTCATCCGCCTCTGACGTTCCCTCACACTATTGGACTGATTTCACATGTGCTTCATGACTTCATCACGCAAGCGTTCCCCATAGCGTCATTCGATGCAACGGGAGTTCCCTTGAAAGGGAACTTTAGATGTGACCAGTCACTAGAAAATTTTGAGTTGGGAAGATTATAAATTTTTTACAGTGCAAGCAAGTTTTTAAAACATTGTTAAAAAGACTAAGGCTTTTTATCATACCGGTTGTTTTATTAAAGAAAACATAATTTTATTATCTTTATCACTTTTAAAACGTTAAAGCATCGATAAGATAATATTATATTTTTCTATAAAAAATGTCAAGCCATTTTAAAGATGTTAAAGAAATCAATCATTTAGAGAAAAAACAAATGTATCCGTTCAGATTTGTAAAAAAAAATATTGGATTTGACATAAAACACAAGCAATTTTTTTTAAAACATTGTTTAAAAACTATTGCATTTGACATAAAAACAAAATTACTTTAAAACTGTTACATAAAACACAAGCAAGTTTTTAAAACATTGTTAAAAAGACTAAGGTTTCTACATACCATTTGTTAAAGTATACAGAAAAGTTTTTCCTTGTGTAATCTCATGGAGGAGAGTAAAACCGGTGTCCATTAGGCCTTCCCATGCAGAAAACGCGTCTGTTCTCTTTGCAGTCTAAGTGAAAAATGACCAGTGAGACAGGAAGCATTGGGTCAAACAGACCACACCCACTAACACACCCCTCTCAAAGCTGAGAGGTTAATTCAAATTTTAAAAAATGACGCTCGTGATGACATCACTCACGAGGGGATTCCCCCTCCCCTCCTTGTAAATCGGTTCAACATTTATAATAAATGTAGTAAATAAACTTGTTTTGCATCGTCTAAAGATCGCAGATAAAGTTGGCCTATATTTAAAACTTTAGACCATATAGTTTTAAGGCCATCTCAACTATCAGAAGAAACCCTACACACACACACACACACACACACACACACATTCTCTCTCCCACACACACACACACACACACACACACTCTCACACACACGCGCACGCCTTTGTGACTGAGTAGGCCTAGCTCCGCGGGTATTCTATTTTATGTCTTTAGTACGATAATTCGTTTTTTATTAAGCGGATATCTCAACAAACACATGTTTTCGTACAATCACAATGTTGAATTCACGCTGTGATATAGGGTGTTCCCATTGAAAAAAAAATCAGATCTTGGCCCGAGACTCGTTCGTTCTTTTCAAACTCCCCGGCGGTATGGCGCTGCTGAGCGCCACTGAACCCTATGCGCTGCTGTCCATAGATATGTATAAGTAGATGCCTCATTAGCGACTGTTTCTATAGGCCGCTATACGTTTTCAAACGGTCAAAGTCGGTCGTGAACACACTTTGTGAACATTCAAACGTTGTCTGTGGTGTGTAACCATAGTTATACGCATGCATGTATGATTATCTATATCTGCAATAGACTGAAGCAGAGGATTTATAGGATTTAGTTTATCATTAATGGTAGATAATTCTGCATATGCTAAAAAAATTGGTTAAAGAACAACATTATTTTAACATTGTTAATATTATCATCAGAGGACCCTACAGACTCATTGCTCAGCTTTTAATGAAAACAGTGAACTCATTATTATATTATAAACAAGTTAATTGGAAATAAATCATAAACCAATCAGCCATCAAAATAAATAAATTATAAAATGAGTAATAAAATAGCTTATGTGTTTAATAAACATCAATATAGACAATTTATTCAAACCAAGTTTTAAGTATGCCTAATCATTATAGGTATTATTTTAAAGCTTAAATTCTCAAAAATCACCCTGTTTTGCAATCGTTTTATAAAAAAACATCACATAACTGAAATAAAAAGTTGAATCTTAAAGCTACACTGTGTAACTTTTTTAGTCTATTCTTAGCTAAAAACACTTAGTTCTTTCAAAAATATATGTGCTCATTAATGTATAGGGGAGACCGGGGATGGTTGTAACATTTTTTACCTTTCTGTCTATATCTTAGAGTACTTTTAAGCCAGTGTGTTCAAAATGTGATTTAAACTAGTTACAAGTGTCTGCTATTAAATTACATAGCTATTATCTTCTCAACACAAACAGAAAATGCATGGTTTAGTTTTAAACACGAGAAGTGAAATGTTACAATTCACCCCATAGTCTGGGTTAGTTGTAACATACCCTGGGGTGAGATGTAACATTATGATATCCACCGGGGTGATATGTAACACAATGAAATAAGGATTATGACAAAAAAAATATTTTGAAAGCTTTTTATTCAACACTGACTGACAATATAACTGTCAGTCATCTCAGTCATAGTAATTGACCATAATAAATTGAACTTGAACACAAACATTGTGTGTAAGCACGTTTGTTACTGTCACTCATAGTATTGGCCATAGTAAAATATTGAAATTGACCACTTGAACGTGTGTGTGTGTCTGTGTGTGTCTATTTTATCCCTATTTCTACTCTTTACCCTACTTACCTCGCCCCTGAAATTCAAATAAAAAATAAATAAATTCAACAAAAATGTTCTTGGGCTAGGTTGTAACATTTAATTATTGTTACAACTAACCCCGAGTCTTGTTGTTACAACTAACCCAGAGTCATGTAGCCATGAACTAGCTCACCTTACAGCTAACAGCTAAAACATTAGCACTAACAATTTGCATGAAAAATATCTACACAGACACACAATAAACATAATTTACATTTGATGAGTTTAACTACAAAGCAGAAATTCCCATAACAAAAATAAACAAAGTAAAAAAAGTAACTTTCTTACCTCAAAAATGTTTTTTTCACACTAGCATCTGCTATGTCTGCCACAGAGCTCTACTTTTTCAAATGTGGAATAAGGACTAAACTCAGCATGTGCGAAGTGAATCAGATGATTTGTAACTAGTTCCTGATTAGAGAGATTGGAGTTGCTACAACTGACCCGTGTTACAACCATCCCCGGTCTCCCCTATTTACTTCTTTCAAGTAATAAAGTATTCTCGTAAGTTTATAATATGCCATTGAAAATACATAAGGTAATGGGATCTAACGGTGGTCGCCATGTTGCCCCTCCATCTTGAAAGTACATTAGCCAAAGAGGGACATACCCGTAAATTCAAGCTTTGCCTTTCGCGTTTTAACTGGTTTTAATACTCGATTGCACTGTACAAAATTCCTTGCCTCGCGCATGTGCGCGTCAACTTGTTCAGACTTGTCTGGTCCATGCGCAAAAAGTTTTCATCTCAGCAGCGTCCAGTAACGGAGTTATACAGAGTTTTCCTGGCTTGTTTATTCCTAAAAGTCTGTTTTTCCTTGTGTGGTATTTTTGTGCGTTAATAACTCCGTAAGTAATAATAGTTATTGTCATTGTAGATGTGTTTCAGAGTGTGTCATCGCGTAATTCAGTTGATGTCCCCTCAGAAGTATTTTTGTGTCAACATACAATAGCGTAATGCTCACCTATTTGAATAATCATTCAGTTATTTTGTTATCAACAATGTTTATTCGTTTATAGAAACTATTTGCTTGTAATGTATGTTGATGGAAATATGTATCAGGTCTGATCGGCATATTAACAATTGTTATACAGAGCGCACTGCAGTGCGAACGTTAAAGCGGCGCACACACTTTTGTAACCGGACACCGCTTGTTAGCAGCGGCAGCGGCAGCTCCGCTCCTTTTAATGCAGCTGCATTTAGCGCCTATATGGTACAATAAGCTCTGGTTTACGGTTACATTATACAAATGTAACTTATAAGTATAGTTATACAGTTCTTAACTGTGTATGTATATTTACCATCCTTATTTGTTCTCTCACAGAAACCACATTTATGTACATATCCACGCAAACCTTTATGCCTTGCAATTGGATGACTGAATAAACATTACTATCCTCAAAGTTCACTCTGGATTAGCTGCAGTTCTTTCTAGCCGAATAATTAGGCCAGTTGAGTTCCAACCATCCCACTGCGCACAGAATATTCCCACAGGCACCGTATCGAATGTGGACGAGGTCGAACTGGAAACATGTTAATCTTGGACTAAATCGGCCACCGTAGGAGTTGAAACGAAATCGGAATTGAGAGGAACAGAAACTAAAATTCACTGAATGGTCATATACCTTTTCACCCCTAGATGGGGGAAAATATCACACAGTGTAGCTTTAACTTGTTATTCTTTTCTGGTCTGGCTGAGGTAAAAATACAAATAAAATAAAATCATAATTATCTGAATAATAAAATAAATTTGCATGATAAAATATTTATTTCGGACAAAGTGTAAGGAAAACACACACACACACACACACACACACACACACACACACACACACACACACACACACACACACACACACACACACACACACACACACACACACACACACACACACACACACACACACACACACACACACACACACACACACACACTACATTGAGACTGCTGATCTTAAAATTGTCAAACAGTTTCCAAAGCAGTGTGTTTGAGGAGAAATGCAGACAAATCTAAGATGCATGAAACACAAATGTCTCCAAACTGTCACACGCATAACGTTTTTGGTATGGTTTCAGAGTCAGTAGAAAAACTGCTAAGCGATGAGTAGAAAAACTGCTAAGCATATGTTAAGCATTTTTTATATCAAGAAAACAAATATTAAAACATAAGACGGTTTAAGACAAGACCTAATAGACAGACACTTACAGTATTGGTGTGGAGCAGGAAAAAAAAAAATGAATCATCCCACCTTTCACCTAAAATGTCTACCTATCAACTGTAATTAATTTACCTAGCCGTTGTTTAGAGACGTACACAAAATAAATGTGTACAGCTTTAAATATAATAGTTAGAAATGTTTGAAATGTATTAGTTGTGTTGTAACAGAAGAACAGAAAGACTCACTTTGTCATGATTCAGTTGTAATTGTTTTAAGTGTAAAATACACAAGTCACAATTTTTATTTTATTTTTACAATATAAAGTCACACCATTTTTTTCAAACAACAAAGATTTTTTATTTTTACAATATAAAGTCACAACATTTTTTTCAAACAACAAAGATTTTTTATTTTTACAATATAAAGTCACAACATTTTTTCCAAACAACAAAGATTTTTTATTTTTTATTTTACAATATAAAGTCACAACATTTGTTGTTTTCAAACAACAAAGATTTTTTATTTTGACAATATAAAGTCACAACATTTTTTTTCCAAACAACACATTTTTATTTTTACAATATAAAGTCACAACATTTGTTGTTTTCAAACAACAAAGATTTTTTATTTTCACAAGTCACAACATTTTTTTATTTTTCAAACAATACTTTTTTTATTTTTACAATATAAAGTCACAACATTTGTTGTTTTCAAACAACAAAGATTTTTTATTTTCACAAGTCACAAAATTTTTTTATTTTTCAAACAATACATTTTTTTATTTTTACAATATAAAGTCACAACATTTTTTCAAACACCAAATCTTTTTTTTATTTTCCAAACAACAAACATGTATAATATGGATTATATCCTGTAAAACAAAAAATAAAATTTCACAGACATTTCAAAATTCTTCTCCAAAATGTATTCGACTAAAAAAATCAATAATATTACATACATCCGGATCTTCATTACTTAACAAACTACAGACATCAGTTACATACGTACAAATAAAAAGTATATCTCCTATTCTAAGAGTGGTCTGGTTTTCAGACATTAGATTGAGAATGTTTGACCACACAGGATGTGTTGTCGCAGTTTACAGAGATGTTTACCATGTTATTCCATCCATCCGATAATGTCCGCACGGCGTACATTAATTCCATTAGTCATTTTTCATCTGGGGTTGTGTCGGTATTTGTAGTCCAATTATTCCGGATAATCTTGTGAAGTAGGTTAGATATTCCATATTTAACACGTGATTTAAAGAAATATTTTGTAATCTGAGCGATACAACAGAAATTCCCCATCTTCAAACTTGAGCGGCTTCAGGATCTTTAGTAACGCTATGTTTCCAGTTATCCACCGCTGAGTAAATTACCTCCTCGCATGATTCATCAATCAATTTCTCACGGATTGAAGATAATTGGTCCACTATGTACATCTCATCTCTGAGGTCAAATAAAATTACCTCGACAGCACCCAGGATTCTCTGTAGATTGGGACTGGCTCCGTAATGACTCAAGGCTTGAGCCAAAAGTTTTTTCAAATCAGGCGTGATGAGTTTCAGTCTAATCTCTTCAAAACATCCGTAGAAATAATAAGCAGAGGCTTCAAACAAACAAGTATGTCTTGTTTGCGAAGGGTGATCCACAGTACATCCATCGCAATCTTTCTTCATCCGTTTGTCGATCAAATATTCCAAAATGACAGCCAAAATAATCCGGTGACCTGTGTCCCCGAGACACCCGTCCGTCACATCGTAGGTTGTGTCTGGCGGGTCGTATTCCCCCACAGGTGTTACAAATCCATGTTTTGTAAGGAAAGTCAAATTATGATATCCAAGTTCAGTGTAGAATTTATGTATCCAATCGATGGTTTTCTGCGGTAATCCGTTTACTCCAGGCGGTAATCCATTTTTTTGTAAATCCATCAGAATTTTTTCAAACAGTTGTGATGAAGAAGACAAAGTAGAAGAACTCTGTTGAGACATGCCGGGGTCTGAATAAGCGATTCTCTCCCGAGAGGCCTTTTAATGTTTGTATTGAGTAGGTGGAGTTACAGTGAGGAAAATTAGTATTTGAACACCCTACTATTTTGCAAGTTCTCCCACTTAGAAATCATGGAGGGTTCTGAAATTGTCATCGTAGGTGCATGTCCACTGTGAGAGACATAATCTAAAAAAAAAAATATCCAGAAATCACAATGTATGATTTTTTTACTATTTATTTGTATGATACAGCTGCAAATAAGTATTTGAACACCTGAGAAAATCAATGTTAATATTTGGTACAGTAGCCTTTGTTTGCAATTACAGAGGTCAAACATTTCCTGTAGTTTTTCACCAGGTTTGCACACACTGCAGGAGGGATTTTGGCCCACTCTTCCACACAGATCTTCTCTAGATCAGTCAGGTTTCTGGCCTGTCGCTGAGAAACACAGAGTTTGAGCTCCCTCCAAAGATTCTCTATTGGGTTTAGGTCTGGAGACTGGCTAGGCCACGCCAGAACCTTGATATGCTTCTTACAGAGCCACTCTTGGTTATCCTGGCTGTGTGCTTCGGGTCATTGTCATGTTGGAAGACCCAGCCTCGACCCATCTTCAATGCTCTAACTGAGGGAAGGAGGTTGTTCCCCAAAATCTCGCAATACATGGCCCCCGGTCATCCTCTCCTTAATACAGTGCAGTCGCCCTGTCCCATGTGCAGAAAAACACCCCCAAAGCATGATGCTACCACCCCCATGCTTCACAGTAGGGATGGTGTTCTTGGGATGGTACTCATCATTCTTCTTCCTCCAAACACGTTTAGTGGAATTATGACCAAAAAGTTATATTTTGGTCTCATCTGACCACATGACTTTCTCCCATGACTCCTCTGGATCATCCAAATGGTCATTGGCAAACTTAAGACGGGCCTTGACACGTGCTGGTTTAAGCAGGGGAACCTTCCGTGCCATGCATGATTTCAAACCATGACGTCTTAGTGTATTACCAACAGTAACCTTGGAAACGGTGGTCCCAGCTCTTTTCAGGTCATTGACCAGCTCCTCCCGTGTAGTTCTGGGCTGATTTCTCACCTTTCTTAGGATCATTGAGACCCCACGAGGTGAGATCTTGCATGGAGCCCCAGTCCGAGGGATATGACAGTCATGTTTAGCTTCTTCCATTTTCTAATGATTGCTCCAACAGTGGACCTTTTTTCACCAAGCTGCTTGGCAACTTCCCCGTAGCCCTTTCCAGCCTTGTGGAGGTGTACAATTTTGTCTCTAGTGTCTTTGGACAGCTCTTTGGTCTTGGCCATGTTAGTAGTTGGATTCTTACTGATTGTATGGGGTGGAGAGGTGTCTTTATGCAGGTGCATCTAATTGAGGATAATAAATGGAGTGGAGGTGGACATTTTTTAAAGGCAGACTAACAGGTCTTTGAGGGTCAGAATTCTAGCTGATAGACAGGTGTTCAAATACTTATCTGCAACTGTATCATACAAATTAATAGTTCAATAATCATACATTGTGACTTATGGACTTTTTTTTTTAGATTATGTCTCTCACAGTGGACATGCACCTACGATAACAATTTCAGACCCCTCCATGATTTCTAAGTGGGAGAACTTGCAAAATAGCAGGGTGTTCAAATACTTATTTTCCTCACTGTATATATATATTCAAGATAAACATCTTTTAGTAATCTGCATGAGAATGTGATAAAATTATGAATCTCACTCTGATGTGTTCTAGGTCATTAAAGATTCAGGTTTTGTATTTCACAATGCCTACGGTCTGATCATTAATGATTTCAGAGAAAATGAAACTTATGGTTCTGTTTAAACAGGTGTACAGTATCATGTCCCATCCAGTGTGTAGGTGTAGGTCATATATTGAATTGCATCTATTGTAATACTTTGTTTAAAACTGATTTCTGGCTTCTCAATAACTCCCCACCCTCTTCACTGAATGGTACACCCTAAAGTCTTTCTATTTAAATTGAATTTTAATAGAGCAAAATATTTTTCTGTGTTCTACAGAAGAAAGAAAGTCATACAGACTTTTAATCCCATACGGAAATGTAATATATGTACACATATGAAATATACATATATGAAATATATCCACATAGAAAGTGAAAACATATATGTACATATATATCTGCCCATATATAAAACCTATTAGAAAATGGAACAATTTCATATATTGACATATAAAACTAGCCCATATATTTTATGTATGTATAATACAGTATTTTATATATATGTCACATATATAATTATCAATATACATGACATATATTTCTTTGTATATATGTTCAATATACAAACTACACATATATGAATAGCATATTGCTTGCATTCATGTTACATATATGTCCCTAATATGTTTTATATAGTCTTATTATATATTTTACATTTAAAATGAAATGTATATATAAAATATATTTTTGATAAATGTATATGGAATATATAAATGACATATATATATAAACATTGTGTGCACATATATTTTGAACATATATTTTGTTCCCTTTTAGTCGGTCACGTTCGACGTACGTCGGAACTGACCGACGAATTGGGATCTGTTCTCAGAGACCAATCTACTTCGAGTGTATTAGAAACGAGCCAATGAAGATTGGCATGCGATCACGCATTCCACGCACCGCCCCGCGTCCGCGGGTATAAATACGGAAGTGGAAGTGCCGCATACCGCTTTCAACTGAGGAGCCGAGCTTTCGTGTTCCTACGAAGAGTGTGTTCTACGAACGAGTTAAAGAATCTACGAGAGAAGATCTGCTTACCTGTTCCGGTGTCGGTGTGACGGTGATATACAGCGGTGGTCGCTTCCTGAGAGAAATTGTCGGTTCGCTGGGCGTTTCCTCTGAGTGCTTACAGTGGGCTTGCACCTTTTAAACCACTGTAAGCCGCGGCTATTCCCCTGTGTGCCTCGGCACGTTTCGGAGCGGTTTTCTCTTCTCTCCTATCACTAAAAGAGCAACACGGTTTGACCCTGCGTCTTTTTCAAGCTGTCATTCAAACCGTGTGTTTCTGGATGCCGTCGGTATCTATCTCCAGTTGACGGGCACGATCGCTGTCTCTCGTGTTTGGGCGTTCAGCACGCAGAGGCGGCTTTCGTGGATGACTCATGTTCGCACTGCGCGAACATGACCATCGCAGTCTTACGGTCTCGTCTCCAATACCTCAAACGGGGTGGAGTCCCATCGTGCATCCCCCGATCTAGTGGTCCTCCCGCTGCAAAGCAGAGGGCTGCTACTTTGGCTGATGCCTTTGGGGGAGATCTGAGGGTTACTGTGAGGGCACTCCCGCCGGGTCAACAGACTCCTCGGGCCCCTCCCCCCTCAGCTGCGCCGGTAGAGCTTCCGGAAGAGCGCGCTGGTCCTTCCCATGGGGGGCCAGCCGTTTCTTTTGGGGCTCCTTCTGAGGATATTTTATCGATAGCTGCATCGGGGGACGAGCTAATGGACTCCGGGGATGAAGATGCGGCTGCGTTACCCCCTTCGGGTGTGGTGGCGTTGCCCGTATCTGATCCGGAGCTCACGGCTATGCTTTCCCGGGCCGCCGCGAGTGTCGGGCTCGAGTGGAACCCTCCACCGTGTCCCGAACCCTCGCGGCTGGACGATTGGTTTCTCGGGGCGGATCGTGCTGGTTCTCAGCGCCCCGCCCCAGTTCCTTTCTTTCCGGAAGTGCATCAGGAGCTCACGAAGTCGTGGACAGCGCCTTACAACGCTCGTTCACGATCGACTGACTCCTCCGTCCTCACTACCCTCGATGGTGGCGCAGCTAAGGGTTACGTGGAGGTCCCTCCAGTCGAGCGGTCGGTTGCGATGCAACTGTGTCCTAAGACCGCTGCGGACTGGCGCGGGCACCCACGTCTCCCCTCCCGGGCGTGTAGGTTCTCGTCCAACCTATCGGGTTGCCTGTGGACAGCCTGTGGAGAAGCTGCGTCATCTTTGCATGCCATGGCGCTCCTGCAGGTCTACCAGGCCAAAGCGCTCAAGGATCTGCACGAGGGTAGTTCCGACCCAGGGGTTATGCAGGAACTGCGTACCGCGACGGACCTCGCCCTCCGGGCGACGAAAGTCACCGCACGCACCCTGGGTCGGGAGATGTCCACTCTGGTGGTCCAGGAACGCCACCTTTGGCTGAACCTGGCGGATATGCGTGAGACCGACAAGGTGCGGTTCCTCAACGCCCCTGTCTGCCAGGCCGGCCTCTTCGGCGACGCCATCGAGAATTTCGCCCAGCAGTTCTTGGTGGCCCAGAAGCAGACGGAGGCCATCAAAAACATCCTGCCCCGACGACCCGCTGCTGCCTCCACCCAGTCGTCGGCCGCAGCACCTCCACCTGCTCGTCGCCGAGGGCGTCCTCCTGCGGCTGCCTCCGCCCCTGCCAAGCCAAAGCAGCAGCCTCCACAATCGGCGAAGCAGGGTGCCAGTCGTAAGGGGGCCGTCCAACCCGCGTCAGGGCCGGCTAAGTCGGCAGGCAAGCGCAAGGGCAAGCGGCCCTGACGCGGGGAGTCCAGGGAGAAGAGGAGCTGCTCCAGGGGAGATGGTGTCCGCACCTCTCCTCCCCCCGGAGGAGGACCGGGGGGAGAATGTCAACTCGGCTGGTTTATTACATCTGCCACTGGCCCTCCGGGGTCCAGCGGTACCCACATTCTCAATAAAAGAGCAGTTTCCTCCCTCCCTGAACTCCGAGAGGGACAGGTTGGGAGTGTGCGACGCCCCCGGGCCTTGCCACTCCTTTCCTCCCCTCTCACCCCTCGCCAGGGGGCAGCAGTATGGGCACCGAGGACGCCCCCGGGCCTCCTCACCCATACTCTGCCCCACCTGGAGTACTCAGACAACACACTTGTGTGCTCCAACCCGCTGCCTCACCCCTGGTACGTCTGTGGTGCCGATGATCCCGCTTGTGTGGTCTCTGGGGGCCTGGCTTGGCCTCCCCAGACCGTCTCGCTGGCTCATCCGTACCATCAGACTCGGCTATGCAATTCAGTTTGCACGCCGGCCGCCCAAGTACAGGGGCATCCTCTTCACCTCAGTGCGGAGTCAGGATGCCCATGTCTTGCGGTCAGAGATCGATGTCCTGCTGGCGAAGGGCGCGGTCGAGCCGGTTCCTCCAGCCGATATGAAGTCGGGGTTCTACAGCCCCTACTTCATTGTACCCAAGAAAGGGGGTGGGTTAAGATCAATCTTGGACCTGCGCATTTTGAATCGGGCCCTGCACAAGCTCCCGTTCAAGATGTTAACGCAGAAACGCATTTTCCAGTGCATCCGTCCCCGAGATTGGTTCGCAGCAATCGACCTGAAGGACGCGTACTTTCATGTCTCTATCCTTCCTCGACACAGACCGTTCCTGCGCTTCGCGTTCGAGGGGAGGGCATATCAGTACAAAGTCTTGCCCTTCGGGCTGTCCCTGTCGCCTCGCGTCTTCACGAAAGTCGTAGAGGCAGCCATTGTTCCGCTCAGAGAACGCGGCGTTCGCTTACTCAACTATCTCGACGACAGGCTTATTCTCGCCCAGTCTCGGGAGCAGTTTGCGAACACAGGGACATGGTGCTCAGTCACCTCAGCCTGTTGGGACTTCGGGTCAACCGAGAGAAGAGCAAACTCTGTCCCACGCAGAGGATCTCTTATCTCGGTATGGAGTTGGATTCGGTCAGCCGGACGGCGCGCCTCACTCCAGAGCGCGTCCGGTCAGTGTTGAACTGCTTGAATACGTTCAATGGCAGGACAGCGGCCCCACTGAAACTTTTTCAGAGGCTCCTGGGGAATATGGCATCCGCAGCCGCGGTAACGCCGCTCGGATTGCTTCATATGAGGCCGCTTCAACGCTGGTTACACGACCGAGTCCTGAGATGGGCGTGGCACAGCGGTCAGTACCGGGTCCCAGTGACTCCTTACTGTCGCCAAACCTTCAACCCGTGGCCAGACCCCTCGTTTCTCCGGGCCGGTGTGTCCTTAGAACAGGTGTCAAGGCATGCTGTGGTCTTCACGGATGCCTCATCCACGGGTTGGGGGGCCACGTACAACGGGCACGTAGTTTCGGGACTGTGGACGGGACCCCAACTACGTTGGCATATCAATTGCCTAGAGCTTCTGGCGGTACGTCTTGCCCTGGCCCGGTTCAAGAAACCGCTCCAGGGCAAACACGTACTGGTCCGTTCGGACAGCACTGCGGCCGTTGCGTACATCAACCGACAGGGTGGTCTACGCTCCCGTTGCATGCTCCGGCTCGCCCGCCATCTCCTCCTGTGGAGTCAGAAGTTTGTGAGGTCACTTCGTGCTATTCACATCCCAGGTGCGCTGAACCAGACAGCTGACGAGCTCTCTCGCCAGTCGACACCTCCGGACGAATGGCGACTCCACCCCCAGAGCGTCCAGCTGATATGGGACCACTTTGGGGTTGCGCAGGTAGACCTGTTTGCTTCCCCAGAGTCGACCCATTGCCAGTGGTACTACTCCCTGACCGGAGGTACCTTAGGCATAGATGCACTGGCGCACAGCTGGCCCCGGGACCTACGCAAATATGCGTTTCCCCCAGTGAGCCTTCTTGCACAGACCCTGTGCAAGGTCAGGGAGGACGAGGAGCAGGTCTTGTTAGTTGCGCCCTATTGGCCCAACCGGACCTGGTTCCCCGAACTCACACTCCTCGCGACAGCCCCTCCCTGGCCGATTCCCCTGAGGAAGGACCCTCTACGAGGCGCCTCTATGCTCTGAAGTGGAACCTGTTCGTTGTTTGGTGCTCTTCCCGCCAGGAAGACCCCCGGAAGTGTTCGATTAATGTCGTGCTTTCCTTCCTGCAGGATGGGTTGGAGCGGCGGCTGTCTCCCTCCACCCTGAAAGTGTACGTCGCTGCAATAGCGGCGTATCACGATGCAGAAGGCGGTAAAGCCGTAGGTAAGCACGACTTAATCGTCAGGTTCCTCAGAGGTGCGAGGAGACTAAATCCCCCTCGTTCTACCTCGATACCCTCTTGGGACTTAGCCCTGGTGCTTAGAGCACTCCAGGGTCCACCATTTGAGCCTTTGCAGTCAGTCGAGCTAAAAATCCTGTCCATGAAGACAGTCCTCCTGACCGCATTGGCCTCAATCAAGAGGGTGGGGGACCTGCATGCACTTTCGGTCGACGAATCGTGCCTAGAATTCGGGCCGGCCAACTCTCACGTTGTCCTGAGACCCCGGCCTGGATATGTGCCCAAGGTTCCTACCACTCCCTTCCGGGACCAGGTAGTGAACCTGCAAGCGCTGCCTTCGGAGGAGGCAGACCCAGCCCTAGCTTTGTTATGTCCCGTCCGCGCTCTTCGCGCTTACGTTGACCGGACTCAAAGCTTCAGATCCTCACAGCAGCTCTTCGTCTGTTACGGAGGTCAGCAGAAGGGAAAGGCTGTCTCCAAGCAGAGGTTGGCCCACTGGATAGTGGATGCCATTGTCTTGGCTTACCAGTCCCAAGACGTACCTTGCCGTTCGGGGTGTGGGCTCACTCAACAAGGAGTGTTGCTTCATCCTGGGCGCTGGCTCAAGGTGCCTCGCTGACAGACATTTGTAGAGCTGCGGGCTGGGCGACACCTAACACGTTCGCTAGATTTTATAGCCTCTGTGTAGAGCCGGTATCTTCCCGCATCCTTGCCCCCCGGGGCCAGTAGCACTAAGTACCCGTTCTAGTGTCGGCTTGCAACGCCACTCCCGCCTCCGGGCCGGATACGTGCGTCTATTCTTGCTCCAGTTGTGTTCCCCGGAAACAGCTAACCCTGTCGAGTTCCTCCGTCACCCCCGCGGTGTCAGACGTTGCGGACCGTCTGACGCCAGGCCTGCACCCGTATGCTTGTGGAACGTGTGTGTAGGCTGGGTTCCATATGTTGCGGTCCCCTCACGGCTACCCCATATGTGTATTCTACACGGTATCTGCTACCCTACTCGGTTAGCCCCGTGTCTTTTCCTCGACAGAGCCCGCTCTGTCATCTCTGGGCGTGTTCTTCCCCCCCTGGGATCAGGTTGGGTCCACCCCAGAGATTTCCATAGTTGTACTACCCTAGGTTAGGTTAGTCCTGATGCGTATTTCCACCTCTCCTTCCATTGAAGGATGTGGCTCCGCAGCGTTCCATCTCCCGAGACGGGCACGCTTTCCCAGCGTTATCCAATAGTCACGCTGAGTGGGTCTTGCAGGAACAGCAGTGACTGTCCTTCCCTGCCGGGAGCCCTGACTCCCACTCCAACATAGGAGTGGTTCAGCGAGCTCAGGCAGGGCGCTGGAAGGGCCAGCTTCCTGGCGTTTTGGTAGGGATCCCAATTCGTCGGTCAGTTCCGACGTACGTCGAACGTGACCGACTGAAAGGGAACGTCTCGGTTACGTATGTAACCCTCGTTCCCTGAAGGAGGGAACGGAGACGTACGTCCCGTCGCCAGGTGCTGTGCTTCAGCTGAAGGCCCGAGCCACACTTCTCGGCTCCTCAGTTGAAAACGGTATGCGGCACTTCCACTTCCGTATTTATACCCGCGGACGCGGGGCGGTGCGTGGAATGCGTGATCGCATGCCAATCTTCATTGGCTCGTTTCTAATACACTCGAAGTAGATTGGTCTCTGAGAACAGATCCCAATTCGTTGGTCAGTTCCGACGTACGTCTCCGTTCCCTCCTTCAGGGAACGAGGGTTACATACGTAACCGAGACGTTATGTTCTTATATTATGTATATTAATTGCTAAATATTTTGAATTAATGATGTAAACTAAACAAATGTAAAAAACATGCTTTCATTAATTTCGTACATATTTTTTTAAATATAGGTTATAGGTTATAGGTTTTAAATATAGGTTATGGATGTGATACTTTTTACACAATCGTAAAAAGAAGGTAAATGACTGGCAGCTATGGCTGCCAAACAAAAACCATAAAATTAAAGTAAAAAATATTAATTCAAATAAAGTGCAAAAACAATAATTTTACAGAAATTTACATTAAAAGTTTTAGTGAAAAACACTGTTATTTTACAGATTTTTTCCCTTTTTTTTAAATTAAAGATATTTTACTTTAATTTTGCGGTTTTTGTTTGGCAGCCATAGCTGCCAGTCATTTACCATTTTTTTAACAGTGTACAACTGTTATTTTACTGATTTTTCCTAGATTATTAGGATCAAACACCTTCAATAAAGTGACAGTACTAAAAATTTGCAGAAAAACACTGTTATTTTACAGATTATTACAATAAAAAAATTAATGGTCATGAGCTTTTCAATAAAGTGTTAAATTTACAGTTTTATTGTGGAAGACAAAATACAGTCTGTAAAACAAAACAATACATAATACATTTCAAATACAGATAACAGTGGAACAGTTTCATCAAATTTTTTAAGTTGAATAAAATTTCAAACTGAAAAAAATACAAAGCAGGCTGTCATCACTCAATGGCTGGTTGTCTAAGTGGTGTCTGCAAAATAACATAGGGTTCATAGACAATTGGAAAAGTTTTTGGGGCAGACCTGACCTGTTGAAGAAGGATGGCATCCATCCCTCCTGGGGTGGTGCCGCTCTTCTCTCTAGTAATTTGGCACATAGTCTTAGAGCTAAACCTTGACTCACTAGGGCCCAGGTCAGGAAGCAGACAAACTGGCTAAACCGACCGTCTGCTAGCTGTCTCACGTCACCGGAGTCAGATAAATCCCAGCACATAGAGACTCTTTCACCGAGATATTATCATATAGAGACTGTGTCTGTTCCCCGAATTAGTAAATACAAAAAAACATCAAAACCATTCAACAGTAAAAATTTAATTGATGTCCAACAAATAAACAAAAGAAATAATACAGATGAACAATTGATAAAGCTTGGGTTGCTGAATATTAGATCCCTTTCCCCAAAAGCGCTTATTGTTAATGATATTATTAAAGATAATAATCTTGATGTGCTGTGTTTGACAGAAACCTGGCTAAAACCTGACGACTACATTACCTTAAATGAGTCCACCCCCCAAGATTATTGTTATAAACATGAGCCGCGTCTGAAAGGTAAAGGGGGAGGGGTTGCTGTAATTTATAATAATATCTTCAGTATTACTCAGAAGTCTAGTTTCAAATATAATTCCTTCGAAGTTTTGGTGCTTTATGTAACGCTATGTAGTGTACATGACAAAACCCGTTCAACATTGGTGTTAGCTACTGTATACAGGCCACCAGGGCATAATACAGACTTTATCAAAGAATTTGCTGACTTTCTATCAGAATTAGTACTGGCCGTAGATAAAGTACTAATTGTTGGTGATTTTAATATCCATGTAGACAACGAAAAAGACGTATTAGGATTAGCATTTAAAGATACACTAAACTCTATTGGAGTTAGGCAACACGTGTCAGGACCCACTCATCGCCATAATCATACTTTAGACCTAATATTGTCACATGGAATTAATGTTGATACCGTTGAAATTCTGCAGCAGAGCGATGACATCTCAGATCATTACTTAGTATCTTGTATACTTAATTTAGCTAAAGTTGCAAAGCCGCCCCCTCGTTTCAAAAATGGCAGGACAATCACTGCCGCTACTAAAGATTGCTTTTTAAATACTCTTCCTCATCAGTATCATCTCCTCAGCAACCCAGACAGCATAGAAGAACTCGATGTTGCAACAGAAACTATTGACTCTCTCTTTTCCAGTACTTTAGACACAGTTGCTCCTCTGCGCTTAAAGAAGATTAAAGAAAATAGTCCAACGCCGTGGTACAACGAGCACACCCGGGCCCTTAAAACAGCAGCCAGAAAAATGGAGCGCAGCTGGAAGAAAACAAAACTAGAGGTCTTTCGAAATTCGTGGAAAGAGCACATGATCGCATACAGAAAGGCCGTAAAAACTGCTAGATCCGCTTATTTCTCAACTCTCTTGGAAGAAAACAAACACAACCCAAGGTATTTATTCGATACAGTGGCTAAATTAACCAAAAATAAAGCTTCAACTTCTGATGATTGTAAACAGCACAGCAGTAATGACTTTATGAACTTCTTCACATGTAAAATTGATAATATTAGGAAGAAAATTTTAACCATGCAGCCGTCTACTACAGTATCACATCAGACAGAGCATTGTAGTGTCACTGAGGAAAAATTACAATCATTCACTGCTATAGGAGAAGAAGAATTGGCTAAACTCGTTAAATCATCAAAATCAACAACATGTATGCTTGACCCTGTACCGACTAGGCTATTAAAAGAGATGCTACCAGAGGTCATAGATCCTCTTCTTAATATCATTAATTCATCTTTGTCATTAGGATATGTACCGAAAACTTTTAAGTTGGCTATTATTAAACCACTTATTAAAAAACCGCAACTTGATCCTACAGAATTAGTCAATTATAGACCAATCTCAAATCTACCCTTTCTGTCAAAAATACTTGAAAAGGCAGTGTCTTCACAATTATGTTCCTTTTTAGAAAGAAATGGTATCTGTGAGGATTTCCAGTCAGGATTTAGACCGTATCATAGTACTGAGACTGCTCTCATCAGAGTTACAAATGATTTACTCTTATCATCCGATCGTGGCTGTATCTCTCTATTAGTGTTACTCGATCTTAGCGCTGCATTTGATACCATCGACCACAACATTCTTTTGAATAGACTCGAAAATTATGTAGGTATTAGTGGAATTGCTTTATCATGGTTTAAATCATACCTATGCGACCGTTATCAGTTTGTAGCAGTAAATGAAGAGATGTCACACCGATCGCAAGTTCAGTATGGAGTACCACAAGGCTCAGTGCTAGGACCGCTACTCTTCACCCTGTACATGCTACCACTGGGAGATATTATTAGGAAGCATGGCATTAGTTTTCATTGTTATGCTGACGATACTCAGCTCTATATTTCTTCACGCCCTGAAGAAATTTACCAATTCACAAGATTAACGGAATGCATAGCCGCCATAAAACATTGGATGACTGGTAATTTCCTGCAACTCAATTCAGAAAAAACTGAATTTTTAATTATTGGACAAAAAAGCTCCACAAGTAGTAACCTAGAATACTGTCTAACACTTGATGGCTGCTCTGTCAAGTCTTCGTCGTCAGTGAGGAACCTGGGTGTGCTCTTTGATACCAATCTTTCGTTTGAAAGCCACGTTTCTAGCATCTGTAAAACTGCTTTCTACCATCTTAAAAATATATCAAAATTACGGCACATGCTCTCAATGCAAAATGCTGAACAGTTAGTTCATGCGTTCATGACCTCAAGGCTAGATTATTGTAATGCTCTATTGGGTGGTTGCCCTGCTCGCTTAATAAATAAACTCCAGCTGGTCCAAAACGCAGCAGCTCGAGTACTTACTAGAACCAGGAAGTATGACCATATTAGCCCAGTTCTGTCAACATTGCACTGGCTACCTATTAAACATCGCATACATTTTAAAATCTTGCTTATTACTTACAAAGCACTAAATGGTTTAGCTCCCCAATACTTGAGCGAGCTCTTAACATATTATACTCCATCACGTCTACTGCGATCTCTAAATTCTGGCCAGTTGTTAATACCGAGAATATCCAAATCAACTGCAGGCGGTCGATCCTTTTCCTATTTAGCTCCTAAACTCTGGAACAGTCTTCCTAGCACTGTTCGGGAAGCAGACACACTCTGTCAGTTTAAATCTAGACTAAAAACACATCTCTTTACTGTGGCATACACATAAAACACTTTATCAATTAATTGATTGTTAGGCTGCATTAACTAGGTCAGCCGGAACCGGGAACACTTCCCATAACACCTGATGTACTCGTTACATCATCAGAAGAATGGCATCTACGCTAATGATATTCTCTCTGTTTTATCCCGAGGTTTACTGCAGTCAGCCAGATCTGGGCCGTATCCTAATCAGATGGTGGACCAGAGAAGACCAACACAGGACCCCGAAGTGTCTGCAGAGGCCGTGTCAATTATCCTCCCCCTGCAACTGCCTCATCGACACGGCATCTAAATAAACCCGTCACCAGTGTGATGACTCCGATTGTTCGAATATTATCATTAAATAATACTTAAATCGATATGTCATCCGCAATAAACCCGTCTCCAGCGTGTTGCCTCCGATCATTCAAATATTGCACTTTAATAATTATTTAATCAACATCATCCTCAATAAACCCGTCTCCAGCGTGTTGCCTCCGGTCCTTTGAATATTCCGATCTATTATGACCTCTGACCTGTAAAGCAGCCAGAATAATAATAATAATACGTTGTTTGTAAATTGGCCAGAGGAGAACTGGCACCCCGACTGAGCCTGGTTTCTCCCAAGGTTTATTTTTCTCCATTAGGTCACCTGATGGGGTTTTGGTTTCCTTGCCACTGTTGCCTCTGGCTTGGCGTGCTCAGTTGGGGACACTATATTTTTCAACTAAACATCGAAATAAATCTAATTAATAAACTAATTTAACCATGTAAACTAAATTACTGATCTAATTATTGATCTAAAGCCCACACTGTCACCGTATGGAAATTGAAATGAACTGATGACATCAAATGGCTATACAGCTGAATAAAATTAGGCTGCATTATTTTGCTGTTTAACACTGTAAAGCTGCTTTGAAACAATCTACATTGTTAAAAGCGCTATATAAATAAAGTTGACTTGACTTGACTTGACAAAACTGATACATTTACAAGATTGTCACTGATTCACTATTGATTCTAAAACTTGATTATTCAGATGTAAATTTATGTAAACAAATTCTTCAGAGCCCCCAGGAGGAATTGAAAAACTAAAAAGTTGCATTTATCTTGTATGTTAGGGTTACTAATATCATGATGAGGTTATGATTTCACCTCATAACAAAATAACAAATTGTGCCATTTACTGTTAGCTTTGTATTTTCCAAATATGTTTTATATTGTTTTCCTCTATATTCAACTGAGCCCCGAGGGCTCCATATAGCTCTGATAATATATGTGGACAAACATTTACCTTTTAATTCAGAATCCAAGCTATATAGTGTAATAAGAAATATAAATCAAAACATACAACAGGTCCATGATTCTGCTCCAGAAGGGACAGACATAGCAGATAAAGAGCAATCCTCTTCCAGATCTCCAGTAATCAGCTGGATCTGTAAAAGAAAGAAAGAAAAATACATTGATTCACTGAAAAGTCCTTAAAAAGGGAGGATTTTGTTTTTGGAGCTTTCCTTTAAACAACATTTGACATTGAGATATTCTGGCTATATGAACACAGAGTCCGCTCAGCTTTGAGATGGTTATTGCTGATTATTGTCCATAAAATTTGGTCCAATGGAGTACCAACATTTGGGTACCAACATTATTCAAAATATTTAGTTTCACAGAAGAAAGTCATACAAGTTTGATAAGACATGAGGGTGAGTTAACGATGAGGAAGTTTTCATTTGGAGTGAGCTATGCTTTTAAACTCAAGAAGGTACATTTGAACCAGAGTTGTGTCTGGTGCTGAGTTGCCTGTGTTCACATTTCCACACACATATGGCTACTGAACAGTATTAATGTTGGAGATGACATGAATACTCACTTCCTCTGAAGATCATGTGGCAGATTTCCATTCCCAAAACTTCTGGATCATGAGGGGGGAAGAAACACACACACAAATGAATATTAATTTGTTTGATAAATCCATCCATCCATCTTCTTCCGCTTATCCGGGGCCGGGTCGCGGGGGCAGCAGTCTAAGCAGAGATGCCCAGACTTCCCTCTCCCTAGACACTTCCTCTTGCTCTTCCGGGGGGACACCGAGGCGTTCCAAGGCCAGCCGGGAGACATAGTCCCTCCAGCGTGTCCTCGGTCTTCCCCGGGGCCTCCTCCCGGTTGGACATGCCCGAAACACCTTCCCGGGAAGGCGTTCAGGAGGCATCCGGAACAGATGCCCGAGCCACCTCAGCTGTCCCCTCTCGATGTGGAGGAGCAGCGGCTCTACTCCGAGTTCCTCCCGAGTGACTGAGCTTCTCACCCTATCTCTAAGGGAGCGCCCAGCCACCCTGCGGAGAAAGCTCATTTCGGCCGCCTGTATCCGGGATCTTGTCCTTTCGGTCATGACCCAAAGCTCATGACCATAGGTGAGAGTAGGAACGTAGATTGACCGGTAAATCGAGAGCTTCGCCTTACGGCTTAGCTCTTTCTTCACCACGACAGACCGGTACATCGACCGCATTACTGCAGAAGCTGCACCGATCCGTCTGTCAATCTCCCGTTCCATCCTCCCCTCACTCGTGAACAAGACCCCTAGATACTTGAACTCCTCCACTTGGGGCAGGAACTCTCCACCAACCTGAAGTGGGCAAGCCACCCTTTTCCGACTGAGGACCATGGCCTCGGATTTGGAGGTGCTGATCCCCATCCCAGCCGCTTCACACTCGGCTGCAAACCGTCCCAGTGCATGCTGAAGGTCCTGGTTAGAAGGGGCCAACACGACAACGTCATCCGCAAAGAGCAGAGACGAAACCGTGTGGTCCCCAAACCTGACACCCTCCGGCCCTTGGCTGCGCCTAGAAATTCTGTCCATAAAAATTATGAACAGAACCGGCGACAAAGGGCAGCCCTGCCGGAGTCCAACATGCACCGGGAACAAGTCTGACTTACTGCCGGCAATGCGGACCAAACTCCTGCTTCGGTCATACAGGGACCGGACAGCCCTCAGCAAAGGACCCCGGACCCCATATTCCCCCAGCACCCTCCACAGGACGCCGCGAGGGACACAGTCGAATGCCTTCTCCAAATCCACAAAACAAATGTGGATTGGTTGGGCAAACTCCCATGAACCCTCCAGCACCCTGTAGAGGGTATAGAGCTGGTCCAGTGTTCCACGACCAGGACGAAAACCACACTGTTCCTCCTGAATCCGAGGTTCCACTATCGGCCGAATTCTCCTCTCCAGTACCCTGGCATAGACTTTCCCGGGGAGGCTGAGAAGTGTGATCCCCCTATAGTTGGAACACACCCTCCGGTCCCCCTTCTTAAAAAGAGGGACCACCACCCCGGTCTGCCATACCAGAGGCACTGTCCCCGACCGCCACGCGATGCTGCAGAGGCGTGTCAGCCAAGACAGCCCCACAACATCCAGAGACTTGAGGTACTCAGGGCGGATCTCATCCACCCCCGGTGCCTTGCCACCGAGGAGTTTCTTGACCACCTCGGTGACTTCAGCTTGGGTGATGGACGAGTCCTCCTCTGAGCCCCCAGCCTCTGCTTCCCCAATGGAAGACGTGACGGCGGGATTGAGGAGATCCTCGAAGTATTCCTTCCACCGTCCGACAACATCCCCAGTTGAGGTCAACAGCCGCCCATCGCCACTGTAAACAGCGTTGGTAGGGCACTGCTTCCCCCTCCTGAGGCGCCGGACGGTTTGCCAGAATCTCTTCGAGGCCAGCCGATAGTCCTTTTCCATGGCCTCACCGAACTCCTCCCAGGCCCGAGTTTTTGCCTCCACAACCACCCGGGCTGCAGTCCGTTTAGCCTGCCGGTACCTGTCAGCTGCCTCAGGAGTCCCACAAGCCAGCCAGGCCCGATAGGACTCCTTCTTCAGCTTGACGGCATCCCTTACTTCCGGTGTCCACCACCGGGTTCTGGGATTGCCGCCTCGACAGGCACCGGAGACCTTGCGTCCACAGCTCCGAGCAGCCGCTTTGACAATGGAGGTGGAGAACATGGTCCACTCGGACTCAATATCTCCAGCCTCCCTCGGGATCTGGTCGAAGCTCTGCCGGAGGCAGGAGTTGAAGATCTCTCTGACAGGAGACTCGGCCAAACGTTCCCAGCAGACCCTCACAGTACATTTGGGTCTACCGAGTCTATCCAGCTTCCTCCCCCGCCATCGGATCCAACTCACCACCAGGTGGTGATCAGTTGACAGCTCCGCCCCTCTCTTCACCCGAGTGTCCAAGACATACGGCCGCAGGTCAGATGAAACGACCACAAAGTCGATCATTGACCTACGACCTAGGGTGTCCTGGTGCCATGTGCACTGATGGACACCCTTATGCTTGAACATGGTGTTCGTTATGGACAAACTGTAACTAGCACAGAAGTCCAATAACTGAACACCACTCGGGTTCAGATCAGGGGGGCCGTTCCTCCCAATCACGCCCCTCCAGGTTTCACTGTCATTGCCCACGTGGGCGTTGAAGTCCCCCAGTAGAACGACGGAGTCCCCAGTCGGAGCACTCTCCAGCACCCCTCCCAGGGACACCAAGAAGGTCGGGTACTCTGCACTGCTGTTTGGCCCGTAGGCACACACAACAGTGAGAGACCTATCCCCGAGCCGAAGCCGCAGGGAAACGACCCTCTCGTTCACCGGGGTAAACTCCAACACATGGCGGCAGAGCTGGGGGGCTATAAGCAAACCCACACCAGCCCGCCGCCTCTCACCATGGGCAACTCCAGAGTGGTGAAGAGTCCATCCCCTCTCGAGGAGTGTGGTTCCAGAGCCCAAGCCATGCGTGGAGGTGATTCCGACTATCTCTAGTCGGAACCTCTCAACCTCACGCACAATCTCAGGCTCTTTCCCCGCCAGCGAGGTGACATTCCATGTCCCAAGAGCCAGATTCTGTGTCCAGGGATCGGGTCGTCTAGGCCCCTGCCTTCGACTGCTGCCCGATTTTCTTTGCACCGGCCCCTTACGGTCCCTCCTGCGAGTGGTGGGCCCACGGGAAGGTGTCCCCACGTCGCTCCTTTGGGCTGAGCCCGGCCGGACCCCGTGGGGGAAGGCCCGGCCACCAGGCGCTCGCATACGAGCCCCAACCCCAGGCCTGGCTCCAGGGTGGGGCCCCGGCTGCGCCGTACCGGGCGACGTCACGGTCCTCGTTTTACTTGTCATCATAAGGGTTTTTGAAATAAAACATTATTTTGTTTGATAAAACATTCATATTAATTATCAACTTTCTGACAGAGACATGGACTTGCAAAATGTACTCACCAGGTCCATACAAAAACGTCACAGTAGATCCAAAATCCTGGTTTGCCTATAATTCTTCAGAGTCCAAGAATGGCGGATTCCTGTCCTCCCTGTTGAACATGACAGTTTTCTCAGATTACTCATTCCAAAGCTCATTTACTTTTTATGACAAGCTTGATCTTAAAACTACCAGTAGGGATGGGCATTATGACCATATTATTCTACATACATGAGACATTTTATTTCACAATAACGATATCACAATAGTTATTTTATAGATATTTTATTAAGAAATACTACAGAATAAAACTGCTTAGTCTTCATTGTATGATATTCTATGCATTAATATCACTTGATTCTTAAAAACGCAGAAGGTCTTCTCTAGTCTTGTTGTTTGATTCACATTATGAGAGGGCAGTTTATTAATCTGCTGCCCCTTTAAGAACGGATGCACAATGACACGCATCCGGGTTTCCCCACGTTAACTTGAACTGTTTAACTCTAAGGTTACTTCAAACATAACTGACTGTTTAAATCAAGTGAATACCTCACATGACAGGGATTTTGAGATAATTGTGTGCATTTTACCGAAAGGATAACTGATTTCAGGATGGCATGCTGTCTGAGAGAGGCGGCTTAACATTACTCTTTATTCTCCATTCATGCATGTTTCTTTATCAAAATGTCAATAATTGTAAGTAAAGTTAGTACAGTGCTACGCGGATATATATTTCCATTCCGCGATATAAAATGGAAAACAACAGAATTGTAAAATCTCACTATATTCATCATAGCGCCCAGCCCTAGCTTAACAGTATTACAACATAACAAAACTCAGAAACAGAATATGTAAGTTATTCGCGATTAGCATATCACTTCAATGCACTATATATTGATGTGACAGTAGAATAAATATAAAGGGATTTATTTACCTTCTGCCGTCTGTTGTCCGCCATTGGTAACTTAAATGTCTGTTCATAATCATGTTTTCCGTTCTCAGTCGACATCCCACAATCAAAATTCGTCCAAAATAAGATTTTAACAGATGTAAAATGATCCATGTAATGCCATTAATGGACTGAAGCAGTCCTGTTGCAGATTAGAAGCCGCACCCGCGACCGCGAGCACTCCAACAGCAACGGGTGTATATTCAAACATGATCGTTAGAAGGCGTGCACAGTTGTCATTGGCCAGATTTCTAGATGACGTTCAGATTGACCAATCACGCTCAAGTGAACACGGAAAGACAGCAAATAACCTTGCAACTATAGAAATAACTTGTTTTAAACTAAAGTTAGCAAATGTGTATATCTATATTTATTTGCTGTTATATTTAATTCATTGGTCAAGTGGTGTTTTGTGATGTGGGCAGAGGCTTGAAAGTTTCAACCTGGAGAGCAGTGCAGATTACTCTTTAAAAACAGATTATTGTTTGATATTTAGTTTGCTCTATAGTTTGTTATATTTGTATCTAGAATTACAGTTTGAATTTTTAAATTAACCCTACACTGTAAAAAACAAAAAAACAAAAAACAAATGACTGGCAGCAACGGCTGCCAAACAAAACCATAAAATTAAAGTAAAATATCTTAATTTAAATAAGGAAAAATCTGTAAAATAACAGTTCTCTCTCAAACTTTTAATGTAAATTTACGTAAACTTTATTTTGCACTTTATTTGAATTAAGATATTTTACTTTAATTTTACGGTTTTTGTTTGGCAGCCCTAGCTGCCAGTCATTTACCATTTTTTTACGATTTTATTTTTACAGTGAAACTAATAAGATTTACTTTAAAATGAGAAAGAATAATGTTAAATTGTTAGTATGGACATAAACCATTAATATAATGAGCTAAATATTTTATTACAGATTAGTTCTGGAAATTTACATACATTTGTATGTAATTTAAGAAAACAGAAAAATACTGTATAAATAATACAGTAATTTCCCTGTATAAAAAATGAGAATGACTGTGATTTGTCATTAATGATAAAATAATGGTCAAGTTGTTAATTTACAGATATTTTTTGTAATTTTACATGAATTTGTATGCAATTTATGAAAACAGAAAAATACTGTATAAATAATACAGTCATTTTCCTGTATAAAAATGAAAATTACTGTAATTTGTCATTAATGATATAATCCTTAAAATAACAGTCAATATGTTTATTTACAGATATTGTTTGTAATTTTACATAGTTTTAAACATAATTCAAAATTACAGGAAAATACTGTAAACAATTAGTTATTTTCCGTAAAATTAGGATTTTTTTTTTTTTTACAGTGTAGGCATATAAAATGTATGTTGTTTAAATAAATGGGCATATATAAATTAAACATATCGGTGACATATATGGTCATAACATACAATATTATATAAACAATAGTCATATATATCGTATTAATATATGTCACTATACTAATTTAATATGGAAAATGTATATATGTTATAAACTTATATCAACATATATCTAGAGATATGTATATATGTGATAGCAATATATTGTCTTATATTTAGCATATATGACGGCGTCATTTGCGATATAGGGACATATATGTCATATATTACATTTCCGTATGGGATGACACAAGGATGATTAAATGATGACAGAATTTCAATTTTGGGTGAACTATCACTTTAAGAAGGTTAGTTTAAGTAAACTCATGCATTTCATTAACTGGAAGGTAAATCACGTAAGCTTAAGTTTCTGTTTCAAGAAATGTTTAATGTTAAACTTTCATTTTGTCATGAAGACCCTCCCCTTTTTAAAAAGCTATAAAATGGGCGATGAAACAGGCATGTTATTTCATTCTCCTCCTGATCAAAGATGGATCTGCAAATCTCAGTTTTTCTTCTCTTCATTCTTTTCACTGCAGGTAAAAAGACAAATAGAGTTTGTGATGTTATTGGGTACAAATACAGAACAAATGAGGTCTCTTTCTCTCTTTTTATTACTAAAGGTCACTCTCTCAACTGTTATGAGTGCATGGGTATAACGGGATCTTGTGCAGGACAAACGGTAAAAACATGTCCCAGTGGATTTTCTCAGTGCAAGAGTTCAACAGCAGTGGCACAAGTTGGTAAGTCCAATATGACTGAATTTTACTGTTATATTTGACTGATGGAGATGCTGCTGTTATTTACTGGAGCTGCGACAGAACAGCTACTTGTTTTTATTTTCTATACAGAGCATTCAACATTAATTTCTGATATTTCATTTATGATTTTTAATTTAATGAGAAATTAGCTAAAATTTGACATTTATAAATACATTTTCCACCAAAACAATGTGCATTTGAAGTCTTATGTGAGTCTTTCCTGTATCATATTTATATTTTTTAGGTGACATTACTTCTAAAGTGAAGGCTAAAGATTGTGCTCCTGTCTGTCAAAGTGGCTCCATAAACTTCGGCATTGTTAAGGTGACTTCTTCCTGCTGTAACACGGACCTGTGTAACGTCCAAGATGCTCCAGGTATTGTGCTTCAATGATCATGTGCAAATAACTGTAAAGTCAACACTTATTTTACTTCCATATGACATTCAATCAGAAAATAAAGTGCTGGGTGTGGCTTGTCTGTTGTGAACTGATTAAATGGAGCCGCTAAATGAGTCTTGTTTTATTAGATATTTTGTACGTAAAATAAAATAAAAGAATTCTTGTTTTTCTTCTGCAGATCCCTCTAATGTGCCAAATGGAAAGAAATGTTACTCCTGTGATGATCGGAGCTGCTCAAACACAGTGAAATGTTCAGGGACTGAAGATCGCTGCATTAAAGCAACAGGTGAGAATCTGGAAAAAAAAGGACACATGTTTTTTTTTACTCTCTTAGGATTAAACATTTGATACAGATCACATATACCGATGTCCAGCTTAGACTGAATTAACCTTTGTTTTCTTTCTTTTCATCAGGGACTTTTGGAGGCCAGTCATTGGTTTTAAAAGGCTGTGCCCCTAAATCAGTTTGTGATGCCACGTCATCAGTTAGTAGTGTTGAGGGCATCTCATGTTGTGAGGGGAACATGTGTAACGGTGCTCAGAGCGTCTCCCAGAGCTTCCTGTTCCTCTGCTGTTCTCTGCTCTCCTACTTCCTGCTGCACTAAATCCAGTAGCTCTTCAGATTCTACAATCTGCAATTTTAAATACATTTTATGAAATAAAATAATAAATCACATTATTCCTGGGGTCATATTTAAAAATCTGCAAAGAAGTCTGAAAAACATTTTGCAATAATAAAAAATATTTAATTTCTTCAAATTAAGTCATCATTTACTCAGCCTTGTGTTGTTCTAATGCACAATGTTCTTCTTTTTCAAACCATAAATGGAGAAATTTCAAATAACAGTGAATAGCGACCAGCATCAAGGTTTTAAAAAAGATGCAGTATCACAGAATGATCCCATGCGACATGTGTCATATATACCAAGTGTTCTGGGGGTATATGATAGGGTTTGGTGAAAAAACACTATATCACGTACATGAATTCTGGCACAGGGAAGGACAGTAAGGACCCTGGCTCACTACACATTGGGACACTGATGACTCTATTTCCAGCAACATTACAACGCCCTCATTGTACAACATCACTACAGATAGTTGTCATGTGTCAGGTTCTTTCTCTTTGCTTCTCACTATCCTTTTCTTCACTCACTCTCCTTCCTGATTGTTTCAGACACACACACACACACACACACACACACACACACACACACACACACACACACACACACACACACACACACACACACACACACACACACACACACACACACACACACACACACACACACACACACACACACACACACACACACACACACACACACACACACACACACACACACACACACACACTTTCCACACTCGCTCGTTAGGCTCATCTTCTCTCTGTCTACCTGCACCTGTTAGTCATTGCAATCAGCGCCTCGCTGCCTTGCGATGACACCTGTTCCCATTTTTGTTTGAGTGCTTACCCTTTATCTAGTGTTTGTTCTTACTGCCTCTTGTTGGATCATTGTTTCATGTCATGCGTTAAGACTGCTGCTTTCTTCATGTCTGATTTGTTTTGGAAGTGCTCACCTGGTCTTGTTTGTCTGATACAGCCTTGCGCCTAAGTTTAGTCTGAGTTCTGCATTTGCTGCAAGAGTACCTTCGCGGTCCTCTGTTCCTGACTGTGATTTATTCTCAAGAACTGCCTCCACCTCTACTGGTGTCCCGCTCTCTCTCCTCTTCGAGACAGGATCATCTCAGCTGCCTTCTCAGTTTGTTTTACCAGTTTTGTGTGCCTTAACGACAGACTGCCTTGTTTATATTCTCATTAAAGACTGTTGTTATCCTGTCAACCGCTGCTTTTGGATCCATTCTTTATTGACTCTGACAATAGTTATGAATAAAATCAGGACTGATATCTTTCTGACATTTAAAAAAATCTTATTTAAAGTATTGTTAGATGTAAGTGCAACATTTCAGCCATAAATAAAATATAAATGTTAGCTTATCTTCATTAATGGTATAGCAATGTATATTCATGCAGAAATAATTAAATAATGTTTGTATTTAAAAAAACATGTATCATATGTCATTCTGTGTAGTGAGTTGGCTCACGATTTATGTTTCACGCTTCATAACTTCCATTAAGGGAAGATAGGCTGTGTCCGAATTGACTTGTTGTCTTGCTGCCCTATCAGGCAATGACTTTGAAGGCAGCGTTTGCACATGAAGGCACCTCATGAAACTAATTTCAGACAGACTTCTGAGGCAGTGTAACAGTTTAATGATCTACAGCAGTGGTTGCCAACCCGTCGACCGGGGTAGATCTTTATCACTGTCCTGGTAACTCCTGAAAATAACAGAAAAATTATCACAAAAACACACATTATCAAGGCTGGAAATTGCTCCAAATGCTCCCAAAATTTAATTGAACTAAATTTATTTTGAAGCATTTGTGCGATTAAATTTATCACTAGTCATTGTTGATCACATGAGTCATGACTAGTATAGTTGGAAGATGGAGGGTTGCAGTGGTGTAGTCTAGTTTTTTGTAGTGAGTATACTGTGATTTTTTTCCCCTCCCAGCCTCATACGCACCCATCCCAGAGCGACACCCCATAGGCACCACCACACTCACTAATGCATAAAGTATGCATCTACATGTAATTGAGAGCATTATTAAAGACTGCTTATATGTTATCAACATTCCAATTTATTATAACGCAACAAAAGACAGTCAGCTGATAAAACCTGTGCTCCAGGTACCATATTCATATAGTATCATCATTCTTAAAGGTATAGTTCACCCAAAAATGAAAATTGTGTTATAATTTCCTCACCCTCAAGTTGTTCCAAAACTGTATGAGTTTCTTTTTTCTGTTTAACACAAAAGATAATATTTAAAAAAATGTTGGTAATCAGACAGTTGGCAGCACCCATTGACTTCCACAGTAGGAAAAATATAGACTATGAAAGTCAATGAATGCTAAAAGTAAAACAATAAATAATTTTTGGGTGAACTATACCTTTAAGAATGCTTTCATAATATCCCACCTAAAACATTACCCCTTTAACTGACATCTCTACTGTACAGTAGACCTTAATTTGATAGGGTAAAATATAATATTTTATGATATGTCTTGTTGTAAGGGCCAAAATATTGAGGACCCTTCATCCAGTTTGGATGCGGTTCATTCTAATCGGTCAAGGACCCTAATTCTTTAACTAGTAGCTTATGATTCCATTATAATGTGGAAATTCAGACAAGTAATAAGTTTACATTTACAATATATGAAATCACCTACTACAGTCAGCCATTGAATACTATGGGACTATTTACTTATTTCTTTATTTTTGGTATATAGATGTATTTTTTTCGTCATTATATTAATTTATTTTCATTTAACTTTTTGATACACAATGCCCTGTTAGCTACTTTGTTCTGCACTATGTTCCACCACTTTAAGACAAATGTATTTGTTGTTTGTTGTATTTTCATATTCAACAGATTATAAGATAGATGCAGCTTTTTTGAGTTTGCATCGAATGTTCTTCGAATTTTATACATAATACATTTGTTTGTGTAAAGACTGATCTGTTGAAAGCAGTTATTTTGAGTTAGATGCCAAAGTTTCTCCTCCTAGTCAAATTTGGCATTGAAGGGGAGCATACAACATATTTGCCTACCGGCAACTATAGTTGCCGCACATTCAAATACGATTTTCAAGAAAAAAAAACTAAAACTTGGGGAAAATAAATGCAGAACACGTTCACATAGGACACTATTAACATTACTTATATGCATGAAACCATTCAGAAAAATTTGGCCACACATGGGTTAATTGTTTATATCAGATTTGCATGTGTGCTGATATCTATAACTTACTGTCCCTCCACTCTAACCAAGGATGCCTGTTTTTAAATTCCCTAGCCTGAGTTTCAGTCCACACGGCTGGCCAGGAGCTCTCATTTCTCTCATCATCTGGCTTCAGAAAACACTCAAAGAGTGTAGTTTGAGTCTGCTTTCGTTTCATATCTTTTTACAAACTTGCGCCAAAAAGACCGCCAAGGCGCCAACGCCAAGCACCTGTGCTTTTCCTTGGTAGGTGACGTCAGAGCCTGGTCACAGGCCACGGAAGCCCCAATGGTCCAAAAACATGAATGAAAGTTCTGTCCCAAAACGATGTTGTTACGTATCCTCACGCTTTTTTAAGTGGGTATACGGAAATCCTTGGCCTTTCCTAGAGGGTATACGGCATATACCTGCGTATCACGTAGACTACACCACTGGAGGGTTGTCTCAATTGTTATTTTTGAAAGACAATGTTGATGTGATAATCCAGAAACGTAATGTAAAAACTGTTTTGCATGACACGGAGTCACTTACATGACAACAACAACCCACACTTACCACTGATACACAGACACAGCAGATGGAGTATAACCGATTGGTAATTTGGTAGAGGTAGGGCAAAAACTAGCACAAGATTTATGTTAATGTATTGCCAGGATATAAAACATTACTGAAATGATAGGCAACTAGAGTGCTTTACTTTAAGAGATGTTGTCTTAGCATAGCTGAAAAAGTATTAATAATTCAGAAATTTAAATAAAATAATGAAATATGTCAATACTTTCCTAAGTTTTAGGTATCCAAAGCTAAGCTAATGCTTCTGGTTGCAAAGCAGTTGGAGAGTTTTTGACTGCATAACAGTTTGGATTGTTGTCAATTTGAGAGTTAAGATACATTATTTAAGAGATTTTAAGTGTTATATATTAAGCTCTCATCCACTTTAATTTTTAGAAAGTATCTCTCAAATTTAATAAGGTTGGAGACCCCTGCTGTATGCGATCATATGATAAACATCACTCCATTCTCATCAGAGTGTAATTGCTTGTCTGGTAATAACAGCCCAAAATATCAGTAATCACATCACCAAGGTGGTATCATAGAAAACAAAAGCAGTGATATACACCTTAATAAAGATGAAATAATAAGGAGCAGCATCATTAAGCTAAACTAACAGAAACATCGGCTGTGGGTATTACGGATCAACTGGGGATCATGTTATCAGGGGATGGGCGCGTGCACGCACGCAGCTAGTTTAACCTGGATTTCCAGCAGTTGTTAGACGACGACAGATTCATCACAGTGAATTTTCCACTGAACAGATTTAAAACGCTTTATATGTTAAATGTTTGCATCATATCAGGCTCTGTTTTTTCCTCTGTCGCTGCTCTGCTGTATGTTTCAGACGCAGTTTGAGAGAAGTTTTAAAGGGGTTTCATTTCGCAACACAGACCACGCCCACATTTTGTTACATTCGTTTCGATGAAATTCAGATCCAATGACACTTACATTCAATAAATTACATTGTGTCTTTGCAGTGCGTGTGTATTTGCACATTATTTTTATGAAGCCTAGTTTGTTCCTAACGAGTGGTGAAAAGTGATCGCTATGCAAATATAATTTTAGAATTAGTGACATACAAGTAGGATCCAGTGAATTACCCACAACATTTATTTGGGGGAATGTTCAACAAACATACATTAGGAAACAGGTATTGAAGCAAACAAATTGATAACAAAAGAAAAAAAGAGAGACAGGACAAATGCACTACATGCATGCAGGACAGCTGTATTTGCCAGCTGTGGAAGGTCTGCCCACACAGTCCCAATGGTACCACCTTCCACATTCAATCTAAAGGATGAAGAACAAACAATAGAATAAATTACATGTTAATGAAGTGTGTGTTTTGTAATGTATACGTGTATGTTCTTACCCATTGGTCAGTTTGGCCTTCTTGCGTATGTTTCTCTCCACATGAACGACAGAGCTGTGAAAGGTCAGCTATAATATGTAGAGGGCGTCATATCATGGCCAGAAAAAATTATAAATAAAAAAGGTACTCTAGGCTATCGAAATGTAAAGGATTCTTTCTATTTCTCTTAAAAGCCTTTTTGCAATTTCCATGCAGATTAAAACAACGCATTCCTCATTTGAATAAAAGGTTATTTCTTCCTCCATAAGAAGAAGCTCTGCAAGCTGATGTAAGCAGTTATGCCATAAATGAATGATGTTTTATCAATAGACACTGTAAAATTCATATAAATACATATACTTTACTTTACAAACAAATGGACCACAGGATGAGGAATCCTGTTGGGTAGGATGCACAACTGAGTGGCATCCCCACCTTGAAATGTTCAGACCTTTCATCCTAAGGAAAGATGTATTAAATAGAAGTTTGTGTGAATGCATTCATCATTAAGCCACAATAATACATTATAATAAACAACAGATATTTCACCGTTTTAAGAAGCTTTGCATACAGTACTTGCCTTGTAACGTCCTTGCATTTGGAAATTGCGGATTCGTTAGCACCAAAAGGGTCAATGTATATTGATTTTGACAATTTTGGGAACATTGCCTAAAAAAAACATTTACTGTCAATTAGATAATTACTCTTAGTTCTCATTACCATGTATTCATGTATCTACCTTCTTTGTCGGTTTAGAATGTTACTTACTATAAAAGTCCAATGGTTTTCATTGACACAAACAGCCCCGAAAAGAACATCATAACTGGATGGATCAAGCTACAAACAATACAATAGCATTTTAAAAAGTGCTGTCGCAATACAAAAATACTTTTTTGGAGTTTGTGTTTAAATGCAAAATTCTTTTTCAAGCCCTTTCGGCTTCATTTCCAGATTTCTTTCATCTTGTATGAATCGATTAAATATGCCCTTTTTATTCCTGACATATTTAATCGATTTTGAAGATTTAGAAGATGGGTGTCACAAAGTAGTAAGGACCCAAAAGCGAAAACAGGTTTCTGTTATTTATTGAATGCAGGAAAATGACAAAATAGGCTGTCTGCTGGTCACCGGCCATCTAGGCGGACGCAGAGCAGGAAAAGGGAACTCAAAAGGGTCCAGACATCAAACTGGCGGAGTGCCAGGTGCCAGTAGCTGCAGTCTGTGAGTGCTCACAGGAAAACGCTCACTCTACTTAGCAGACACTGCGGTGCAGAGGAGTAGACTTGTAGGCTGAAGATAATATGAAAGATATCCTCGACTGCCACACACACGCGGTGAAACAGTACTAGACAAACAAACAATGACAAGGAGTGAGTAGCACACATGAAACAAACAATAACCAGGCAAAGGGAAGAGAAGAGCAAGAGAACTAAATAGCAAGGTGATCAGGGCAAAGGAGGAACAGGTGCGAGATAGGCACAGAGCGCGACCGCTGATTAAGATAACAGACAGCTGAGAGAAAGCATACATGCAGTTCAGAGAGAGGAATCAAACCAAACTCCTGACAGTACCCCCTCCCCGATGGGCGCCCCTGAGGAAGACTGACAGGAGCGGAGGAAGTCCTCGATAAACGAGCGGTCCAGCACATCCCTTCCTGGGACCCAGCTTCTCTCCTCCGGTCCGTATCCCTCCCAATCGAAAAGATACTGATGACCCCGACCACGGGGTCGTACATCAAGGAGCCTCTTAACCTTAAAGACAGGGGGGTTAGCGAGAAGAGCAGGGGTAGGAGAGGGAGGGGGCCGAGAGCGAACTGCAGGCTTAATGCATGAGACATGGAAAATAGGATGGACACGCTTGAGGGAATGTGGCAACCTGAGCCGTACTGACACCAGACTGATAACTTTAGTGATGGCATAGGGCCCAATGAACCGGGGAGCCAATTTCCGAGAGGACATCTGAAGGGGTAAATAATGCGTGGAGAGCCAAACTCTCTGACCACACACATACCTGGGTGCTCTAGAGTGACAACGGTTAGCGGCACGACGGGTGCATTCCCTTGTCCGGCAAAGAGCCGATCTCACTCTTCTCCAAGTGCGACGACAGCGCTGTATGAAAGCCTGAACCGAGGGAACAGCAGCCTCGATCTCCTGAGAGGGAAACAGAGGCGGCTGGTAACACCCAGGCAACACGAAAACGGGGACAGGCCAGTGGACGACGACGGCAACGAATTATGAGCATATTCAGCCCAAGTCAATTGCTCGCACCAGGAGGAGGGGTTATGAGCTGCCAAGCAGCGAAGCATCCAACTAAAGTCCTGATTAGCACGCTCGGCTTGGCCATTAGTCTGTGGGTGAAACCCTGACGACAGACTGGCAGTAGCCCCAATCTGTCGGCAGAATTCCCTCCAAAAGTTAGAGTCAAACTGGGGCCCCCTGTCCAAAACCACATCAGTAGGAAGCCCGTGAATCCTAAAGACGTGGTCCACGATTGTACGCGCAGTCTCTTTAGCCGACGGAAACTTGGGGAGAGGGACGAAATGAACCGCCTTAGAAAAAAGGTCAATGACAGTAAGGATCACTGTATTACCGCAGGAGGGGGGAAGCCCCGTGACGAAGTCCAAGGCAATATGGGACCAAGGGCGGGAGGGAATAGAGAGGGGATGAATCAAACCGTCGGGAGGCGAATTACCGGACTTTTGCTGAGCACAGACAGAACCTGACGCAACAAATCGACGTATCTCACGTTCCATGGCAGGCCACCAGAATCGCTGGCGAACAGCTGCCAGCGTGCGCCCCATCCCCGGATGCACCACGAATTTAGAGGCATGACCCCAATGAAGAACAGCTGGAAGAACCGACTCAACGACAAAAAGTTTACCCTCAGGACACCCCCGGGGCACAACCGTGTGAGCTAGCGCCCCTTTCACTAACCGTTCCACACCACTGAAGGAATTGAAAATAATCAAAGATATTTGATATTTGAAATCCATTTGCTTTACTGTTGTCACCCCCCATTTGCTTATCAGAAGGGCCATCTGGAAGACAACAGAGAGGCCTGTAGGCCACATGGGGTCACACCTTTACAGTGGGGGAAGTTTGGTCTGATTGGTCAGTTTGAATGTCATGTTTGAGTTTGGTCTGATTGGTCAGGTTGAAAAGAATACATTTGGTTTCAGTCACATGGTCAAGGAATAGATAAAAGAAGATTGGAACTGTTGCTCTCGCTTTTTTTTCTCTGGCTCTCTTACTCTCTGGCTCTTGAGGTCATTGGGGCTTCTCTTCTTTGCTCTCTTCTTCTCTCTCTCTCTCTCTCTCTCTCTCTCTCTCTCTCTCTCTCTCTCTCTCTCTCTCTCTCTCCCTCTCTCTCTCTTTATCCCTCAGGTAACATTTTATTCATGCTGTGTACGATTAATGGTATAAGTTTATCATCTCATACATCCATTTTGAAACTATTTTAAGTGTAACCATAACCAGATTTTGTCATTAAATCCTTTCTATTACGAATACTGTGCTAACAAGTTTTGATTTGGCATTGACTTTGAAGTGCTCCCTATTGCAATACAATATAGTCACATTATAGCAACGCTCTCCCACATATTTTGCTATTGTAACTGCACTTATTTCTGTCGTTGGTATAAGTTGCAGTGGGTGGAAATAGACGAGAAATGTACAGTTTTCTTCCATCTTTCTGATAACGTTTCTTTAGTCTTCTGGCAACCCTGCAGATTGAACCATCAGCAGGAGTCCACTCTTACAGATGGTGCAGAAACCCGGGATCCCTTGCAGTGAATTTTCTGAAATTTTTTTCTTTTCTTTTCTTTTTTTCTTCACATTCTTTTCTGTGTAAGAATGAGGACATTTTTCACAGTTGATCTTGTGAATGGATTAAAGCTGACCTTCTGACCAAGGAATGGGTAAGGCTGTTTTCATTGTTTAATGATTGAAGGAATTGCATGAAACAGAACTTATAAGGTTTTAAATTGCTTCAATAGTCCCATTACTGTACAATCCGTGAATATTCAGATATCTCCTCGGGATGGAAGGGACATTTTCTAGTGACGTATTGTTTGCTTTATGGAGTGAAAAAGTTGAGCCTACCTTGTCCAAACTCAAGAAAGAGTATATTGGAATTAAAAGTTCAGATGATGAAATGTTCAAATATTGGGAATTAAATGGCAAACACTAAAATAAATCAAAACATGGCGAAATAATTGAGGCTTTAAACTTCATAAGTTGTAAAAGGCTATGTGATGTGACAACACATCTATTTTCAAGTATAGATGCGAAATGTAAAGAAGTGGATTCTAAAAATGAAGAAGCAGAAAAGTCTGAGGCAAAGATTCAAGATCTTCAAACACAGCTAGATAAATTACTAGCTGCGCAGTTAGCCCTGACTGAAAAGTGTAAAAAGCGCAAGGAGATCATTTCAGATCTCAAGGCTAAGCTAAATGCTAAAAAGTTCATGCCTCCCAGAGCGATGGGACTAAAAGCGATGGGACTAAAAAGCATGTTATCTTCTTAGATGAGGTGACTTGCTCTGAACTGATCTGAAGCGTTTAGTTCAGAAAATGCACAAGAAAGTGTGCCTATTTCAGTTCTTAAGGTGATGCAGCACCGGAATAGCTCCGAATCATGTACCAGTACGCATGGTGTGCAAGCATTCGAGAGTCATGAATATCCTCAAACTACAGGAGAACACACATTCACACCGCTAGACAACAGTACTAGACAAACAAACAATGACAACGAGTGAGTAGCACACATGAAACAAACAATAACCCGACAAAGGGAAGAGAAGAGCAAGAGAACTAAATAGCAAGGTGATCAGGGCAAAGGAGGAACAGGTGCGAGATAGGGGCAGAGCGCGACCGCTGATTAAGATAACAGACAGCTGAGAGAAAGCATACGCACAGTTCAGAGAGAGGAATCAAACCAAACTCCTGACAATAGGCATTTATAACCTGTTTACAAAAAGAATCAAAGTAAAGGCTATTGGATTGCTAAAACAAGAAACCAAAACAGAAAAAAGGTAAACATACAAAAATCCAAATGCATCCTTAAAGGTCCCATGGCATGAAAATGTCATTTTATGAGGTTTTTTATCATTAATATTAGTTCCCCTAGCCTGTATATGGTCCCCAAGTGGCTAGAAATTGTGATGGGTGTAAACCAACTTCTGCCTCTTTCTCTGCCTTTGAGAAAATGACAGCCTAGACGAGCTGATCTGGAAATTTCTTGTTATGACGTCATACCAGGGAAGGTTACCTCCCCTTCCTCTGCTTTGGCCGCTCCGAGCATTCAGAGAAAATGGATTCAGTTTATGTCAGCACAGGCTTTACAAACAGACTTTACAATATGGATTCGACCGCACCGCGACAAACAGTGAGTAACAGTGTTCATTAATGCCTGATCTGTGATCAGTGATTTCTGATGTGTTGCTAATCATTCCAGTTCAGTAGATCGTTTAATGATCGCCGTCTTAATGCCCTAAGCATAATGCATCAGTGAATCAAGCCAGTGACTAAAACGATCGTTTCTGTTAGCAGCATGAAACAATTCCGTTTTTTAAGTGATTAAACTACAGAGCAGAGAGTGATCAGAGAACACTCTTTATAATGTTCGTGTGACAGAGGGCTCTGTCACGATCACGGCAGCACTACATTTTACACGCACATTTTATCCATTATCCACCTGGTTTATTGTTTCCTACCCTTGGGTGCACACGAGGGTCAGGTTAACGCTTCAGTAGCATACATAACACACACATTCACACCATTATCGCATCTTTTTCCAAATCCTCTTTATAAACACACACAGACAACAGATAAATGTATCCATAGATGTTTATTGGACTTATCTGCATATTATGTTTTGTCTTTGGTCGCGGTCTGTTTGTGTTGGGGTTAGTCCAGGTTACCGGAGGCAAATTGCAATCAATCTGTCAATCACACATCGTGAGTGTATCTGCACACTTGCCCAAACTGCCGTTATAATGAATAACGCTGTTATGCTGCACAAAGCTCTTACTGTATTCATGTCGATGTCGTGTTTGCTGTTAGTTGTGGTGAAAGCATTTTGTGAGAGAAAACGCGTTGCAATGACGAGATCACTGCATTCACGCGATCAACAGACTGTCTGTGTACTCAATGCTAATCACTGCAGCTTTTCATGTGATAGGAATAGATAATAAAATAATGCTATAATCCACACTTTGACGATTCGTTCATCTCGACAGCTGTTACATAGTTCGTAGAATAAGGTGGAAGGCAGAGTCGACGTGACTGGGACTGTTTATTCAGAACTCTCAGCTACAAATAAGCTTGCGCTAACAGTACAGCGCTCTCAACATTACAATAATACTTCCTCCAGCTCTCCGTGGTTCACGAGTGCCCAGTCACTCTCTCTCTCTCTCTCTCTCTCTCTCTCTCTCATGCATGCAGTCAGTGTGTGCAGTGCCTCGCTAAACCACGCCCCCTCCGCAACATAATCTAACACTCATTTCAAATGCAAAGATGTCAGCCAATCACAACAGTGGCCGTTTTCATTGAAGTCTCACAGCAGACACGCCCCTTGAAACAGGGCATTCAGCCAGAGGGGTAATAACAGTATAGAAAAAAAGCCTTTTATTTCTAAATTATGACATTTTTTTAAAGTAAAAATCATACTAACAATATAAGTACACCTCAGGAAACATTATAAAATAATAGAAAAATGCCATGACATGGGACCTTTAACACTACCTCACTTTCTAACCATTTGCCTGATGCCAGACCCATTAGGTTCTTGGTGTACAATTTGTAGGTGCCCATTTTGCTCCACAGCACTTCTTGTTTCTTTCCCTTCATATATAAATGTATCACTAAAAGAAGCACAGTGGTTACAGAGTCAAATATAGCCAAATATCAGAGTGAAATATAGCCAAAACACATAATATTTACCTTGTTCTTCTGAATATGTTGACTCAGGGAAGGTGTCTGCAGAGCAAACGTGAGGAGTTGGTGCTTGGTTCATTTGTGTTTGTGCCATTGTATTGTGAATTACGTGGGTAGCAGTGGGCTGAGGTGAGGAAAGAACCATCAGACACGGACTGGTGGGGCTTATTGGGGCTGACATGCCCTTTGTTAAACTAAGAGCAGGAGGAGCAGGAGATGGAAGATTTTCAGGACATGGAGGACTGGCCGGAGGAGCAGGAGGACTAGCAGGAGATGGAGATGGAAGGATTTCAGGACACGGAGGACTGGCTGGAGGAGCAGGACTGAGAGGGGTTGATGGGATCCATTTTTTTGGAATGTGAGGCTCAGGCTCCACATATTTTATTAAATGATCCACGTTGAATGTATTTTTTTTTTTTCCGTTGAAACCACATGAACCTTTTTTTCTTCAACGTTAACGATAATAAATGGACCAATCATGTCTGGGTCCATTTTTCCACCCTTTCTGTTCTCCTGTCTCACATTTCTCACCAACACTTTATCCCCAGCCATGAAGTTGTCCTCCTGGCCTCTTTCCGGCTTTCGCTTCCGCACTTGTGGGGCGACAGTGGCTCAGTGATTCATGTAGGTTGTCTACAAACTGGAAGGTTGGTGGTTCGATCCCCGGTTCCACCTGACCAAGTGCCGAGGTGTCCATGAGCAAGACACCTAACCCCAGCTGCTCCCGATGAACTGGATGGTGCTTTGCATGGCTGACACCGCCGTCGGTGTGTGAATGAGTGTATGAATGGGTGAATGTGAGGCAAAAATGTAAAGCGCTTTGGATGGCCGCAGATCTGTTAAAAGCGCTATATAAATGCAGTCCATTTACCATTTTACTTTCTCTTGACTATTTGCCATGTTCTGTTTTACGGCTTCCATTGTCTTTCTCCTATTGCTCAACCCCTCAGAGAGCTGCTCTTGCAACTATGGCTTCCACCTTTCCATGACAGATCTAGTAAGTAGTAAGACATTCACAATGAGTATTCACATCTTTCAAGAACAAGTGTCATTAGAAAAGCAAAGAACCAAAATCACTAACCTCATAATCCTTTGGTACCTGACATGGATACCGTGCATCTCTCCCAAACATGAAATAAAATGGGGAAAACTTTGTGGTGAATTGTTTTGTAGTTCTCAGTGCAAACATTGTTGCATTTAGATGCAGGTGCCACATTGAAGGATTTTTGCCAGGCTTCTGGACATTAACAATTAAAATAAATAATATAATGTAATATTTGTAATTTTATACATACAACTATAGGATTGTACGCCACCTTTTTTCCTTGCCTGACACTGAGGACACTGAGCTATCTGAAAAAAGAGAGGTGGGCCATGTCCATTTTAATTGAGTTAGTGTAGTCAAAACTTATATATATATATATATATATATATATATATATATATATATATATATATATATATATATATATATACAGTCACCTAAAGGATTATTAGGAACACCTGTTAAATTTCTCATTAATGCAATTATCTAATCAACCAATCACATGGCAGTTGCTTCAATGCATTTAGGTGTGTGGTCCTGGTCAGAACAATCTCCTGAACTCCAAACTGAATGTCAGAATGGGAAAGAAAGGTGATTTAAGCAATTTTGAGCGTGGCATGGTTGTTGGTGCCAGACAGGCCGGTCTGAGTATTTCACAATCTGCTCAGTTACTGGGATTTTCACGCACAACCATTTCTAGGGTTTACAAAGAATAGCAAGGAGGTAGTCCTGTGGGCGAAAATGCCTTGTTGATCCTAGAGGTCAGAGGAGATGGGCCGACTGATTCAAGCTGATAGAAGAGCAACTTTGACTGAAATAACCACTCATTACAACCGAGGTATGCAGAAAAGCATTTGTGAAGCCACAACACGTACAACCTTGAGGCGGATGGGCTACAACAGCAGAAGACCCCACCAGGTACCACTCATCTCCACTACAAATTGGAAAAAGAGGCTACAATTTGCACAAGCTCACCAAAATTGAACAGTTGAAGACTGGAAAAATGTTGCCTGGTCTGATGAGTCTCGATTTCTGTTGAGACATTCAGATGGTAGAGTCAGAATTTGGCGTAAACAGAATGAGAACATGGATCCATCATGCCTTGTTAGCACTGTGCAGGCTGGTGGTGGTGGTGTAATGGTGTGAGGGATGTTTTCTTGGCACACTTTAGGCCCCTTAGTGCCAATTGGGCATCGTTTAAATGCCATGGCCTACCTGAGCATTGTTTCTGACCATGTCCATCCCTTTATGACCACCATGTACCCATCCTCTGATGGCTACTTCCAGCAGGATAATGCACCATATCACAAAGCTCGAATCATTTCAAATTGGTTTCTTGAACATGACAATCATCCTATCAATATGGGCCAAGATTTCTAAAGAATGCTTTCAGCACCTTGTTGAATCAATGCCACGTAGAATTAAGGCAGTTCTGAAGGCCAAAGGGGGTAAAACACATTAGTATGGTGTTCCTAATAATCCTTTATGTGAGTATATATATATATATATATATATATATATATATATATATATATATATATATATATATATATATATATATATATATATATATATAAATATATATATATCTTTTTTTTAACAATTAACTTAACCACTTGCGGATGTCCTGTTCATTGCCAGGCCAGTAAAATCTAAGAATTATGGCATTGTGTGTTTTCTCTAATCCACAATGTCAACCAAGCGGACCTGCATGAAATTCCATAAATACATTGTGCACCTCCTCAGGTGAGAGGACAACTTTAGCCAAATGCTGACTCTTGTCCTTTTTTCTCCTGCAGATGTAATGCAGCTCTCCATCTAATGTAATCATGTTATATTAGTAAATACAGGTCACAATTGTATTACTTTTTTAAAGTGAGACCAACTTAACACACCATTATCTTTCATTGTGAAATTTTCACATCTTCTCTTTATGTAATAGCGCTCCTTTCTTGAGCAGCTATCAGGATATTTGTTATCCTGCAAAAAGTATTTTTTATTTATTTTACTTTATTTCCATCCATTTGCGGTGACAGTATATGGACTAACACCAAAGACACCAGTTACAACAATGACACTTGATTTGTAGACCTTTCTTGTAGACCATCTGTTCCTAATTGTTAGCAGACATGAGCAACTGAAAGCACGTGATGTGCTGAATTAGGAATGATAATATGCTAATGAGATTGGTGCCAGCCTAATGAAAAGAACTGGCATAATTAAAATTTATATAACATAAAAAGAGGCCCACACCCATTAAATTTGATTCATTAAATGATAGACCATTGTGTCATATTTATTAGTTAGAGGTCAGCAAAAAGTAAACAAATCTTTTCTACTCAAATTGTTGTTTTAAAGAGGGGCATGTTATATGTGAGGTGACAAAAGATTAGAGGTTAGTGATGTATGTAAATAATAGCCATCAAGAATATCGCAAATTTAATGTTCTTAAATTTGCAGCGGCACCGAGCATAACATACGTCAGAAGCAGAAGTGTGTGCGTTGATCTGAGCCTCATTGGTCTGTCACTACTCGTCAATGTCAAAATTTTTGAGAAAACCAATCAAATCAGAGTGGGCGGGCTTTATGTACGCACAGAGGCTGCTGAGGCTGTGCGCAAATCTTAGCAGCAGGACTCGACGTCAAGTGCAAGATATGTAGCTAAACTAAACGTTTCATATTTGACAGCTGCTTCTTTAAGTCAGAAATGTTAAACAAATAACAAAAATATTCAGGGAAATTAATCAACTTTTGTCTAATTTCGCCATTTTAAATTGAAATAGGCCTACGTCATTTATAATATAATTAACAAACAAGAAATATTAACAAAGCCGTTTTCTTCAGATTAGGCATAAGATTAATAGTAATGAATGTGTGCATATTTTAAATTAATATAATTCCATGTGTAGCCTTCAGTAAATTAAGAAGCTCAGCTTTTTTCAGCCTGTATTGGGCATAAGATAAGTAGGCCTAATGAATGTGTGCATATTGTGAATTAATTTAATACATTTAGTTAGCTAGCTTTCCTGTTAGCCTTCAGTAAATTAACATATCTACAAAAATGATTTATAAAACAGTTATATAAATATCAGTTAAACATATGTTTACTGTCTTCACTGACGAAAATGGAAAAACTTTATCAGTCATATCTGCCCACTGACATGGTTTTCAAGCGATTGTTATCGAATTGTTTGGTGTTCAGAACATCTTAAAATGCACATACTGTATGTAGATCATGGAAATCAAAAGTTTCTCGGGGAAGCAAGCCCCCGAACTCCCCTACCTCACATTTGGGATTTCAGTGATTATAAACCTGCCTACATTGTATGATTAAGGGATGTATGGTCATGCAGAATAAGACGTTAATATTTGCTTTATAAGTAATAATAAACAGCCAATATCCTAATATGCATACTAATAAGCTGCTAGTTAATAGTGAGAATTGGACCCTAAGCTAAAGTGTTAACATTTTTTTTTCATACCCT